>KV010618.1:92775-118722 GCA_001598015.1 Dorcoceras hygrometricum | reverse complement strand
CGATCTGATTTTCTCCATGATGTGATTTTTTCGGTTGCTGCTGAGGATTGTGTTGTTGTCATGGTATCTGTATTTGGCTCGTTTGTTTCACCTGTAAGGTGTCCAACCAGATCTTGGCTTTCAGCAAGGGCTAAAGCTTGTTCACGCCATAGTGGATAGTTGTTCTGGTTTAGTTTGAGAGTGATGAAATTGCTCACATTGTGAGAAAGAGATGACATTGTGAGTTTTGTTTTTGTTTGCTCACAGTTGCTCTGATACCAAGAAGAAATTTTGAATGGAGGAATAAATTGCTATGTGAGCCTTTACTATTTTTCTTGTCTTCAAATGAAGAAGAATGTTTACATTATATAGGTACAGAGGTCAACAGATGAATAAGGAAACTAGGAAATATGATTTCTTGAATTGAGGATTAAGCACTATCAACTTCTAATCATATGAGCAAATATACTCCACATGACCATGTACAGCTTCATAACGTTCGTGACTCTTGTTCCTTTCCATCTTGGTCAAGTTTTATTAACATCATTTTTGGCAGATTTGTCTCCATCATGCTCCATTTCAGAATAGGTATGAGGTGAGTTAATAGACACTTCCTCCATTTATTGCTGTAATCAATTATGTACCTAATTCAATCAATAAATAAATAAATATATATTTATTTATATTAACGAAAAGCGATGGCAACAGCTTTGACAACGTTGACGGTGTGACAATGTTGCCATGCCATCAGGCAACTGATAATACTGAATTAAAAATTATGATTTTGGTCAGCAACTGAAGTAACCTAAATTTCAATAAAAAAAAATAAAGAAAAGAAATTGAAAAACAAACTAGAGCACTCCAGCACCAATGGAATATCAAAGCCTCACATAAAATTTTTAAGAAGAAATAGTAAAACTGAACTGAAGTACTGAATGAACCAAAATAACCCTTTCGCACAAAATTAAAACCAAATTTTCTAATTTAGAAGAATATATGTGAAAATAAATAATAGAGCTCTAGCTGGAAAAAAGTTTTCCACGAAGTTCTTCTTGCAAATAACCCACTGACACACATAGATACTAATAGTTTAATATAAACTGAGGGCGGCTATCAATCTTGTTTTGTAGTATGTATTTTTACCAAAACATGACACATTATTAGCTCTAAATACATATGTAATAATTATTTATTGGCTGCTTTAATCAGTCCAATCACATCATGTGCAATAAACGACTACTGTCTGAAACCTGTTTCTATCTTTATTAATATTATTATTTTGCTGCCTCAGACCATATTTAAATCTCACCACCCCAGCAAAGATCTAAGATGAATATCTACCCAATCTCGGACGTTATGTTTTCCAAGTGGGAGTAAAGATCTGAGCTTTTGGATGACACTGCTGCAATTTGCGATGGCCATTTTCTTCATTCTCATCTTCTCCTTCAATTTCATCCCGATCCCATCTCAGTCTCAGGCGGTCGAATTCACATACACAGGATTCAGCGATCAAAAGTCCAACATAAGCTTAAACGGGGTGGCTCTCATAGATGAAAATGGCATCCTTCAATTGACAAATGAAAGCTCCAGATTCAAAGGGCACGCTTTCTTCCCCACTCCACTCCAGCTCAAGAATTCAACCACCGGCGCCGCCTTCTCTTTCTCCTCCTGTTTTGCCTTTTCCATTCACCCTGAGTACCCAAAACTCGGCGGCCATGGCATGGCTTTCACGATTTCACCTTCCAAGGAATTGAACTCGTCTCTTCCGAGCCAATACCTCGGCCTGATGAATTCCAGCGATGTTGGGAACTCATCCAACCACATATTTGCGGTTGAATTCGACACGGTTCAAGATTTTGAGTTCGGGGATATTAATGATAACCACGTTGGGATCGATATCAACAGCATGGTGTCCAATGCATCTGCTACTGCTGCTTACTTTGGTGATGATTCGGTGAAGAATGATCTTAACCTCAAGGGTGGGGAACCTATTCTTGCGTGGGTCGATTATGATTCGATCACAAACCTTTTTAATGTAACTATTTCGCCGGCTTCTGTAAAACCTCAAATTCCTCTCTTGTCTATGCAAGTTGATCTTTCTCCAGTTCTGTTAGACAATATGTATGTGGGATTCTCTGCTTCGACTGGCTTGCTTGCAAGTTCACATTATGTATTGGGTTGGAGCTTTTCCATTAATGGAGAAGCAAAATCCTTGGATTTGGGTTCTCTCCCTTCGCTTCCAGCACCCAAGAAAAAACCCATTTCGTTGATTGTAAGCCTTTCTGTGGTGGGATCCGTGGTTTTATTATTGGCTTCAATCGCGATTGCTATTTTCTTGTATAAAAAAATCAAGAATGCTGAGGTTATAGAATCATGGGAGCTTGAAATTGGCCCACACAGATACAAGTACCAAGAACTCAAAAGGGCCACAAGAGGTTTCAAGGATAGCGAGTTACTGGGGTCCGGAGGATTCGGCAGAGTTTATAAAGGGACTCTGCGTCATCCCAAAACCGAAGTTGCAGTAAAGCGCATCTCGCATGAATCTAAACAGGGGGTGCGTGAGTTCGTGTCTGAAATTTCGAGTATCGGCAGGCTCCGCCATAGGAATTTGGCTCAGCTTCTTGGGTGGTGCAGATGCGGCGGTGATCTTCTTTTAGTCTATGAATATATGCCGAACGGCAGCTTGGATAAGTGGTTGTTTGATGAGCCAAAATATGTGCTTAGTTGGAATCAGAGATTCAAGATTATCAAAGGTGTTGCTTCTGGTTTATTGTACTTGCACGAAGGATATGAGCAGATTGTGTTACACAGGGATGTGAAGGCTAGTAATGTGTTACTCGACTATGAGATGAATGGCAAACTTGGAGATTTTGGGCTGGCTAAGCTATACGATCACGGGTCGAACCCGAGCACAACACGAGTGGTGGGCACATTGGGTTACCTTGCACCAGAACTTTCAAGAACCGGGAAAGCTACCACTAGTTCTGATGTATTTGCATTTGGGGCTTTATTACTCGAAGTCGTGTGTGGGCGAAGGCCAATCGAGTCGAGATCTAACCCGGAAGATTTAGTCTTGTTGGATTACGTTTGGAACAAATGGAAAGAAGGGAGAATCCTTGATGTGGTTGATCCAAAAATGAAGGGCCATTTCGATGAAAGCGAAGTATTGATGGTGCTTAAATTGGGGCTGATGTGCTCCGGTAACGAACCTTCGGGACGACCCAGTATGAGACAGATTCTGAGCTACATGGAACATGAGATCGAAATGCCAGAAATTGTGAAGGTACCGGGGGTTGGCGGCGACGACATAGAAGGCGGATTTGAGAATTATTTGTACTCGTATGCATCTTCTTCGTTCGACAAGACAATGAGTTCCATTGGTGGTATGTCAAGTGGAAATGTGGATAAGAGTTCTACATCCATGGTTACTTCTATGTCCACCTCGCCTTTTCTACATGTCCATAGTTTAAGGGAAGCTAGATAGATAGGCGTATTGTTACCTCAATCTGATGTAGCCATTGCTAATGTGTTGTATTTTGGATGGTAACAAACAAAAGCCAAGCTTCTATTCATCATGTTATCCTTATGTTCTACATAACTTATGACTTCTGATATTCGAATTTGATCATTGAAATGAACTGATACGTCTCCGATATTGTTTACCTAGAATGAGCAAGCATTCAATGAATACACGTGGGGTTGGAATTGTCAAAGCATTCACACATGCTAGGATAGAACTGACATCATGAGACCATTGAATCATGGTGATGGGTAAGGACAAAGACTTGAAGCTATCTGTTGACAATATGGACACAAGAGTGGACTACACCACAACTGAGGTTGACTAGAGCCAGAAAAAACACAAACTTCGGAAGTTTCTTTTAAAAACAAACAAACAAAACCCGCCAGCAAAAGGGGATTATGGAGTGAAGTTCCCTTCAATTTCAAACACGTCTCGGTATATTATGAATGATGGAACATGTTTCATCGTATGTAAATCCTAAATTAAAGGTCCAAACGAAGTGATTGTGGTCAACCAACTATTGAAAATGAAACAGTATCTTTGAAAAATCTGGAAAGCAAATGAAGTGGTTTGACCATAGAGACACATGAAAGTTGTGAAAATAGAATTTTCAAATCCTTTATGATTTAAAAGGTGAGCTCCATTAGCATAGCTCATCTAATACTAACGAGATAAGCCACTGTTCAATGTTTAATAAAGTCATTGATTACTTCCACACTCGTACACTAAGAATTTTGTGATATGATAAATATGATGATAGATATTCGGGTAACAATAATACAAATCTCAACAAGGAGAAAGCAGTAATATTACTTGGTGCATCAGTACATGTAAATTGCGATAAATCTAGCCAATCGTAGGTGGGCTACACACTTTGCCAGTGGAATCCACGAAGATCCGGACCCGATCCGTCCGGTAATCCATGGTGATAAACGAATCGGATGGAACCACATGGATACGGATCCCTTCACCCATCTCTTCCTTGATCTTCCTCGAAGCTTCATCTGCAGTCAATCCCACCACTTCTTCCCATGATGTTCTCCTACGTAAATCACTTCCTCGTTCTGATCATGTTAACTCCAAAATCAAGATTAATATATAAATGTATATTGATATAAAATGAAACCCAGTTCGTAATTAAATACGAACTTGAACAGGGCAGCAATGAAATTCGGATACCTGGTGGAAACGGCGGGTCGAGGGAGGGTTCGTCGGAGATGTCTTCGGGTCGGGTTTCTTTCTCAGCCATTATGATGATGCCAATGGATGAATTATCATTACGAAAATTCATTCATTAATAGTTGCAATATGGTTGGGACCAAGAATGACTCAGGGACAAAAAAAAATGTTTCTTTGTCATTATTTGAAGATGTCGATCCGGTTCTTGGATCTATCGAGAAACGGGATACTTGGCACTTGACATGGGTCCTATTTTGATTGGGATATCTTGGTGGTGGATTGGTTTTGACCAGGGGCGAAACGTAATTGGGTCTAGCCTGGGCTTTAGCCCAGGCAAATCATTTGAAGGCCCATATATATATATATAATATATACACAATTTTATGAAAAAATATATATATATATATATATATAACCCAGCCCCCCCTGTCCCCCCTCCCCTGGTTTCGCCACTGCTTTTGACAGTAGATTTATACATATATGGATATATTTTTTCGAAACGAACATACCAGCCAGCATTCTAAATTCTGTAATTTTACGAAAATTACTTGATATGAACTATGGGAAGATTCATATAACTATAATTGGTGTTTCGTAAGCATTTAAAATGCCAAATATTCTTTTATGTAATGGATAAAAAGTTTCTTTGTGTAACTGTATTAAAAGATTATAAATTGAAATCTAATTCAACTTCAAAGTTAGCTCAATAACATGGATTATTCGAGTCTATATACATAATTAACAAAAACTTATATAACTAATGTGAGATGATATTATCATTTTATGTATTTCAAAAGGTCAGAAACTAAACTAAATTGATGTATTCAACATTCATATTAGCTAAACCGATAATTTCAAATAATAATAAGAAATGTTTTATTATTATTATTATTATTATTATTATTATTATTGTTATTGTTATTATTTTAAGTTTATTAGTTAAGGTTGTTCTTTATTCACAAACTTTGGTAATTTTCACGATTCAATTCACAATATAAGTATAAATTAGTTAAATGGCGACATTTTTTTGTTCAACGTAATTGTTATGGGTTTATGGCATAAAAATTGGTACAAAAATTTGACAAATGTGAGTTTTATTACAAAAATTAAATTTATCTTATTAATTTTCTCAATTGATAGTTAATAATAATTTGAATGCTAGTTATTAGTTTTTTTAGCAAACTAGTTACAATTTAGAATAGGGTAAAAGGTATTCATTTTATAAAGATAAGAATTATATTTGTTACGCAAATATATACATAGTATTGAAACGCTATTCTACCTCGAGAACCGAGAACCGACGATCACGCATTTTTGGGAACAACACATCATGAGCTCGAGGTAAGAAGTCCAAGGAAAGATCTTTGTAGACTCGCACGATCTGGTGCTCTAAAACGTAACAATCACGTCTTTGATAACACACTATGAGTACGCATAGAATTAGTCTCGTCCTGAAAGTCCAAGCGACAATCTCGCCTAAGAAAAACATATGCGCAATACAAGGCATAAGACTCGTTTTAGCACGTCACACGCCGGGTAACACGCCAGCCACAACCATTTAGCCCTTTTATAAATACTCGGGTAAGTTTCAGTTTATAGACATACACATACTTATGAGCTCTCAGCTCTATATACTCTTACTTTCTCTCGAGCACTCGAGCTAACTTAAGCATCGCATGAGCTTCGTCGGAAACACTCTGACGTCCTCTTACTTATTTATATGGTTGTAGGTGATCCGAGGTGTACTATCCCGAGGACAGAGCTCCCGATCTGTGTTCACCCAACGTACACATTTTCATTCATTTGTTTAGACCTATCCCAATGTGTATTCTCCCAAGGATCAGATTGGAGAGTGTCCCATATTAAGAGACTCATCCCAACACACTCCTGCTCGTTCACTACAAGCAGTTCGATGCTCGAGGTCTTGATTCCCGAGGAAAGACTTCCCGACCTCCAAATTGGATGGCTGCTCATCGGTCGAGGAAAATTCAGTTAGATTATATATATATATATATAATTTGAATTTTTTAAAATATAAACTGAGAATTCTATTTATCATGTCTATAAATAAACTTTATTTATTCATGTGCTTGAGATTACAGATCATCCAAAGTGAATCTGACCCTTTATCCAAAACTCGGATGGATTCCTCAGCACTCGTTTATCCATCCTTATCCACTTCTTTCTTGCAGCATAAACTTCTATAAAGAAATTCTAATAACAAAAGAAGGAATATTTATTCATCTCTCACAAATGGCTTCCATCGCCCTCTTCTCCACTTGTTCGATCAAGCAATCCCCCCAACCTCCAGCATTCTTGGGCGTTAAGCTTTCTGCACAAACCAGTTTAAAGACCAAGCCCCTCACGGTGGTTGCCGCCGCCGGTGATGTTTCATCCAGCGGTACCATCTATCTGTTCGCTGGCGCCGCCGCCGTGGCGTTGATCGGAACCGCCTTCCCCATTCTCTTCGCCCGCAAAGACCTGTAACAAAATCTCCACTCTCACTCCTTTACACTCTACTGCTATCTTAGCTGTAATATCTATATATTTTGCCACGATTTTAATCAGCGGTTCACGCTTGTTAATTAAACTGATTAATAAATTTATTTTTTTTATTTACCCATATCACATTATACATGTTAACGTGGAAAACGATTAGATTTTGTGTCCTCCTATATAGATATATTTTAAAATATTACATCTAGTTAATTTCTTTTGAGTACATTGTATTTCAAGATCATCAACATGACTACATTCGATATAATATTTTGATCATCAACATGACTACATTACATTATATGCTCATTGTACTGATATTCTGAATTAAGCTTGAAATTGCATACATTTGAATGACAAGGTTGCTGAAAACCTATCAACTTCCCATTTTTCAAATCTTGGTCAAAAAATAGGGAGTTATCATTTTTGTTTTCATGGAGAATTTTTGGAGCAATCTCGCGAACAAGTGTAGTGCATGTGTGTGATTAGGCCATGAATAAAATTTGAGTTTAATAACCAATGTACACGCAATGTAGATATATATGTTGCTGCAATCAACACTACTTTTCTACATTATAGGTGCCCCGTATGTGATGGAGCAGGATTTGTGAGGAAATCTGGGTCGACCCTGAAAGCAAATGCTGCAAGAAAAGATGAAGCTCAAATTGTATGCCAGAACTGCAAGGGTCTAGGCAAGCTCAACCAGACCGACAAATAGAAACGTTAATTATCTTCAACAATTTCAAATTTGCTATAATGATTTTAAAGTTTCCATTTTTCATTTGTTGTACATTATTCTGTGTAATTTTAATGATGATGACACGACATTATGAACTGTATCCATATTTTTGTTAACTGCCGTTCGCGCTCTCTCTCGGTAGATGTCCAAAAATAAATAGCATTAATTTCACCTTTGTTTAATATCAGTTGATAATGAATTTACGGTCTATAAAAAACCTTTTCAGAGTATAATAATATTTTTCTTAAATAATTTATATATGTTATAAATCCTAAAGAAATAGAGAGATGAATAGAGAATGAGTATAAAGAATGTAAAGAGAATTCATATAGTCAATAATCAGGTGCAATGTTCATCGAACTCAATAACCTTATTTATAGAGAAGAATATGAGAATACAAATCTTGGAGATATTATCTTTATATATTTATTTTGATCACAAATCCATCCCAGAACGTCATCAAACTTGCATCTTTTGATCAATATTTCTTTGTAATATTTCATATCTATATCTATCTATCGATAATATTCACGGATATTAGATTTCATATCAAATCTCAATAAAGAATCTGAACAGATTCAACTATTTAGATATCATATCATCATATATCTTTCTCTCAATATATTAGATATTTCATTAGATCTTAATGGTGAATCTTATTAAATTATTCATATAAAATCATGTTGTGCTATTTCAAAAGCAGCAACTTTAAATTCATAAATCATGATATTTAATTATCATGTCGGCACTTCATAAAATCACATAATCATGCTACTTTTTGAGCATCAATAAATATTTATGAGTATTTATTGACATGTTGTGCTTTTTAAAGCCAACTCAAGTTTTTTTTTTCATTCTCAATCAATTGTAATATAAAATGCTTCTTCATGAGCACTATTAATCAATTTTCAATATGTTGGTGCTCTTCATGATTATCAACAGAATTATATTTATTCTCATTTTCAAAAGTTATAGCATCGTGCTGATAACGTGTTGTAAATCTAAGAAATAAAGGAATGCATAGAGAATGAGTTGAGAGAATGTAAAGATAATTCATAGAGTCGATAATCATGTGTAATTTTCATTGAACTCAATGTCGAATAAGAAAATATAAGTTTTGGAGATATTATCTCTACATATTTTGTTTGATCACAAAAACTTTCAAATCTATTGGATAAAAAGAAGCATCTATAAATACATTGTTTCATAACAATATCCTATTTTTTAGGTTTGGTTATACGATGGAATCGACCCAACCTTCTGAAAGGTGTGAAGTTATGAACTAGTTCGACACAGCGGTCAACTTTGACTTTGTAGGGAAAAAATTTTAAAGCTGATGGAAAGTTGTGTTTGGTAAAATATAGCGACGTTGTTGATAGGTTTTCTAAAATAAAAATTAATGTTAATAAAAAGAAACAAACAAGTCAAGAACATGTTGATAATGTTAACAGTAATACTAAAATTAACAATAGTAATAAAATAGAATAATAGTAGGAAAAACACATGGTGATTTGACTAACCTACTAATCCACGTGAAAAGTAATCAGGAAAATACCAAATATTTATCAGATTGAATATTTATCATTATCCCCAAAAAAAAATGGCCTTCTTACATTGTATAAAAAACAGGAAAGGTTAAAAATTCTTACCAAGATTGAAACTCTTTCTTGCCATAAATTAAAAGAAAGTATTTACTACAACGACCTAAAATAATTTGTAATTAAAGACGAATAGAGCGTGAAAGCCTTCCTACTCCTCCTACGTTGTTTTAACTAATTATTATTTAACTTCAAAACTTGGATACCTAAAGAGTGACAACTCCACAGCCACCAAACTGATCTTCTCCACCACCTTAACGTGTCGTCCATGAAATATGATCATAAGAAAATACTATATTTTTCTACAGATGTTATATCTATAGCTTCAAATCAAATTCTTCATGCCTTCTCTTTCTGCATGCTTTATCATCAAGCATATTTATTATATATGTTCCCAGGCTCTAGAAATGATGGGTATTTGACTCAAGAAACTATGTTTTTAGGACACTTGAAAAATGGACACATCCTCATATACTGACACAATCTGGGCACCAAAACAGAGAAACTAGATAACTAGAAGGGTTCGTATCCTCCCAATGAAATATAGTAAGGGCTGTTGTGGAAATTTATGCATAAATAAAAGCTTGAAGCATCTGAGACAGAGATTGAAAAGGGTTCAAACAGAACAGGATTGTCGTGGACACCACTCTAATGTTGTTTTCCAACCATAATCTGTCCAAAAACAAAACATCCCATATTTTGGTACATTTTTTCTTCATTTCCTATCTCTATAAATTTATCCAATTGGCATCACCTAATCAACCAAGCACCCCATATATCCCAATACACTCTGTGCCTTTGAAGTGGCTTTGCTACAACAGTACCACCAAAATAAACGAAAGTCCCTTTTCTCGGTATAAACCCCGTACCAAAACACAAGAAAAAAGAGACTAAAAATGCGTTCCTCTGAAATTAAATTCCTCGTTTCAATCCAATTCTTGGTGGGATTTATCACGCTATTCCTGTTTTCTCAGCATGCAGAAGCCAGAATCAGAAACTACGAGTTTAATGTATGTTTCCTAACCTTAATTTATTAGCGATTTCGGCATGTTACATGCAATGGATGAGCCAGAATGGGGCGAGCAGGCATGATAGCCCTTACCGTCATTCTTGAATTTTTCCCATGAATTTGTATATATAACTTTCTACAGTATGTATCTGAAAACATAAAACACTTTTCCTTCGTTTTTTTTTGTTTCGAGATTTCGTTATGTTCTATTAGTTTCCTCCCAACACTATTGGTTACGCAATGCTCCTTAGCTAGTTTGTATATGTATCATCGCGTTTTCTTGAATCTCATCCAGATCACGATGAAAAAAGTGTCAAGATTGTGCCATACGAAGAGCATAGTTACAGTAAACGGGAAGTTTCCAGGGCCTCGGATCGTAGCCAGGGAGGGTGATCGTCTACTTATCAAAGTAAACAACCATGTACCTGATAACATCTCCATCCACTGGTATAACACAACATTAGTCTGAAGCTCACTACTTTATTTCCTTGTGATTTATATGAAAATCTTCTAGTTCGAACGTTCTTCGACAGGCATGGCATTAGGCAGCTACGTAGTGGATGGGCGGATGGGCCAGCGTATGTAACGCAATGCCCTATTCAAACAGGGCAGAGCTATGTGTACAACTTCACCATAGTCGGCCAACGTGGAACCCTTTGGTGGCACGCCCATATTTCGTGGCTAAGATCGACTCTATATGGGCCTATGATCATCCTACCAAAGCATAATGTGCCTTATCCTTTTGAAAAACCATACAAGGAAGTGCCCATCATATTTGGTAACTATAGGAAATAAATTCATCAGACAGTTTTCTGCTCGCTTACAGTGGTTTTGTCATGTTAATTACCTGTTCAGAATTTGTGAAAATGTTCTAAAAATGTTATCTTTAATCGTGGAATAGATTCCGTTGACTAGCTCCGCTGTCAGGGCATGACATTTAAGTTGTTTATTGTCTGACCTACAGGAGAATGGTTTAATACTGATACCGAGGCCATTATCAGTCAAGCTCTACAAACTGGTGGCGGTCCAAATGTCTCTGATGCGTATACGATCAACGGGTTTCCAGGCCCGTTGTACAACTGCTCTTCCAAAGGTAAATATACTTGTGGCAGGAAGTTCCATTTTGATTCCAAGAATATGTACTACATTTAAATCACATTTTTTGGTCAATATCCGAACAGACACGTTCAAGTTGAGGGTTCAGCCCGGGAAAACGTATCTCCTCCGAATGATTAATGCCGCACTGAATGATGAACTTTTCTTCAGTATTGCGAACCACAGCCTCACGGTTGTGGATGCGGATGCAGTATACGTGAAACCGTTCAAAACGAACACCATTCTAATCGCCCCTGGACAGACCACGAATGTTCTTTTAAGAACAAAACCGAAGTTTCCAGGGGCCACCTTTCAAATGACTGCTAGACCATTTGTTACGGGCCCGGGAACGTTTGACAACTCCACAGTAGCTGGGATTCTTGAATATGAATCCAAGACCCTTCACGCCGTCGGCCAAATGAAAACACTTCCCCTGCACAAACCAGTTCTGCCCCCTCTAAACGACACATCTTTCGCCACAAAATTCTCGAAAAGGCTCCGCAGTTTAGCCACACCCGAGTTCCCAGCCAACGTCCCGCAAAAGATAGACCAACATTTCTTTTTCACGGTAGGATTAGGGACTAGTCCGTGTGGTGGAAACCAGACCTGCCAGGGCCCGAATGGAACAAGATTTGCAGCATCTGTGAGCAACATATCCTTCATACAGCCAACAACCGCACTCCTCCAGGCCCATTTTACGGGCCAATCGAGTGGTGTTTACAGCCCAGATTTCCCTTTCAGTCCATCACATTGGTTTAACTACACAGGGAATCCTCCGAACAATACCATGGTGAGCAATGGGACAAAACTGTTGGTCTTGAAGTTTAACACGAGAGTGGAGTTGGTAATGCAGGATACGAGCATTCTTGCAGCTGAGAGCCACCCTCTACATCTCCATGGATTCAACTTCTTCGTTGTGGGACAAGGTTTTGGGAATTATCACCCGAAAAATGACCCGAAAACTTTCAATCTTGTTGATCCGGTCGAGAGAAATACAGTCGGAGTTCCCCCTGGAGGATGGGTGGCCATTCGGTTCTTGGCTGATAATCCAGGTACCATTCATACATATTTATTACAAGTTGTAGGTGGAAATTTAACCACTTACTATATAATTCACCGAATATATAATATAAGAATTTTTATGTTTGAAAATTAAGCTTTGGGTGTGGAATATGCATGATTAGGTGTGTGGTTCATGCACTGTCACCTTGAAGCTCACACGAGCTGGGGTTTGAAGATGGCATGGCTGGTACTAGATGGAAAGCTTCCTAATCAAAGGCTTCCTCCTCCTCCACTTGATCTGCCCAAATGCTGATTCGCATTCCGATAATTTTTTGGATTTTTTTTCTGTATGTAGAATTGATTTGTTTGTTCTATACAGTCATTTAACTGTCCAAAGATATGATTTCTTGTATGATCGATCCACCTTTGTAATGTTAATTGAGCTCAATATAAATATTTTTTTTACTTGATTTCATGAAAGTCCAACACACGTATTTATAATTTAATTTATATAAAATAAAATATGTATATGAAAACAAAAGTACAAACTATATAATATATATGCAACGACAAGAAAAAAGCATTTTCCATTATCTTGAGATATATATATAATATATATAGTTTAAACTCATCAAACCCTTCGGAAGATCTTTAGAGCATATGTACCATACGTTTAAATCTAACTTTTCACTTTTGTATTTTCTCCCCTTTATTTTCAATTACATCATAGAGTTTACTTGGATGTAGCATATATATATTAGGCATTTCAAAAAAAAAAAAAAATTGGTCCATAAATATAATGTGGAGAGTTCATCATATATTTGTAAAATGCTATACGTTCATGAAATCTTACATATAGGCCTACATAATATCCATTAAGTTATAAAATTATCCCACATATTTGAAAAGAAACTCAACCAAATAAAATACATAGAGATATTATTATAAATTTAATTGATATTATGTATACCCACTTTCTATGCATGGCGTTACCCGATATATCTATCGCCAACCAAATGTAATGATGTATTAAGTTTCCTCTGACTAGTTTGACATATTGACAGTTGTAATAATATTAATAATCAACAAAATTTAGGTGAGCAAAGTGTAATTATAAAATCTTGATTAACAAGTTTACAAGGTTTAGTGACATTATTAATTGACGTCTATGTTGGATCAATTTATTATATGGGCTCATATGTGAGAGGTTATATGTTGTGGGCTGTTAATAAAGCTAAGCCCGAATTAAAGTGATCAAGTAAAGTTTTGGATTATTGGGCTTTAATGTATCTAATTGGATATGGACCTTTTATGTGTAGAGCCTAAAGTATAATTACTGTTTTAATGATGGGCTAAAACAGCAATTACAGGAGATAATTCAATGAATTATCTATTTAATGGTATGGTCCCCAGATCTGGCGTATCACGTTCCATATTCTAAATCCCATTACTAGAATATATTCTGAGAGAAACAAAAGGGCTCTCACGAAGAACGCTCAGATCTGGAAGATCAACCAATCGTTCTCAGGGAATTCAGCACTATGGCTTCAGGTACGCTTCCGCATTTGGTTACAGATTCAGTTTCAGATCTGATGATTTGACATGTTTATGATTCTGGATTGAAAGACAATGTTGAGAGATTCAAAGCCCGTCTTGTCGCAAAAGGCTTTACTCAAAAGGAAGGCATTGACTATAAAGAGACTTTCTCTCCTGTTTCTTCGAAAGACTCTTTCAGAATTATAATGGCATTAGTGGCACATTTCGACCTTGAGTTACACCAGATGGATGTGAAGACAGCGTTTCTCAATGGTGACATTGATGAAACGATTTATATGAGGCAGCCAGAAGGCTTTGTGTGGAGATCCAGACAACATGGTCTGCAAACTCAAGAAATCCATCTATGGACTCAAACAGGCATCTCGACAATGGTATTTCAAATTTCATCAAGTGATCATCTCATTTGGTTTTGAGATGAATATGGTTGATGATTGTGTATACCACAAGTTCAGTGGGAGCAAACATATCTTCCTGGTTTTATATGTTGATGACATCCTTCTCGCTAGTAACGATATAGAATTGTTGCATGACACCAAAAGATTTCTATCTAAGTATTTTGAGATGAAAGATCTTGGTGATGCATCATTTGTTCTGGGTATCCAAATACATCGGGCTCGTTCTCGTGGTATTCTTGGATTATCGCAGAAGAGCTATATCGAAAAGGTTCTCAAGCGTTATGGGATGCACGATTGTAAACCGGGTGATACCCCTGTGGCTAAAGGAGATAAGTTCAGTCTCAATCAGTGCCCTAAAAATGATTTTGAGAAAAAGGAAATTGAGAAGATTCCCTATGCCTCGGCAGTGGGAAGTTTGATGTATGCTCAAGTTTGTACACGTCCGGATATTGCGTACGTGACAGGGATGTTGGGACGATATTTAAGTAACCCAGGAATGGAACATTGGAAAGCAGTCAAAAGAGTTTTACGGTACTTACAGAGAACAAAGAATTACATGCTCACATATCGGAGGTTGGATCAGCTTGAGATCATTGGGTATACTGACTCCGATTTTGCTGGATGCAAATATAGTATGAAATCCACATCAGGCTATGTCTATCTCCTTGCTGGAGGTGCCATTTCTTGGAAGAGTGCTAAACAGCGCATTATAGCATCTTCTACTATGGCTGCTGAATTTATAGCCTGTTATGAAGCATCCAATCATGGACTATGGCTGCGGAATTTTGTCACGGGACTGCGCATTGTTGATGGTATTGAAAGACCATTAAAGTTACATTGTGACAATAAATCAGCAGTTTTATATTCCAATAACAACAGGAGCACTACGAAGTCAAAGCATATCGACATCAAGTTCTTGGTTGTTAAAGAAAGAATTCAGAGTGGACAGTTGTCTATTGAACATATAGGTACAAACTCCATGATTGCGGATCCGCTTACTAAGGGACTACCGCCCAAACAGTTTCATGAGCATACTGCTCACATGGGCGTTGGGTAAATTGAGGATATTCAATTTTAGTGGGAGTTTGTCATATTATATGTTTATTTGTGATAGATGGTTTTTTGGTTGTTGTTTAAGGATATTTTCTGCAGAAATAAAGTTTGAATTTTCATTCACACTCTGATAATATTAAAGATCTCAAATAAAGTTTAAGGGTGGACCAGTTGGAAATAGGCACGTGGATCACATTGCGTGAAATTTCCTTGCTACACATCCATATCACAATCTATGTCGTTCAGTTGTTTTGATACATGTGAACATTGATGGGTCGAGTTACGATGAATGTAACGAAGGCTGCTTTGATCCTGTGTTGACACAATTGATGGACGAGATTAGCATTTTTGAGCTCATAAGGTTATTTTGCACAACACATAACCGTAAGATCACACATATAGCCCAAGTGGGAGATTGTTGGATCAATTAATTATATGGGCTTATATGTGAGAGGTTATATGTTGTGGGCTGTTAATAAAGTTAAGCCCGAATTAAAGTGATCAAGTAAAGTTTTGGATTATTGGGCTTTAATGTATCTAATTGGATATGGACCTTTTATGTGTAGAGCCTAAAGTATAATTTCTGTTTTAATGATGGGCTAAAACAGCAATTACAGGAGATAATTCAATGAATTATCTATTTAATGGTATGGTCCCCAGATCTGGCGTATCACGTTCCATATTCTAACTCCCATTACTAGAATATATTCTGAGAGAAACAAAAGGGCTCTCACGAAGAACGCTCAGATCTGGAAGATCAACCAAACGTTCTCAAAGGATTCAGCACTATGGCTTCAGGTACGCTTCCGCATTAGGTTATAGATTCAGTTTCAGATCTGATGATTTGACATGTTTATGATTCTGGATTTATTCATGAATTCTTTAATTAAATACAACAGTCTACGCCCCAACCCATTCGCCTCACTTGATACCTCATGCGTACTCTCCAACTACATGTTTCTTCCCCAACAACGTTATCTAGTCTAATTCACTCTGTTTAAAGAAAACAAGTAACAATTATTTCAAAGAAGTGATATAATGGGACAGCTAACCTCCTATGCAACTTCTGAGCAAACATTATGTAAGCTGGTAATGAAATCGTAATTAAGTCAGATATTTCAAATTACTGATTACATAAGTTGTATGCGAGAGATGGTGAATATTTATGATTTGAATACTTCAATTTATTTAGTTTAATAGATTCAAAGCATCGATGGACAACTACATATCATGTATATATGCTAGTTAATAATGTTATTTTGATATATGATTATTTTTTTTAATAATATGTTAAAGTTTGGTTATTTTGATGTATTATATAGTGAATATTATGGGCATAGCATATTTTTCAAAATATTTTTCGATTGCTAATTGATAATGTTTTGAACTTTTGTTTCTATTGTAAACTATATGGTATATATGTTATACATTAAAAATGTTTTTGATGTAGTACTGTTTTTGGAATCGGACCGGACTGATCGGTTCGATCTGTTCGACCAGGAACCGATCGTTGGTCTGACCTGAATCATGTAAAAACCGTTTGATTGGTCAAAACCGGTTAAACTGACCAACAATCGGTTGAACCGGTCGAACCGGCCACAAATCGGTAGAACCGATTCAATCGGTTTTCAATATTTTTTTTCGAAAATAATTATTTTAAAATATAAACCCAATATTTCATTATATATTTACATAATTACTATGATTTTGAAAAATTAAATATATTTTTATCTATTTATATATATTTTTTAGATTTTTAAAATTTTAAAACATATTATTTAATTATATTATATTAACATTTTATTAATAAATTATATTCGGTTCGATCATGATATGAATGGATTGAACCATTTTTTAATAGCTAAATAGATCCAATTACCATATGATTTTTAAAACATTGTTAGTAAGTATAGTTACTCAAAATTAAAAAATAAAGTCGGAATATATTAAAACTGAGAGGTCTTCGTTATGATAATTTATACACCTTCCAAACCCACTCCACTTTGCCACCGGTCCGCTTTTTAAGTCTGAATAAAAAATTAAAAAAAAAAAAAAAAACTCGAGATAACGCCACCGCCGGAGCCGCCGCCGTAATCTGCAATTACGCCGGTGCCTCCGCCCCTGTGCTCCACTCCCTCCGGAGATTTAGAAAAACATCTGTAAGATGCGCCGCTCTAAATTTTCATTCCACGTCATCGTCGTGACAGCCGCCATAGCTTACATCTATTTGTCGACGGTGTTCGTCTACATTGATCAGTGGTTTGGACTGGGGTCTTCTCCCGGAATGCTAAGCGCCGCCGTATACACATTCTTGGCTGTCACGTGTATCTTCTGTTACCGCCGGGCCATTTTTACTGATCCGGGCCGGGTACCCACTACATTCGTGCCGGATGTTGAGGACTCTGATAGCCAGATCCATGAGATCAAGCGCAAGGTTTTGCTTTTACTATTTGTTTCATTGTTTTTTCTCTGAAATTTCTTTTACTTACCATTTTTGATAATGTTTTTCGAATGTTGAACGATTTAGTGGCTAAAGCAATATTTGTGTTTCTGTTCTTGGGTTTTCTTTCAACCTCAATACTTCTCTTTGCATTCCAATTTATGTGATTAAAACATTTTTGGATCAATTTTCAAACTTTTGAGAACTTGATTTTTTGGTTAATATTGCAATATGGAGTATAAAATTTTTGTACCGTTTTAGGTAAAAAAAATTCCCTTTCAAAAGAAAATTTCCATTTCACTGCACTCTATGGAAGTGTTTTTTTAGTACCTGTATTGCGTGTGAGTTTGTTGATCATACATGCCAGAAAAATATGCATTGAATGATTGAGTTTATTGTCCTGAGCCAAATATATTTGTCAGCTTTGGTACGCCACTTGATCTGAAAAGATTGGATCATAGTTATCCCTCATTATCCCTCATGTTAATCATCCCAAAACAGACAATTTTACATCTATTCATGATAAAAAAATGAACTAAGGGAGTCCAGGGGTCAAAAACCACCTCAATGAATCTAACAGAGCTGATTCCCGTAAGTGTTACCTGATCATGAAGGGTGTAGGTAGCAAACTTCTTTTATTTTGAGATTTAAAACTGGGATTTTTCTCTAATCATAATTGTGATTGTCTGGTTGATTGTGTTGATGATTTGGATGAATAATTTCTAAGAATGCGGGGGAATTGGTGGGGAAAGACACGAACTGAGAATAATAAGGGGTCAAAGCATAAGTGTTATCATGAAGTTTGAAAATGATGTGCAACTTGTGGAACGAAATTGTGAAGTTTTGCCACGGTTTGGAAAATATGAAAGTGGGAGGAAGATTAGGGGAGCTGAAAGAGAATGATGTATGAGGGGTTATTATGAAAATAATATATGAAGGTAAATTTGTAATTCTTGATATTTTTCAGATTATCACTCAAAGTATTCTACTCAACCAAAGAGTTGAATAGTTGTCTTATATCCTAAGTTCCTAACATATCCTATCATATCACCCTTTACAAGTCAGGTACCCTGTTATCACATCACACCAACAAAACAGAACCTTGTTATTGTACATATTCTTTGAGTCTAGGTTCTTCAATACCTGTAAACTGTAAAGCTTAGTAAGCCTCGTGCTTCTAGGAACTTTGGAACCTGAAATTGGGGAAGGGAACATCTTTAGTAGGTTGACCACTAGTTATTCAAGACACGAGACGTACTGGTTTCCTCAACCCTTGGGTACATGGTGCGCCTTAGCGAAACAAAGCGCACTATAGTGTTACGTAGCAGCAAAATCATATTTTAGAAACATTGAAACAATAATAAAAAAGCAAATGTTCGTTGGTAATTAATTTGAGAAACATACAGATTGAATGTGGTTAATGGAAAGTTTTACTGCATCAAGACCCGGACAACAAACTATATTTTCATATTAGATATTCTCTTTGGACAATTTTCGCTTTACATTTTCCATTTTCTCAAGTTCATTTTTGGGTGAGGGATGCGGAAAGTGATGTTTGAATATGGATGTTATATGCTGCAAGTCACATACTGAGTCTCATGACTTTTGCAGGGCGGTGACTTGAGGTACTGCCAAAAGTGTTCCCACTATAAGCCACCACGTGCCCACCATTGCCGTATATGCAATCGATGTGTTTTACGAATGGTATGCATTGTCGACACCATTGTAATGCAATTTTTTTATTATCTTGGATATTGTCTTGAAAATTGCTCTCTTTCGATATTGAGGATCACCATTGCGTTTGGATCAATAACTGTGTGGGCCACGCAAATTATAAGATCTTCTTTGTCTTCGTTTTCTATGCTGTTATCGCATGCATATACTCCCTGGTATGTAAATTGTATCCTCATCCCTGTCCGTTCTTTGTCTTTGAATACCACTCCATAATGAAGCCTTGTTTTTTGTCCTGTTCTCTGTTCATTTGGTTGCCCTGTGTTACCTCAGGTACTTCTCATTGGTAGCCTGACTGCTGACACTCGGAAAGATTCTGAAAATGCCGATGATTCTCTCAGAATATTATATGTAATGCCGTCTCAATTGTTTTTTGTTTCTATGGTAGTCTGTGGTTTGGCTCACTGTATGTGATTTAAAGTTCAGGTGATTTCAGGGTTATTATTAGTTCCTTTAAGTTTGGCTCTCGGTTTTTTTCTGGGGTGGCATATATATCTTATTATACAAAACAAGACAACAATTGAGGTATGTTGACACTTGCAATGGATCTATTGTCGAAGAAATATCATAGTATGTGAATGATTCAGTTTCCTTTGAACAGTACCATGAAGGTGTGAGAGCTATGTGGCTTGCAGAGAAAGGAGGCGAAATCTATTTACATCCTTATGATGTTGGTGTATATGAGAATTTGACAACGGTCTGTTGAATATCACTTCATTTCCTTTTATGCCATTAATGAATTGATCTAGAAAATCCTCATATTTAATGAATTGATCTAAAAAATTCTCATATAATTGTTTTTCGCATATGCTTGAACTTGGCGAGTTCATTTGTTACAGGTTCTTGGTCCAAACATTCTTTGCTGGTTTTGCCCCATGCCGGGACATCTTGGTTCGGGCCTTCGCTTTTCGACGAGGTATGATAATCTCATAGGATCATCCACACCGTAAATGCTATTTACTCTGCTGAAAACATACACACGGCTAACACGGGTCAAAATTACCGAGCTTTTTTTCTTCTTACCACTTTGCTTGAGCATCCGTCGTAGAAAGTTCCTCGGCTGAACAAATTGTATGTAAAATGTACTGACATGCTTGGTGTACAAACAAAAGAGAAATAGGACCCTCATTTGGATCACCGTGGTGACGGGGAAGAAGGGTAAAGTTGTAGATTGTTATCAGATTTTCAAAGCAATGTACGAACATGTTGTTAATTGAGTATCGAGGTGTTGTACAAGATATTTTGTAGCCATTTGTCCCTAATTTGGGCACTCATGTATTTTATTAAATTCCATTAGAAATATCCACTCTCATTCTCAGAGAAGCAATGTCTATTTATACGGTTAATCTTATGATGCTGATGAAGAATCAAATGTTGATAAAAATAATTTGTGATCTGTACGTGGAATGTATGACTTGACCTATATCTTTTGCTGCATTGATGTAAGTTTGAAGAATGATGTGGTAATGATTGGGTTTGACGATGTTAAACCAAATATTATATATAATTAATAAACCGCAGTAAATTTTCAATGATAGGATTTGTTTTCTGGAATTATTACTATAACTTTTGAAACATATTTTACCGAAGTACTTGAATAGTGGGATTTGGTAATAATGATATCAGAGTTCACCACTGAAAATCTGTATTCAATTTTTTATGCAACCCTTTGCATCTGGATTTGTCAACTTTTCATCCCGATGTTTAACCTTTTGAATTTTTTCAGTGACTCTCGCTCTATCTACACCTCCTAATTATAAAAATTGATTTGCTTAGTCTTTTAGTGCATTTCTGATTTCGTAAAGTATTTCAATATTACATATTATATTCGATATTTAACAATACCAAAGTACATCACATATGTTTTGACACCATGTCCTATTCGCAACTTTTCATAGACAAGAAATTCTCTATTTGTATTCCAAAAAAAAACCTTATTTGTTTGTTCCACGAAAGGAAAATAAATTCTCAGTTTGAAACAAAGCAAACTAGAGACAGAGAGGTTGCCGGAATCTTCGACAATCTGGTGATTAACGTATTCGGGCCGAAGATTTGGAGTATACAAGAAATGTGTTCAATCATCAGCTCCACGCTTTCTAGGAGGAGCAAACTGTAGCAAGACTTGCAGGATTAACATTTTCAAAGGAAAAAGGATCAGATACTTAAATTGCGAAAATAAATGGAAAAAAACATTTGTGGGTTTTCAGTGAAACATCTGTCAACACTGTGGAAGATCCGAAGGAGGCGGTGGCAGCTTTTGACTTGCTAGCGGTCCATCCAAGACAATCCAGGCCATCCTCAACCCCCAGCTGGTGTGTACATCAAAGTGGCAATGCATGAACCACACTCCTGTTCATGATCAAAAACATCGTGGGATAAATACAGACGTAAGCCCCGATCATGTATATTCCCATGAATCGCAAACTTAAAAAAAGTTGCTAGAAGGAGTGTATAGAGCAACAGTCGCTTATCGTGATTGAACGTGGAGCAATAATTATGGAAAAAAATGTACCTGGATTGTCTGCTAGGAACCGAATGGCAACCCATCCACCTGTTGGAACACCTATCGTATTTCTTTCAACGGGATCCACCAAGTTAAACTTTGCAGGGTCATTGTTTGGATCATAATTTCCAAACCCTTCACCGACGACAAAGAAATTGTACCCATGCAGGTGAAGTGGATGATTCTCAGCTCCTAAAATGCTCGTGTCCTGCAAAACTAGCTCCACGCTAGTATTGAACGGCAGCACAACTAGGTGAGTTCCAGTGCTGACAAATGTGTTGTTTGGAGGGGTCCCTGTATAGTTAAATGGGTTCGGTGGATTGGCCGGGAAATCAGTGGAATATATCCCATTAGATTTCTTAAAGTAGTAGGCTTGTAAGAGAGCAGTAGCGGGAAGGGCAAACGAGATATTATTGACCGAAGCTGCAAACTTCGTCCCGTTAGGCCCCTGACAAGTTGTATTTTTCGGACACGGGCTAGAACCAAGTCCGACTGTGAAATAGAATCGCCTGTCAACTGTTTGTGGAACATTGGCTGTAAACTTTGAATTATTTAAGCCTCTGAATTTCTTGGTGAAATTGGTAACAAAACCGGTGGCCATTATTGTTGGCAGAGTAGGCATGACAGCAGCGTTTGTCTTGTTTACAGATATTTGTGATGGATGCTCGTACTCCAGCAAACCAGCGGCGGTAGAGTTATCAAACGTGCCTTGTCCCGTGGAGTATGGTCTGGCGGCCATGATGAATGTAGCATTTGGGTAGTAAGGCTTAGTTTTAAGTAAAACATTGGTCGTTTGGCCTGGAGTTATGAACAACACATCGGTTTCAAATGGTTTGACATATACTGCATCTGCTTCAACTATGGTTAGACTATGGTTGGCGATGCTGAAAAACAGCTCATCATTCAGTGCAGCGTTGATTATTCGAAGCATGTATGTTTTTCCTGGCTTCACCTTCAATCTGTATGTATCTGAAACCATCACATACAAGGTTAAGATATGTGTACATCTTCTTGGAATTTATACAGATGTTGCTGGTCTTACCATTGGCAGAACAATTATACAGGATCCCTGGAAAGCCATTGATCGTGTATGCATCTGATACATTTGGTCCAGCCCCTGTCTGTAGAGCCTGATTAATCACAGCCTCCGGGTCCGCGTTCCACCATTCGCCTGGAAATACAGAAAGGAAACTGTATATCAAGCAAATCACCCGGGAAATTTGAAATTTGTGTCTTACCAAATATGATGGGAACTTCTTTATATGGTTTTTTGAAGGGATACGACTCGTTGCGTCTGGGGAGGATGATTATGGGCCCATAGAGCGTTGCTCGTAGCCACGAAATATGAGCGTGCCAGAATAGAGTTCCTCTTTGCCCTGTAATAGTGAAGTTATACGTATAACTCTGCCCTGTTTGAATCGGACATTGTGTCACATAAGCCGGTCCGTCGGCCCATCCACTCCTAAGTTGGCGTATTCCATGCCTGCATCAGAGTATAACCTAGCTAAGTAAAGTAACGCAAATTTTGGTGTTATAGTAGTGGTGGATCCTACATACAAACAATGCTTGCTATGGGTAACTTAATTCTCTAAAAAATCGAGCTATACATAGCTAGGATGACGGGACAGGACAAACACTTCCCTTACCAGTGAAGAGTAATGTTATTAGTAACGTTATTGACGACCTTAACCAAGACCTGGTCGCCTTCTCTTGCAACTATTCGCGGCCCTGGAAGCTTACCGTTGACGCTGACAATGCTCTTCGTCTTGCATAACCGGGTGACGTTCGACGTCACAATCTAGCAACCATGTACTAAGCCAGATTAGTTTTCGGCATAAGTAAACCTACCTCGTAAAAAAGGTTTGCCATTCATTACATGAGCTTAATTTGCATGCACTACGTACATTAAAGGTGTAGTGTCGGGTCTTGGAAAGAGCCAAGTGGGGCAAGAATGAAGAAACAAGAAACCCCAAGAGCAATGCAGCAGGGAAAGTGATACGAAACAACATTGTTAGCTTATTTAAATATGTGAATATTATTTTTAAGTGTTAGAAATGAACATATCTTGTGGGGCTATAAATAAGTAGATTATTACTGGGGCTCCATTTTCCTGTTAAATTAGGCTTCTCTGTTTTCTTAGGGTGAATTGTCCACTTTTCCAACATTTCATGTTCTACCAATTACTATGAAAATGAAATAACACCACATCTAACATATGATTATCGAAGACTAGTTGAGCTCTTGAATTGCTACAATGCCAAACATCGTGATGAGACTGTACATCTTACTTTGTATCGCAAACCGATTCGAGGGTCGGTCGTCGATTTAAACACAAGTTGTGTAATCCATGTGATAATTGTTATTTGATCATAAATTTTAGATTTAATACTCTTTTAAGGATTGTTATACAAAGGTTACGAGGGATGTGAAGATGGTGTCTTCAAGTTATGTTTTCAAAGGAATATATAATTGGTCAAGAATCAAGATGAGTTCGACTGGATCGTTGAATCAATTCGAACTTTTCTACATCTGGTTTATCACATTCATAGGCTAATTTCCCCATCCCACTGGAGTCGGCAGAATGGACAATACATTGGATGTTCTAGAGAAGAGAAGTTGGTTAGTTTGTGGTTAGTTTTTAAATGGCCCACTTTTTCCAACTAATCTTACTTCCTATGTAAGAAACTTGAAGAATAACTCTTCTTACTTCATCATAAAGAATTAATATAAAATTAGAAGGTATGTATCTTTCAAGTCATTTCATTGATTTCTTACGTCCATAGTACCAAAGTAACTGCAACTCCATCGTTTTCTTGGACAAAGATTCTAACTATCCCCCTTTTGTTGGAGTATCGGGGATGTAGTATCTCGTTAAATTAAATATAAATGTATTTGAACTTATCAAATATTCTATATATGTCCTTATATTAATATCATTAATATTTAACTTTCGTATGGTTTTCACATTATCTGTATGCATAACATAGTTTTTTGTTCTCATATTATTATATACTATTTTGAATTATTATTTATTTTCTTATCTTTCACTTTTGTTTTATAAAATTCCCTATATGTCCTTGACTATTTAAGTTATAAAAGTTGTTTTTTTTTCATATGGGTTAAGTTGTAATTTTATGTCTTCGTGTAATGACTATAATTACTTTCCTCAAATTATTATTTATCATCTTCTGCTTATAAAGAGATATTAAGTTGTAAATTCCACATATGCTCTTAACTATTTAGGTTATAGAGTTATTTTCTAAATGGGTAACTTGTAATTTTATATCTTCCTTTACATAAAAATATAAATACGTGCGCATATATGTTGACTTCTTCATACTATTTCTTGGTCATGCATGTAAATATTATTCCATAAATTATACATTCTAAACAAATTTGATCTCAACTTAGTGAGCACGGTGGACCAATAATACATTTTAAATAAATAATTAATTAAATATATAATATAAATAAATAAAATATATATTATATCCTCCTGTACATAAAAATATAAATACGTGCGCATATATGTTGACTTCTTCATACTATTTCTTGGTCATGCATGTAAATATTATTCCATAAATTATACATTCTAAACAAATTTGATCTCAACTTAGTGAGCACGGTGGACCAATAATACATTTTAAA
>KV010618.1:27143-88634 GCA_001598015.1 Dorcoceras hygrometricum | reverse complement strand
TATATATAGACACATACGGATATGATATCCTACATAACTAACTTCCTGAACTCCTTCCCCCAACTAACACGTGTCACCATATGATTGGACCAATATTTTAAGTTCAACATTTTTGTTATGTTTTTATAAATCCGGACCAATCACATGGCGACACGTAGCAGTGGGGGAAGATATATATATATAGACACATACGGATATGATATCCTACATAACTAACTTCCTGAACTCCTTCCCCCAACTAACACGTGTCACCATATGATTGGACCAATATTTTAAGTTCAACATTTTTGTTATGTTTTTATAAATCCGGACCAATCACATGGCGACACGTAGCAGTGGGGGAAGAAGGTGGGGAAGTTAGTTGTGCAGGATATCAGATCTGTATATATCGGATATGATATCCTGCATAACTAACTTCTCACCTCCTTCCCCGACTAACACGTGTCGCCATATGATTGGACCAATATTTTAAGTTCAACATTTTGTTATGTTTTTATAAATTCGGACTAATCACATGGCGACACATAGCAGTCGGGGAAGAAGGTGGGGAAGTTAGTTGTGCAGGATATCGGATCCGTATATATATAAATACAGTTTCGGTATACGGCCATTTCAGTTATGGCATATATTGGAAACCGAACGACATAATATGTTTTTATTTATATTAGAATGTTATATTGCTTTTGCTACATTTCATTGCTTTGAAAACTGTTTTTATTTTTTCCTTTGGATTATTACGAAACTTTTAAAAGAAACAAAACTAATTAATTAATTAATTAAAAATATAATGACATTAATTTAAATTTTTTTATATATTTGTCGCATTACCTACGGCATAGATAACTTAATAATTAACTTGTAAGATTGGACTCCAATTTCGAGATTCAAACTTGGGCACCAATTTGTACTGAGTCAAATTGTTTGTCAAAAGTTCTTTTTTCGATACTTAAAGATATCTTCAAGTCAATGACCATGATAAATTCAGAACTCAAACCAAATATGGTTTAAGCTTGTTTAATGTTCAACCTCCGTTTTTGAGGGGACAGATTTTACCTTTTTAGGTAAATCATGAATTTCTAGTGATTACTATTTTTAACTTATATTGAAACGGATAATTTGCAAAAATAATCAATGTATATATTTGGAATCCTAAGTTATATAAAATAGAATATAACATAAAACATTGAGTGCATTGGAAAAGATGATCTGTAATTCTTCGATCCGAATGTAGTCGGGTTTTCAAAGTTGGCACCGGAGAAAGCGGCAAGAGGAATGCTTCACGCACGAGGGGGAAGTAGAATCCAATCTAGAGACGGCAAGCTTTTGGATCAGATCATACCCACGCAATCTTGAGTCGGGGCTACCTACTCCCTGTTTTAGCAGGAGTTGGCATGTCGGGTTGAAGAAGGTTATCAACACAATATTTTGTTTCTCATATCCGCGTATGGATTTGATTTCTAGAAAAGATTACTGATCCTTATTTTGGAAAATAATTTAAAAAAAAAATGCAATTTCAGGAAACAAAACCGGTCAGAGCCTGATTTGTTTCCTATTCAGATACAGGAAGTTTTGCTTTTTCTGGAAAGTTTAGATTGTTTAACAAATAACAAACAAAGGTTATGTACGTACAAAACCTAAAGGCATCCTTAAACCTACGAATTACGTATAACTACAAAATCAGAAAAAGAATTAGGATAAAAAATGAAGCAGACTGACAAATGAAGCACCATGCAAGCTAGCTAAACAAGAAACCTAATTAGCCCAAGCTTCTCTCCTCGGAGCCGCGCTTCCGAAGAACTTTTCGAGCTCCGGTGACTGGAAGTACCCATTCTTGGGGGGCTGAGGCTTCGTGGGCCGCTCATTCTTCTTCTTCCTCGGTGGCGGAGGACACACCAGCGCCGCCGGTATTCGACACTTGGGGGTTGTACAACCTTGCTCCACCTCCATTATTCCAAAGACGGTTGCTCACTCCCAAGGATGATGTATCTGAAATTCCTCCTTCAACTAGTAACTTCACAAAAAAATGCAGAATTTAATGAACAGTCGTAAATAGAAGGGGAATATGGAACAGTTACTAGGTTCGTTTAATATAGAATTCAGTGCCATTAAATAATTAATGGGTTTTATATATATATATTTTAGGGGCGTGTGGATAATAATTGTGGGGGAGTGGGGTGGAGGAACACTTAAGGTGACAGTTAAGAATGGGGTGGCACCGACTTGTTTTCCGGAGGTGGTGGGGATGGCCCACCGCCTTGGTTCAAATAGGGCGGCGCCGGAGTTTTGGAGGGAATGAATTTTATTCGAATCTCCATTTTTTTGTATCTCAAGTAGATTATTGTTCTAATTCGACTTATTGTTGGATCAAGTAGATATCATTTTTGTCAGTTTTTTATGTGTTGAAATTTATATATGCAAGAAACGTTTAAAGCATGAGGATAAGGAAGACTATTGAGTTTCTTGTGACTGTTTTGAAACCACCATAAAAAATAATCTGGATTTATATTTCTTATTTTGAAAAATAAAAATTAGATTGTAGTAGCTTAAAGCTCTCTCTTAAAAATTTTATAAAAAGGAAGGTGGCAGTACTACATGATTAGGTCAAGATTGGCAGCTTCAAACTTTGAAGTCAATTTTGAATTGTTGTGAATCATCCTACTACAACTTGGACCATGTGGCTTTCATTAGTTAATAGTACCATCATTAGCTCATAATTAAAAATTAAATTAAGAACAAGCAATATCTCAACTGTTCTGTATTAAGATATAGGGACAACTCCACTATCGCTTAACGAATATTAATTAAATAGATATCGTCCAGATTTTAGAATAGAACAGGATAGTAACCAACATATTTAAATCCCGAAATATATCCTACTAGCATTTTCCAACAAGTACCTCAACGATTTCGATCCAAACGTCCAAATTCCCCGGAAATGATTATGCATGCATGTGGCAATAGAACATAAGAACTAATAACACCCTCATTTCTTCAAATAATAACGCCAATCGCCTATTGAAGTACACATCAAGCAACATTGGAGGTAATTATATCATCAAGATCTCCCAAATATATATATATATATATATATATATATAGATACAACACGGGAACGAATTCGAATTCAAGACAAGTCCAATAAAAGTACGAATATGGTTGAAGGTTCGGAGTATAAATCAGATATTACAGCTACTTAATTGCCTCCCATTTTCTATATGTGTCATATGAACACAATCACGTGACATACGGGACATTTAGTTATTTAACCTTATTAGGTTTTTTAGAAAAGTAACCATCCTCCCCCGTATTTACTTGCCAAAAGATTAGCCTACGAGAGGGTTACTCCCTATATAGGTCAGAGGTCCCTTGGCTCGTACAAGGTTTTAAATCGAGGGATATGCGCGGACAGGTATGAACATGGGGAGATGACGTATATAACAGGCCGACCTTGAAAGCGTACCCCCACAATATTTCAGTGGAGAATATGTTCCACACGATAATCGAACCCGTGAAGACGGAGAGAAGAATCTCACGTCACCTCAAGTGTTACCAACTCGCCTATGTCCCATGGGTCCACTCCCATATATTTCAAGCCATGAGAGGAGGTTAATATTTAAAAAAACACATGAAGTTTTCCCATCAAAATGTCATATGGTTTGTGTACAAATCAATTTCCATACATAAAACCAAAACACATGATCCTCGACCGCCTCATTAACCCAGCTGGCCGAGTTCTGATCAACTTCCAATTATCACAACAAGCGAATAACTGGTTTTGACATAATTTTATTGCGTACAATGCGAGTTCTCATTTTCACTTCTCAAAACCAAAGCCAGTTACAAAAATTTCACAACGGGACTGGAACACCATATCCAAGAATCTATCATGGTACCACCTCGATCTGTCTTAACCTGCAGGTGAATGGTAAAGCTGGGACAGCTCCGAAATCTTTAATTTTAGCAAATTTCTTATGTCAAATGATTCTTAGAATCATAGTAAAAGTTGCATTTGAAACCATAGTGCAAATTAGTAGACTAAAACCGTGAATTGACCAATATCAAAACCCAAAATGAAAATGAAAATGTACAAGGTTACTAGAGGCACATGCACAAAATGAATCGACTCCATTCTGAGTCGTTTAAACTCGAGATATTGAATATGATTCAAAAATCTCATGAGTCAATTCATGGGCTTCTCTTATTAGATATACATATGTACACATCGTTGTACAATATGATTGTTTAATTAAGTTCCATAAATAGAACTCATGCATATATTGATCCAGTCCAATAACAACACACAAAAACTCATAATCGGATGTCGTTACGCAACCCTACGGTTAAACGGTATCGTTCTCACGCGATCGATGCTACAGTAACCTCTTCAAGAATATAAATCTTCTACACGTGTGGGACTAGGAATCCAGCCGCCGTCTCCCACGTGTCAGCAGCGCAACTTAATGTATATTTGGTTTGACTCTTATCGGGGTTGACTGTTGTAATTTCCTTCATCCACTCAGCCAGCCTAATTACTAGAGCCGACTGCCAACCGTTTATTAAGTGCTGGATTTAATTCTCTCACAAGTCAACCTATATGAAAACAAAACAATTATACCCTACTTCGGAAGCATCCCGCAAATTCGTCAAGCCATTTGTTTCTGATTATCTGGAAATTATTCTCGGGACCTGAGAACCGACGACTCCACGCTTTCGAATATAACACGTTGGGAGCTTGGGGTAAGAGGTCTGAGAAAGGATCTTTATAGTCTCATACGATCTGGTGCTCTAAAACGTGACAGATATGCCTTTGATAGTCTACCCCACATATATATTGAATAGGTCTAAATAAACCGGAGCGATAATCTCGCCTGAAGAAATGGACAACTCAGGTATAACATCAGCCGCAAGACCCGCTCAAGCACGTCACTAGCCGGGTAACGTGCACGCAATAGCCGCTAAGTACCCCAATAAATATCCAGGTATACTTCAATTTACAGTTATTCATAAACTCACAATCTCTCAGATCTATATATTTGTGCTTTCTATTTCCGGTCATTCGACCTGACTTAAGCATCATAGGAATTTCACCGAAAACAATTCTCTTATCTTATTGTACGACATTGAACTATATTAAATATTTGTTAGTGTTGGGAAGCAACATTTTAATTGCCACGGATGGGATAGACATTTAAATATGATGATAGGACTATTATTAGGTGTAAAAAGATTTAACTTGTGTCGTTATCTTGAACCTATATGCAATGGGTACAAGAACTTATATAATGTCTAAGTTTTTATTCTGCACACCGTAATTATACGTACAATTATTTTTCATAAGACTGTTCAAAGTATTATTAATTACTCATACTAGAATAGATACATGATATATATTTGAGTTGTTGTACAGTTGACTATTAAATGTAGTTTTTTGGTAAAATAGCAAAGTTCAAACCCACAATTATTCTAGTTATAATTTATGAATCTATATGTGCACTTAGTTATTTTGTGCACTATATTGGCACTTTTTCTTATGTAATATGTAATGAAGAAAGAGGTTCATGTGGATTAGCTAACAAAGTTTTATTCGTCAGTGACAAGTTATCAAGTAATTTCTATAAATACATATATTATATTGAAAATAAAATTCACTATGCCCACGATAACAAGAACTAGTTTCATACTATATACTAGTTAAACTTTATGTTTTATCATACGACGTATGCTTTAATTTTTCTACCAGCTAGTACGTCCAATATTAGTGTATTATTTTATGCGGAAGTCCCTCTTGACTATAAGTGATACTATTTTGTTACAGGAATTTCTATCTTGACTTTTCATTTCCTGGTCAGAAGAAAATAATAAAGACATGTTGGTAGGCAGTGGTTGACACTTGACTTTTGAAATAAGATAGAAAGAAGTCAATCATGTATCACGAACAGAAATAGGTATTTTCCACTTTATTTCATTATTACGAGTCGCGAACATAATTTTCACGTTATAAAACAAAATTGAATGCACGTACCCGACACCTTGTCCCTAAAATCATTCAGTATAAGTAAAATTAAAGCAATTTTCTGCCCTACATATGTATAAAGCTTGTGCTATATATATATATTCTGGACTTGCAAACGCTAAAGCATATATAGTTTATGTGCTTACTTTATTTGCTAAAGCTCAAAATACTATTCTAAATGGATGAAGTAAAAAAATTAACAGAAGGGTCTGAAGATGAGCTAGTAAATGAACTTCTGGACAATGAGTCGCCATTCATTTTCCTGCGTAGTAACGACGATCATGGTTCAGAAACGAAGCCCTTCCCTTGGATGGATCCTCATCTCGTGTCAACGTTGTATTCAGGCCCTACGATTGAAGAAGTGGAGAGTTCTTTATCGGACATGAACCGCGGGGTCCGTAGCTTTCAACCTGAAGATAGATCATTAGAAGCATGCAGGTTCCATATATATCATGATGCTGGCCTTTAATTATTATTATTTAATTTTGTAGTATACAAGTGCATATCTATTATTTGATCGTGAAAGTTTATTTGATTTTTCCGCAGAATTTTGGATATCGGTGGTATAAGAAGCAGTGGTTATAACGGAAAAAATAAGTATAGTTTGATAATTAAGAATCATGGAAATGCTCTCACTGATGATGGGTATAAGTGGAGGAAATATGGCCAGAAATCCATCAAGAATACCCCCAATCCCAGGTAGTTGATATAGTATATTACTAGAAGTAAAATATACTACATAGCATTTTATTTTCTTTACTTGAATCATGACTTATCGAAAAATCAATCGGTTTAGGCTTTGTTTGATGAAATTATAGCAAAAAATTAAAAATATTTGATTATTCAAGAGATTGACTAGCTGATAATGATACTTGGATGTTGCATAGTATGATACAAACTGATAGTACGTTTGACTCAAGTTTTATTTGATAATTAATCTTTGAAGATTTGTTTACTTTAGTATATAATCCAACGAGCTGACCGGTCTCTATTATGCAGAAGCTATTACCGGTGTGCGAACCCAAGATGCAATGCGAAAAAGAGAGTGGAGCTTTCCATGGAGGACCCGGACTCCATTATCGTCACGTATGAAGGCCTTCATGTCCACCTTGATTACCCGTTTTCCATCCCATCCACAAAGAAGCGCAAAAGGCCCGTACCTGAAGCCCAAAACCAGGCCCATGATGATGGGCCCAAAATTTTCAGTCTAGGCGCAACAATTGACCCAGTCAAGGAGCTTGAAGTTGAAGAAGAGTTGATAGGCTCACGAGGCCTGCTTGAAGATATTGTGCCATTCATAGTTAGGAATCCCATCTTCTAGCTAGTGATTCTTGATCTTGTGCTTCTTCGAATTTCCTTTCCAGGTCTATTATTATCCGTTTTTAAGTTTGATGTGAAATAATTTAATGTTCAGGAAATATTATTATCCGGTGTGTTTTTGTGGGATGATTATAGTTGGATTAGGGATTTGAATATTGAGTTTTAAATGCTGGTCCGTGAAATAAAAAAAAACTTGAAGTTGCTTTTGGACTTTGGATTTATTTTCAACATTTTCTCTAGTAATTTTATTTGTTTGGTTGTACAAAATAAGATGAATTTCAAATTCACTTTAATGTATATCATATTAGACATCTTTTTTATAGTAATTTCAAAATATACCCATTGGTGTTATTGAAACCCTTTGTCATATCAAATCTTGCTATTTAATTGCACGTTCAAAGAATTTTTTGTGTTATACAACACACCTAAATTCATATATATATTGATGTAGTCAAATTATCTCAGCCGACGAGCTACCACCACCTCGAGAGCTCAGGACGTCGGTCGTCGAGATTGCTTGTAAATGTAGGACGATGCTTCGTGATTCATGCAGCCACAGATTACAGGTCAGAGGGCTCCGAAATGTGTCCGATGAATCCCCTCCGATACTTAAGTCAGACAGAGTGTATGAGAGCAAAAAGAGAGCGAGAGGGAATGGATGCAAGCTGTGAGCAAGTGAATGTGTGAGTCTCTCTGTGAATGAATGAACGAGGCGTATCTGGTATTTATAGAGGGGCTAGGCGGTGGAGATGAGCATATCCTGACGAATATTTGCCTACATCGGGTATCTCGGACGAGATACTCTCCGCGATCTTCGATGCAAGATCTTCTCCGTGATCCTTGATGATCTTGTCGTTCAAATAAGTAAAGACGTATCCGAATAGGATTCTGGTTCACACAAGGAAAGACGTATTTGGGTTGAATTCTGCTAGTCATGAGACTGTCCTCGGGAAACACTTCCGATCTGAGAAAAAGTCCTCAGGATCTGAAGCGTGCTGCTCGATCTTTGAGTCCTAAGATGGTAACGAAGGGCATCATATATATATATATATATATTACACACACCTAATATATAATTATTTACAATTATATGATAGAATGGCTGAACTGTAATAAATGGGTATTCGTGAAATTCAATAAAAAGCAAGTGAAGAACGCAGCTAAAGCAGTGTTTGCTGAAAGCCAGTCCACTGGTAGTTCTAGAACGTTTGAAAGCTCTTTAATATCAGTTACTATTGGTTGGACGACAAAATTTTGAGATGCAATTAAAAAAAGAATGTTTTTATAGGATGGTGTTTGACTCACCCAAGTCTTAATATTAGTTATAGTCATTAGTATTTAAAAATTTTCTAAAAATTTTTATGATACAACAGCAGTGACGGAGTCAAAAATTTGGCAACCTGAGTGAAATTGAAAGTAGAAATATTAATAAAGAAGTAATCATAATCTTGTGTTATTAATACACAACTTAATATCGACCGAATTATGTAGTCTGACCAGCGCAATATATGATTAACTTAAATTGCCAATCAAATATTTTTTTACCTTAAAAAAATAAAATAAAATTTCGTTAAACAAATAATCTACTTGCCTGATGAGTGGGCCATTTATCGCGCAATAATACTTCACTGTGATGGATACTGAGGGAAGTTTGTCCCCACTAATAAAAAGCAAATAAAAGCATTATCAAAGAAAAATACGCCGTCTGTGGGAATCGAACCCACGACCACGTGGTTAAAAGCCACGCGCTCTACCGGCTGAGCTAAGACGGCTACGTTTGTTATGCGTATATTTTTTTATATAGAGCTAAAGAACCAAAACTAATTCGCCATAATTTTCAAGCCTGCATTTACATAAGCCACAGGTTTATGATACAAGGTTCCGCCTCTACATTTCTCTTGTACGGGCCCTACGGTATCGTGTTTCCATTATTTCTGAAACTATAGGGTTTTGGATTCCGCAGCAGCATGATTGAAGCTAGTGGAAGTGTTATTAATTCACAACTAACCCCACTGTGCCATCGGGTGCCATTAATTTCTTGATTCCAATCATATTGGGTTCTTCCTCATTTTTGATTTCATAGTCAAAATTGGCTGACTTTTCCTCTTTCATTTACGCAATGATGTTAAAAGGAGCGTAAAAGGTAGTATAGCATATCACCCAATAAAACACCTTTCCATCCACTTTCCTGCCTCCACAATCGTTTGTTTAATGTACAAAACCATGTAAAAGTGACTTTCAATGGTGGCACTTTTTATACTAAATGATTAGGCATTCCTCGTCTTATTTTTCCTGCAAGATTATGATTTGTGTTCTTCAAAATCATAGTCCATTAGTCCTTGAAAAGATCAAACTAGTAATGTTCCTTCAATCAAATGGGCAACCAAAATGGACCACCTAGTATTTGTTTCAATATCAGGTTTTGTTCAACTATGGCCAACATTTTTAAAGTACAATTTCGAACATTGGAGCAATTCATTCTTTCAAAGATTAACAGATGATAAACAATCGCCAAAACGAAGTTCAGTGAATCCTAGAACATTTCCTATTCTGCATCAAAATCATCAAACAGGAAACGCTATGTGCTCATAAATCTAAATAGAGTACAAAAATAAGCATTGTCTGGGAAACAAAACTATACATGCCTTCACATATATAGATACATATCATGCATACATTGTTGCTATTATCATCTTTATGCTGAAGAAGCTTTATGTGTAAAGGGACGGTCTTGGATAAGCCATCGGCGAACGTTTTTCTTCAGCTTTGGTCCGACCAGACCTACGTTCACCAATATGATGGCTTGGTTTATTACTACGGGTATCCCTTTCCTCGTTTTTTGAAGTGTCCTTCGAGTCCTGCAGTTGCTCTAACACAGTTACAACATTGTCCATATTTGGTCTGGATCTTGCATCCATGCTCAAGCACTGGAGTGCAAGATTTGCTGCCTTCATGGCTCGTCCCAATGCATACTGCCCTTCAAGACGGGTGTCCATGACATGGAATATCCGACGCTTGTTTGTGAGGTAAGGTTTCATCCACTCAACTAAGTTGTGTTCGCCTGAAGGTCGATTCTTGTCTATGGCTTTCTTACCGGACAATATTTCTAGAAGTACCACACCGAAGCTGTATACGTCGCTCTTTGCAGTTAAATGACCTTAATAGCAAAGAAATTGGTTATTTCAGAAAAAGCCTATCACAGATGTTTAGAAAAGTGTTCCTAAATTAATGAAACTAGGAGCCTAGAGTTGGCATGCCATCTATACCTGTGGAAAGATACTCAGGAGCAGCATACCCATAAGTTCCCATTACTCGTGTGGATACATGACTCTTATCTCCAGTTGGGCCATCTCTCGCCAACCCAAAATCAGAAAGTTTCGCATTGTAGTTCTACAAATTATGGAAAACGAAAACAAGCAGCACAACACATTAACCAATTTGTCGTCTCATGAGTATATGCTGCATTATTCAAACATTGAACAGGAAATTCACAATTATATAAAAACGCATACTGAATCAAGCAGAATGTTAGAGGTTTTGAAGTCCCTGTATATCACTTGCGTCTCAGCACCATGAAGAAAGGCGAGTCCTCTTGCAGCACCAAGTGCAATTTTCATTCTTAGGCTCCAGGAAAGTGGTTGGAAATAAGAACCTCCTAGGGTGAGATAATTAGAATATTCTATCAATAGATATTCAATTTGATAATAATTTCACAAATAAACATTATTTTCCAATTACAAGCAGTGAATGTACAAAGCTTATATCAGTATAATCCCATTAGAATAGGTGAACTCACTCCTGAACAAGTGATTCTCCATGCTACCCTTTGGCATGAACTCATACACTAAAAGCCTTTGTTCATCCTCTAAACAGTAACCGATTAGTTTTACAAGATTAGGATGACGAAGCTGCCCAAGATAGTTGATTTCTGCCTGTTATTCGAAAGAACACGAAAAACAATTGAATGTGAGACAAGAAGTCAGAGGTCTAAATAGAAACATGTCAACTTGCATCCAAAAGTAAAGATCACTCGTACAAAAGAATGATCAAGTATACAGCAATAACGGCATAACTTTCCAGTTATAGGAGTTCTTTTAAACTATGGGCATTAATGATAACAAGAGACAGTTGATCCTTTATGTTAAAATTGACGAACATATTCGTGAATCAAATTTATCATAATTAAGATTACAATATATATTTGCTATGATTTAGTTACTAGGAAGATTCCTTGTCATCCTTACCCTAATAAATTTTCACTAACATAAAGAAGTGATTAGAGATAACTAGAACCAGAAATGAGAAAGGCGAATAAGAGTAATAGCACTCAAGGTAATATCCATGATCTAAGTATTTACAGCCTAAGCAAACTTAGTTCATGCGTTGTGTTTCTCCACAACATATTTATCAACTACATGTAAAAGATAAGTTAAAAGCCCAAAATATTCTAAAACATTAACAAGCTGACAATCATTACATACCAGCCACTCTTTGTGTCCCTGCCACCCTTCTTGGTTCAGCCTCTTAACAGCTATCACCATACCAGAGCCAGCCCTCGATGCCGCAAAGGACTGCTCATCAATCCATCCCTTGAAAACCGAACCAAAACCCCCTTCCCCTAACACACTGTCGGACCGAAAATTTCTAGTGGCAGCCTTAAGATCACTGAATGTGAAGCTTTTCATATTTGAGGATTGCAATATCTCACCCTCACTTCGAGGAGTCTGAGGTACTGATGTAGATGAAGCTTTGCTAATTGAATTACTCAACTCTGTCCCATCTCCACTGGCCATTGTTGAAGAATTCACACCTTCATATAGTCCAAGAGAGTTGACAATTAACGATAGCTAATGAAACCTCATTTAACGAACCAGTGATCAACAAGGCAGTACAAATTTTTATTGCCAAATAAACTCTCAGAAGAAAGGGAGACTTGAAAACGTCATAGATACTTTAAAATTAGCGGACGGGTCTTCAACTAACAATTAGCAACTACGGATCAGCACAACAGACCAAACTCTGGATGGCACAAACAAATCTATGGGATACATGATAATAAAGTTACAAAATTAAGACCACAAAGCTATTTGATTAAACAAAAAGCAAACCACAATATCTACGGGAGGAGAGAAATAGAATTCTCATATTCAACAAAATGAAAAAAATAAAGAAAAAATCATCAGTTTGAAGAAAAAGAAGAAGTATCCCAAAGTAAGGCCTCATCAGAAATATGCAATCAAAAGAGATATGAAGAATTTTTCTCAGGTGAAAAATGATTACTTTCCTCCTGTAAATCAAGAAACCAATAAGATGATTCAAAATCTACCTGTTCCAGTGTGAAAAGGGCTCTCGGCCTTTATCTGGTTGCTCCAGCAAATCCCCATCAAAATTCCAAACAAATGCCCAAATTCTTGTGGTAGCACGAAGAAACAGGTCACAGAAAGAGAAGTCTCAAACCCCAAATCAAGTACAAAATTTCATATATTTTATTACATGCTCAGATTAACTGGCGCAAACAAAAGTAGAAGTAGCAGCCCGGATCTAATCTGAATACCCTTGGATTTCTTGTTTTCTCTCTCTAAACGTTAGGTGCTACCGTGATAGCCGACAAGCTCACCAATCCTCTCTCCTCAGAAGTTTAAACCAGATATTAATGATTACAAAATGAGCAAAAAATCACATAAACATGGGATTTTTCGTGGAGAAACAGCAGAGAAAGATGAAGTATAGCTGAGTAAATAGTTCTCCTACATAGGATTTCTGAGTGTTTAATTCAACCAGGGTCTCCTTCCTCGCAAGGGGCTCACATGCAACGAAGCCTCTTTAGAGGTATTCCAGATTGACCTCCCTCTTGTCTTTTCAATGGAGTACAAATTTGAGGTGGGTCGGGAATATTTGTCAATTTTCTACTCAAATGAATTTATGGTATATTTTGTCAATAATTTATTCGTTTTGTGGTTCTCAATGATAAAACATCTTTATTGAAGTATTTTATAAACATGAGCAAGTAAAATGTCGGGAAGTTGTGTTTAAATCACCACGGCCGAACTTGGAAAATAAGCTATAAACACGAGTACTTAAAAGTTGGGTAAATTACCTTTTAATGTAACCGAATTTCTCCCCAAGTGATGAGCCGCCATCAGATCTGGCCCTTAAAGATAAAAAACCTCGTGGTGTCACCAGGTTTGGTCCTCGGGTGGACGCGCCTCGACATATCACCAAGTCTGGTCCTCTAGAGAATATGCCTCGAGATACCATCAGATCTAGTCCTCAGAAGAATACAATTTTAGATACCCATCAGGATACCATCGCTGATCCTCGGGAAAATACACCATACAAATATAAAAATAACTAAACGAGATAAAACATAACATAAAACAAATAATGTATTTGATAAAGATAATATGTAAAACGTAACAAATATAAATTAATAGAAATCTTTTGATAATATTAGTTGAAGATAAATATTGTATATAGTATAGAAATTACATCATTAAAGTAAAATCAAAATAAAGTCATAATTTGGGAGGTCTAACAAACCAACCGATCTATTTGACGAGTTGGCTGCCCAATATGGATTGGGTTGTAACCCCGCTATGGTCTAACGGATTAAAAATTATGTTATTACACTACCTATTTGTACCAAGTGACTCTAACTTAGTAAATAAAAGAGTATTTTCTGAGTCCAAATAAATAATTTTATGTACTGAATATCACTCAAATATTAATTAGGTTTTTTGCTTTTAAAAGTAATTTCTCAACAATAGTATAGTGTACACGTTTTGTTTATTTGTCCACATCCCTTTGAAAAAATCGGATAACAACAATAAATAGAAACATAGTTAGAGATATTTAATGAAACACGGAATTTATGGCCTCCGCCCACATTTTATGGTGGCGACAAAGACCAATTTGTAATGCCTACGTATTATTATATTTTTAATCAAGTTTGTTTGTCTCATTTAATTAATATAATAGAAGTGCGACAGAATCACGTATCTATTTATTACCCCTTTACCTCATTATGAGTCGATGTTGATAGTTTGATGGCATAATAAATGAAGTTCTCTACAGGTTAGTAGTCCGCCTAAATTTGGAGGATAGTCGATGTGGAGAAGTTATTCATATTACCTTAAATGAACCTCCTCTGAATATTTTTATTGTTAGTATGTGGACAATAAAATATATAATAATATCAGACATGTCAATATCTGTAAATCGTTCAAAATAAGTTTATCCATATATTTTAAATATTTGTTTTGAAAATAAGATTTAATAACTCATAAGCTATTTTTAGAAGCTTATAATTTATTTGTATAAGTTCAATCAAATACCTTTTTAATAATTTTAATTTCCAGGAAATGGGTCATACTGGTGAAAAATGCCTAGAGGGGGTAAAAACTTGTATCTTATAATATCAAAATTAGGTATAAACATGATAGATTGACAGAGCCGATGAGGAGTAAATTTAATGAAACTTTTATCCGGCAGATGGGGAACGTTTAGGCAGGCCTGGAGTGCCATTCGTAAACATGAATCCAGCGGAAGGCCCAGAGAACAGTAGTGTAAGCCCAATTTCACTCATGGGCCTGAAGTGTTTAATCGTGTAACAAAAATTCCGATAATTCGATATTTGTTTATATAAATAGAGATTTTTTAAATATTTATTTTCTTTTCCCCGGTAGATTCCAGATACAGAATGTGGACACTGAAAAATCCAAATTAGACCGGGGATGTTTCCTAATGACCAGACCAGTTTGGTGAGAGGTCAGAAATTGAGGTCCAAATGGAGGATCCAATTCGTTAACCCTATCTCAATCTCCCACGCAGATCCCTATAGGATATTGCCAGTCTGACTCCATTTGTACCTCAATTTATTAAATATGTTAGATGAGATAGAACATTAAAATTATTTTATTTTTAACCAAGAGGATGGTTTGTTGATTTTGAATCTACAAATTTGGGGATTATTGGCAACTTTTTTTAACAAAATTTTAATTGTTCACATATCTGGGAAGAAGGTAAGCATGTATAATGATTAAACATACTTTTCAAACAAATGGTTGTTGTCTAAAATTCAGGTATACCACATTGACGGTGCAGTGAATGAGTTGTGACATATCTATCTCCTTGATACCGATAAATGGTTTGAGTTGATCGTTACATACATCATAAAGCAAACTCAAGGGCATCGACACTCTGACGTTCAAGTCAAAGGTTTCTCGAAACTCTAATGGTTATGAAATCAAATAATGATCTATGAAAACGTATCACTTGTCCCGAGAAATTAGAAGTTTCATCTGTTTTGAACTCCATCCATACCCATAAGGAAATTAATATATTCGTGGATCGTGAACTCCAACTTGAGGGGTTTTTAACGGTTTAAGTTAAAAAAAATAAAAAATTTATGAAATACCGTGAAATCGATAAATTTAGCAAACTACGGTATCACGATAGTTGTCCAAACACATACTTATCTTTAAAAAACTTTCAAAGTATTTTACAAGATTTTTTTAAAATATTTTCATAAAAATATTTAAAAAAAACTTGTCCAAACAGACCGTTATAAATTTATAATGACGGTAATACTTCTTCTATAATTTTTTTTTTATAACGTCGTGTTAAAAATCCGTCTCATAAAATTGAAATTCGATACTATGTAGTAACATGTTTTGTGATATTTATAGTTTATTTGGGTTACAAGGACAGTATGAAGTAGCCAAATCCACCCAGGATCCCAGGTTGGAGTATTGGAAGAGGCGATTTTCTTTGTAACCTAGAAAGATCTATAACTCCTTTCCTCAATTTGAATATGGGTTCATGTACACAGTTTATGTTGACTTCTTGTTAATACTACTACATGGTCTCCTAGGATTTGGTGATACATTTTTCCAATCACACTAATTCACAAAGTACTAATATTTACCAGTATTAAACGGGTAATTCTCTATGATTTGCTACGACTAGCTAGACTTTATAGGGAAGAAGACTGGTTAAATGGAACAACAACAGCAGGCATGTCAAAATGGAAAAGGTTTCAGAAAACCATGCCTCAAGTATTTAAGACCTTTAAGACTTGATTAACAATTAAAAATAAATAAAAAATACAGGGGCACCCCCACCTTAGGTAAAGGCAACCCCTCTAGGTTTAGACAATTTGGGAACATGTAATCTATTAATACCATCTATTTAAGGGGTTTTAACGGTTTAAGTTAAAAAAATAAAAATTTATGAAATACCGTGAAATCGATAAATTTAGCAAACTACGGTATCACGTCACTTGGAAAGGCGTGATAAAACTTAATCACGCCCTCCTCATGGGCGTGATCAAATTTTATTTTTTTTTATAAAAAAGTAGTCCCGCCATCTGAGACGGCGGGACTTAGTTTAATTTTTTTTTTAATAAAAAAGTGTGTCACGCCTACTGGGACGGCGTGACACATCTTTGGTTGGTGGGCATTCTGCAGGTAGCAATCAGCAGCATGGAATTGAAAGCTGGTTTCTCTATTCCCTTATATTTATACGAAAGGATATTAAATATTTTTTAATTGGTTGTCTAAAATTGTAATCAATAATATGACTCAAAAAACAATATTTTATGGGGCTAAAAAATATATGAAAATAAGATTTAGAAAAGATCTTTGTTATGTGATTTCCCATTTTCAAGTTAACCTCCCTAAGAAAATATGACGTATTTGTTTCTTATATGATCTTTGCATTCTTTTGATATAATTGAAACAAGGGATAGAATACAAAATAAACTTCTTTCCTTTAACTTAATAAAAGTTTGATTTGAAATTGTTACTGTTCACCCGACATAGTAATTTCCAAATCTCTGGAGTTTGGCTGGTCCGTTTGGAGTGAGGGTATAGCGGTTGGAAACCCCTCTTCAAGGCCGACATTTCCATACCAGTTTGGAGTCGGGAGGAAGCCGAACGGAGCAGATTTTCGTGAAGCTGTGCAAGTTGGTTTCACGATTTCCGGATGGGTTTGAGCTTTGGTTCAGGTAATCGTGTTCTGCTAGTGTTAGTTTCGGCTTCTAGCATTTATCTTTGAGCTAGTTAGGGCTCTGCCATTATACGCAGTAGTGCCGAGTTGTTGAGAGCTTCGGCCGTGAGTTGTGTGAGCTTTGACAGAGATGATGTCTTAAGTATCTTGGTAGATTAGAGCCTCCCGTGTAGTTTTCGTGAGCTTCTGGCCATGGAGCAGCTGGTCGAGCAGTACAGGAGGTGTGTCTTGCTGTCAGCTGTGAGCTGTACTGAGGTATTGGCCAAGATCTGCATAAGGTACGAATCTAAGCTTATAGTTGCAGGTTTGATGTTAAGTATGAGTACATAGTGTGGCTGCGTGAGTTGTGCCCGTAGCTTGGTTATGTGCGTCCTACGTCGAGGTAAGCTGTTGAACCCTGATAGGCCTATTGTGGCACTGCTGTAACTTTCTGTGCATGCGATGAGTTGTATTATGCATGTTGTAGCTTTTATGCGCGGGCTGTGTAGCCGTGCTTTTTGCTTGTGGTGGTTGTATGCCTCGTATCTGTGAGCTATGTGCTAAGCTTGGCGTCGCATGGTTTTCCTGAGCTGTTATGCTCTGTGTGCTGTGCCTGTGTTGTTATGTGCTAAGCTGCTGGAGATTTTATGTGTGAGCTGTGTAGCGGTGCTGCTAGTGGTGTATGCTGTTGTGCATGTGATTGTGAGCTGTATGGTCTAGCTGTATATCGCATGAGGTATCCTGAGCTGTGCTCTGTTCCTGCATATGTGATTGTTCTGCAACTGTTCTGCTTATACTGTTCAGTAGTATGTTGCATGCTATTCTCAGTTGTTGTGCTGTTTCCTTTTGTTTAGTGTATGTTGCATCTATTATGTGAGTATGGCATACACACATGGCATATCGGCAGGCTCCTCCCTTGTTACCCGCATGCTAGCAGTTTGTTGTTGAACTCCTTGTTATATCTCTGCTAGCTGTTCCTTGTTGTGAGCCTTCTTTGTTATCTATGCTGGCCATTGCTGTTGTGGATTGGTTAGTATCAGGAAGCTTGTTGTTGGATAAATTTGAGAACGATCGGCTAACTATCGTGCTTCTCTACTTGAGGACGATTGGCTAGCAACCGTGCTCCTCTTCTCCCTGCTGTTGGGTGGTTTGTCGCTATGAGACGAGTGGATAGATACCACGCTATCATGATCTTGGGCACCTGAGAGTGAGCTGTTTTGCTTCTGGTACTGCGTGTTGAGACGAGTGGATAGCTACCACGCTCTCACATGATCTGTGGTCACTATTGTTTGTACCTCCAGCCATGGAATTGTTTTGCGAGCCTTGTAACTCCGGCTGTTGATTTCCTGCAAGCTATGTATCTCCAGCTATTGAGTGTTTCTGTGAGCGTTGTATCTCCATCTATTGAGTCGTTCCTTGAGCCCCGATAATGCATTGTACCTTTATTCATGCATTACACGCTTTATGTAACATGCTTTATTTGATAGCTGTATGTTGTTTTGCTCTTCGTACTGAGGTTTAACCTTGTTTGTTTTCCCTTGGGGATGCTTTGGACGTGTGTTGGCCATTGCAGGCCTTTTTCAGGTAGTTCAGCTGGTCCGTGAGTGAGACAGTTGTTGCAGTCCCAGGCGTGGGTTCCCAGTTATATATATATATATATATTTATGCTTGTACGATGATGTAGTAAGCTAGTAATTAGACAGGGAAGAAAATTCCCAACAATGGAACCGTTGAAATGGGAATTTCCAACAATTTTTTATCCTTTAGGACAAGTAGCCTTTTTGGGCAACCCTATGCAATAGGTTTTTAATGTTCTTTCAAGATTCAACTTACAGTTTAATCGAAGCACTTTTTTTTATGCAATATATATTGACTGATCAGCAAAGGGTAACATACACAGTACTGTCGTCTCTTTCTTAAAGTCTCTTCAAGTACTGGAGAAAGTAGATTAATATACTTTCTTCGTTGTAATTACAATTATATTTTGAGGGTTGAAATGTGGGATCTCAACGATTCGCCGGAAGAAAGAAGGGAAGATGAATCGGATGAGAAAGGCAAACGGGTCGGATCAGTCTCGAATTCAAGTTCTTCGGCGGTGGTTATGGAGGAGGTTTCGGACGAAGATGTAGCAGAGAGGAATACAAGCAAAAGAAGAGGCAGCAGAATCTTTGGTTTTTCTGTGGATAATAACGAATATGATGAAACGGGACATATCTCGCCGGAAAGTGAAGTTCCGGTAACCCGGCAGTTTTTCCCCGCGGATGAGTCTGAAATGGGGTGTACTGGGGCGCCGCCAGATTTCCCGAGGGCTCACTGGTTTGGAGTTAATTTCCGGCAGCCCGAGCCAGGCGGAGGGGCAACAGCCTCCGGGAAAGAGACGGCGGAGGTAACGCAGCCTTTCAAGAAAAGCCGCCGTGGACCCAGGTCCCGGAGCTCTCAGTATCGTGGTGTCACGTTTTACCGGAGAACTGGCCGCTGGGAGTCTCATATATGGTATATTTTCATCTACGAATTCATGACATCATGTATATCTATGTTATACTATTATACATGTATATATTTATACTTCTTCTATTTATCTGTATCCTCTTAATTCAGGGATTGTGGGAAGCAAGTTTACTTGGGTAAGTTTTCTTCTACATAATCATTGTAAAATAATACCCCATCAAATTATTATCTCTCGTTATCTAATGAGTAACAATTTCATGGTTAAAGATGATTCTGAAAACTTGAGTTTTAACCTGTGCAGGAGGTTTCGATACGGCTCACACCGCTGCCCGGTATGATACGACTCCGATCCTTCTTCCTGATCTCTGGCTACAACATAACTATTTGAAATCTTTCGTGAAATCAAATGAAATTGTCCTAAGATTTTTGCAGTAAAATGTGCAAATTTAATATTGCAGTGCATATGATAGGGCAGCCATTAAGTTCCGAGGAGTGGAAGCAGACATAAACTTTTGTTTAAATGATTATGCAGATGACTTGAAACAGGTCAGTCATTTATGTCATGTACAGAAACGGAGAGAAGAAGATATAATGATTGAAATATATGCCTCATATTTCCGTTTTCATGTCAAAGTTGTTGTATATTACGAACAAATCTATTATTTCATCAGCCAAATTATTTATATACTCATTCAAAATTCTTTAGAAAATCAAATCTTATATATTTAAAGTAAATAGTGAGCATTTGCGAATATCGAGACACGGTAGATATTCCGTTCTCATGTTATCTTTCTTGCACAGTATTTTCCCGAATCTGAAACAGTGTATTCTCGACATATTCTTTCGTGGAACCTATAATTATATATTTATATATATATATTTATTTATTAATGGTGCATAATATTGCAGATGAAGAATTTAACAAAGGAAGAATTCGTGCATGTACTGAGGAGACAAAGTAGTGGTTATCCAAGAGGAAGCTCCAAGTATAGAGGTGTTACTTTGCATAAATGTGGCAGATGGGAAGCTAGAATGGGCGAGTTTCTGGGAAAAAAGTAACCTTAACCCCTATTCTGATAATCTATATATATAATCTCTCATACCAGTGCAGCTTTTCATTAATCCAGGCTTCATTTTACTGGAATAGGTACGTTTATTTGGGTCTCTTCGACACTGAAATTGAAGCTGCTAGGTGGGTCTCATTTCCTTCATTTATTCATATACGTGACACTTATTTATTTATATTTTCATTAATTTTGTGATATATATTGTAGGGCTTATGATAGAGCTGCAATCAAGAGTAATGGAAAGGATGCTATCACTAATTTTGATCCCGTGAGCTATGATGATGAACTTCAAGTTGCAGGTAAGATTAATTATTAAATAAAACTAGCTATATATGTATATATATGAAAATTTATTCGATCCTACCAGTAACTATATCTGTTAATGTTCGCCAGGGCGTAGCATGAACGATGCATCAGACCACAATCTGGACTTGACTTTAGGAAATTCATCAGCTCCGAAGCAGAACTCTTCGAACAAATCTCAGGTTTCTTGGAGATGCCAAGAATCATGGCCCAAGGTCTGTCCAACTTAATTTTAGTATCTGCCATACTTTCTGCGAAATCCTATGATGTTTTCTCATAGTACTATAAATGGGGGAAGAACAGCCAAATCCCGACCCCAGGAATATTATTTCGGCCGAACATAGAAGATCACAAAATTATGTAAGTTCCCTAGCAATACGAAAAGGGTTGATCATGCATGACCCGAATTAATTTATTTGTAAAAAATATTGTTTTAACTTTTTCAAAAAATATGACAGATTCATTACAAGTTGCCTCTGGTAGTGAGCGGAAGGAATATTGGAGGGACAAGATTAACTGATCGGCAAGGCCAAACACACTTATTTGGCAATGCTGCAGCATCATCAGGATTCCAACAGGCACAAAAGATTACTGGAATCCATCCTCTCACCAGACCCAATTAGTCGATTTTCTTTTTTTTTTTTTGGTCGGCCGTATCCTATACCCTTTTCGAATTAAAACAAAAAAGAAAAAGAAATTTCTGGATCCACCTCGAATAATTTTTTTTTATCTAGGTGGAAACTTTTTGAAACTTGTACATGTAACCCTAATGTAGTGCTTCTTGATAATATATATAATCAGTAAAATCAGGAAGAGATGAGGGAGTAGAAATTGTTGTTCAGATAAGTTAGTATTATTATTACCGTTGCTACTAATTATTGAAGCGGGTTCATTTAATATGCTAATATTCAATCCTATGGTCTATATATGGACTTTCATTATCAAAATTTGTCACTACTTTTTTGTTGGTAGCCATTAAAGGGTTAACCTTATATAGGCAGAGTCTCTTGTTCCATACATGTTTTAAATCGAGGGATATACTCGGACAGACAGGGTCTGAGGGGGGACTTATATAACAAGTCGATTCCAGATCATACCTCTATAATATTTCATGGGATATGCTCCACACAAAAATCGAACATGTGAAGTCGGAGGAAGAATATCACATCATCACAAGACTTATTAACTCGTCTGTGCCTTGGGACTACTTCTTTTTGTTTTATGCGGTCTATGGTTGATTATAGTTTAGATATCGAGATCGGCACCAAAATGATAAGTAAAAAAGTTAATAAAATGAGAGAAAAAATGTGTGGTTTTTGTCATGTGAAATTTGAGTGGATATAGCGATGAGTTGTCACAATCTTGTATGAACTTCTAAGCAAGGAAAATCGATGAGCAAAGACAAATGAGAGAGCAGGCTATTAGGTCGAGAGGGACTTAACCTAACTCTACTAAAGTTTCAACTACACGGAGAATATGTTTAGAATTAAATATATTATTGTAAATTTAAATTTCAATATAGATTTTAAATTTCTAAATCTTGAATTGACTTATATTTTTTGTGTACATTTAAACTAAATCATGTAGTGCTTATGATAAAGGGTATTGTGAAGTAGATATGGGAAGTTTGAGTGAATAATTTATATTTTTGCACTTTTATTAAATTTTGAAAATAATAAGAATTTGGACATTTATTAAAATAATGAAAATTAATTTTTAAAGGGTTTAATGTATTATAAGATAGTAAAGTTATTCAAATGTACTTCCTACTTATTTTACAAGTATCATATTCACAGTTCATAACCACTTTTTAATTTTTTTTCTCTATTCCTTAATCAATTGAAATAAATATGAAGTTACCTTTTGAAAAGCATTATCTTAAATTTGTTACATTTTTTAATAATTTAACGTATAGTTTTTACAACAAATTGCTCTTCGTTTTCACTACTACTAGTTTCTCAAATAGTGTGAACACCAAATTGGATTATTCGACGACAATTACAACTTATGTTACCAGATAGTTAGTCATCAAAATTTAATAGTATCTCGATAATAGTTTATATTACCACATAATTAATCCCCATTATTTGTTAATTCATCAGAAAAAAAGACATACCAACTTATAAGACGAATTTTTTTAATTTTTTTTATTAAGTAACCACACACAAACTATAATGCACACATATAAGTACCCACACGCACACACAACAGACACATACGCGCACACACACACATATATATATATAAGGTTGTGATATCCTGCACAACCAACTTTCTCACCTCATTCCCCGACTAACATGTGGCACATCATGTAATCGGTTCGAATTTAAAAAAACATGACAAAAATGTTAAAACTTAAAATATTGATCTAATGAAAGGAATTGAGAAAGATATGATATGCGTGTATATATATATATATATATTAAAATACTTATAATATCAAGATATGTGGCAGGGATCGTTCAGAGGCTCCATATTACCAGTTGGGAGAAAAATTATTATAATATATGTGCAGTCTCGTCATCTGGGACGTCATCATTCATTATATTATGCAAAGCTACCTTGCTTTTAAATGTTTTGAAAATTAAAACAATTATCCATGTTGGTACACGATTTCATTAAGATAGTCCGTCATTAGAGAATCAAAGTCATGCCAGTAAATATTATAATTCCACTTATTTTGTTTGTAAGTATTTTATTATTACATGGGAGGTAGATAAATATTAATTACGCATATGGCTATTTTAGAATATATAATTGTTTTCAGATAAAACATATATAATAAAATGTCCTGCACTATTGATAGCACTAGAGAGTGGATACGGGATTTGCTTATTTTGGACAATGAAGTACAAATAAATAATTAAATTCTACTTAAAAGATTAATGAACATAATCAACGAGAATCGGGCATAAAACTGTTGGGATCGAAAACACAAAGTTTGAAGTTTAGAAGGGGTTAAATAAACTCCAATCAAAAACTGTTTGCAATTCAGTTGAGTTAACAGCTAACTGCTCGTACTAAGTCACTCTGTTTTCTTAAACAATAAAAATATTTTATGCGGAAAAAGTTCAACAGTGAACGTAAAAAGAATGTGTGTAATGAAAATGATGAAGATAGAGATTTGTTTATGAAAGTTCGAAACAATGCTTCTACATCTCCCTTCATCCTAACAAGGAAGGATTTCCACTAGAAAGCTTTGGTTTATTTAACTGCTTGTACAAACTCACTCAATCAGGTCGTACCTGAGCTGAACTCGTAGTCTCAAAATACACCAGCATGTAGGCTGTGATTTATTAGGCTCTCTCAAGAATAAGAATTTTAGTACAAAGCCAAACTAAGTTTCAGCAACAAGATGAACACTTATACAGAATTGAATTGCAGATTGCTTTCTGAGCTTGTTTTGTTTGAGTTGCTAAAGTTCGTAGAATTTTCTGTTTCACATGCTTCTGAACCGAGTAGCTTATCCAATTATACTCTTTGGATCCAACAATAGTAAATGTTATCGGTAGACACGTCGTATAGATCCAAAAGGATTTGTCTGCTGAGTATTTAATGTTTGTACTGTTCACGTACGTCTTCATTAAATAATTTTCTCTTTTAGCACACATTTCGTCGTTCTCAGTTGAAAACAGATCTTTGACATATCAGGAATTTGCTAACAGTAGTCCCAACGACTATAAAGAGATCTTGAGAGGTCAACACATCAAATCAAGTTAATTGTTGTATATGATACCTCAAAATCTGATCGTATATATCCCGAGTTGATTTCAGCTTAGTTCTAATCTGAAATATCTTTAACTGAGTTGTCTTTACTCAGCTTGGCTCCGATCTGATCGCAAGCTGATTTCTCCGTGCTGAACTACTCTAATCTGCTCTAAGCTAATCTGTTCGTTTCTTTGTTCTGTACTGTTCCAGTTTAGACATTCTCAGCTGATATGAATAGATTCTGCTCTGAGCTGTTTACTCTGAACTTATATATATACCACGCTGATTCTGTCTGAGCTACTTAACTTGCTGATATCCCGATCTGATATGTTCTAAGCTCTAAGCTGATCTGATACTGTACTTATCTAAATACCTTGAGCTGAGTTGTCTTTACTCAACTTAGCTCTAACTGATCTGTAAAAGAACGCACTAAGTTATGTCCTGATCTGATCGTTTATTCAGATTATCTCATATCTGATTCTTTAATCTCTTGATTTTTTGTCTTCACCAAAACTTAAATTAACCAACAATTTCTTTCTTTTTTGTGATGACAAAACTTGTGACGAAAAAGTGATTTTATTATACTTGTAAAGGATAAGAAATACAATCAGCCATAAAAATAAATCTGAACCCCTAAGTTGGTTCTCACAGCAGCCTTCTCCCATATTTCCTTGGCAGTAGCGCATGTCTTGATTTTGCTAAACATATTCTTGTCCAGCGTCTTGTAAAGAATATCCTTTGCCACATTATCCAAGTTGTCCTGACGTGTATATTCCATTCTTGTCTTTTCAATCCACTGAGGAGCACCAGCTGTGATCGTCATCGCCATATTAGCCTTCATTATCTTTATGGGTCCATCTGTAATGACGTACCACATGTCATCGTCTTGCGCGATCAAATGGGCTTGTATCCTTATCTTCCAGTCATCGTAGTCCAACTTGGAAAACATATGAATTTTGTTGTGAGAAGACGAGTTTTTCAAAATATATAATCGCAAAGATAATACTGTTCAATAACTGAGATGCACAGCTCTGATACCAATTGATAGGATCAATGGAATCGAAAATATAGTTAAAATGAGCTTAGGAGTTCAGAAGGGGTGGTTGAATGAACTCCTATCGATTTTGATTTTTCGAAACCTTAAAATAGTTTTTACAAGTCTCGCTAAACTCAGATCTTAATTACCAGATCTGAGGCTCTCAGTTTCAAATCTGTTTTCTCGACTAACAAATATTGTGCGGAAAGAAGTCAATTAAGCAGTGAACAGTTATGTAAAATAAAGATAGTGCAATAAGTAAAAGTGCAATGTTAAGAATTTGTTTGTGGAAGTTCGGATCTTAAAATCCTACGTCTCCCCTTCTTTCTTTGCAGGAAGGTTCCACTAGAAGAATTTGATGTACACAGCTTCTGTCTACACCCGATCACTGAGCCTTGCTCCAAGTGAACTCCTAGCAACTTCTGCACCACGCAGATAATACAGCTGGGTTACAATCAACGTAATTTTTGAACTGCTTCAAAAAGCACGTTCGTTACAGACTCAAATCTGAATATACAATGAACACAAAATAGTTGAGTACTGTAAATCTTCTGGTTTCTATACAATGAAACATGTTTACAAAATAAATCAGAACATATCTCGAAGGTTTATCAAATAAGAACTTGAACAAAAAATGTTCTTCGAGATTGAACACTGGGACTTAGAGAATTTTTGAACGAGCGTTAGAATATTCCCAGAGAGATTTTTGCAATCACCGAGAGTGAGCAAGAGTAAGTGAAAGAACTTGTTAATGGCCGAGAGCTTCTCTGTTTGAATTCTCCAGCTATTTATACTCTCTCATCTTCAATGGTCATTAATTAGCCAGTAGACACAACATTTGCTTGCATATCTTCATCGTATCGCTGCATTAAATGCTCCATTAATGCTATGCAAAAGGTTGTCTGCGCTTGTCAGAGCTGAGTTGACTTGTATACCAAAGTAGTAAACATCGGTTGTACCAAAACTGCGTACTATGTAACTATACCCAAAGTAGCTCTGATCTTGTCTCTTCAATTCAAATTGTCTATCAGGCTTTATCTGCTTAAATCGTGACCGTTGATTTCTCTCAAATAATCATCTGATAACATTTGAAGAAATTCAAAGCTTGCAACTGTTTCAACATTGAAATTTGATATCTGCTCTTTTTCCCTTTGCGAAAGTCCTCTTTGTGAATACTCTGAAAAGATTTTGCTCAAAACGGAGTCTGTTCTTATCTGATAAGCTCTGATCTGAATATACCTTCTGAACAAATAAAACTAAATCTGTTATCGCAGCTTTTGAATCAAATCTGATACCCTATGATCTGAAGTTCTTAACTCGATAACTGAAATACTTACCCAATATCTGAATAACCCGAATACTCAAATCTGAAATACTCTGATCTGGAATATACAGATAGATCAAATGTGATAAATGCTTTTGACAGTTCAGATCTAAAATACTTCCTTCTCTTCTGCGAATAGTTAACATCCAGATCTTAGACTTCATTTCAGTTCTTAGTCTTGTTTTCGTTATCACCAAAACTTATAAATTTATCTTAACAATTCCCCCCTTTTTAGGTTGATGACAAAACTTAGCAGCCTACGACTTAAAAGATACGAAAGAGATAGCTCAAAGTCGTGCTATATATATATATACTAAAATCTGCTACGTACAAAAGATTTGTACAAGAATTGAAAATAACAAAAATCATTTGACAGTTCAGATCTAAAATACTTCCTTCTCTTCTGCGAATAGTTAACATCCAGATCTTAGACTTCATTTCAGTTCTTAGTCTTGTTTTCGTTATCACCAAAACTTATAAATTTATCTTAACAATTCCCCCCTTTTTGGTGATGACAAAACTTAGCAGCCTACGACTTAAAAGATACGAAAGAGATAGCTCAAAGTCGTGCTATATATATATATACTAAAATCTGCTACGTACAAAAGATTTGTACAAGAATTGAAAATAACAAAAATCATTCAGACTCCTCCAATTCAGTCTCATCCCAGCCAATATCTGAAACCCCTTTGTTTTGAGCTACTCTGCAAACCACCTCCTCTCTTCTTAGGCGGTTCACTTCTACTGCTTCCACCAGATCTGTTTTGGTCGTCAGGAGGCGATGGACCTCGGCTGCTACTCATTTCCCCCTTTTTGACATCACCACCCCTATTAATATAGTCAACGAGTTCAGATAGCTGAGAGGTAAGGGTATTGTAATTTTCATGTGCTTGCACACGGAATTCCATCAAATCATTTGAGAGGGCAGCTTTCTGGTCTTGGACCTCCTTACAAAAACTATCCATTTCTTGGGACAGAGCTGCTTTTTGAGCTTTTATCTCCTTACGGAGAACATCGTTGTTAACTAGAACAACCCTGTCTTGAGTTTCAGATCTAGCAAGAAAAGCAGACTCAAGGCTTGAGATCTTCGTAAAACTTGCGGCCTTGAGCTTCTCAATGTGAACTCTGGTTTGCACATGCTCAATAGAAATCTGATCCACTGAAGCTCGTAGCTGTGAAAACTCTGATGTAAAATCGGTAGAACATGCAGCAGTAGTTGTCTCATCACCACGAGGAATGTCATCAGCAGTGAAGTGCAATGGAGAATCTGTAGGATCTGTTTCGATATGTACAACTGGTTCTTCAGCAACGGGATCTAGAGATAATACACTGAGAGAGTCTACAATACGTATATCATACTGAACATGATTTACAGCCCTTTTCGGAACCCCACTCGTATCCACAACTGGTCCGACTGGAACTATATCTGTACAAAAATTACGCATCCCAACTGGTTCTAGATGGCCAAAAAAGATTGAAACTGTATGATATCTGTACACACTCGAGCGCAGCCCCAAGTCTTAATGATAGGCAAAGAGCGCACTACTTGGACTGGCTCAAAGAAGAAACAAATCGGGGCAAAATTAGCTATAGAGGGATGTTGCTTCTCACATTAGATGGTTTTCCTATACATGGTATCCACCGACAACAGTCCTCGACAATATTCCAAGATCCATCAACTTTTAGCAGTCGCCTAATCCAGCAAGTAGATATGATGTTAGTATGGAATCTGATGATAACTGCTCCACGATCTCTCTCTGCTCCTTCAAGCTGCCAAGGACCTGGGAAATGTAGTAAACTTTTAGCAGTCGCCTGAAGCAAGTAGATGGATGCTTCAGTTGCATCAATGTCATTGTCCCTAAGCTGTTGTTGAATCCATAAGAGCTGAACACAACAACTCCCCGCTGCTAGATACTCTGCCTCAGCTGTGGACGTCATGGTGGATGTCTGTTTCTTTCTAAACCATGAAATTAATCTGTCACCCAAAACTGACAAGTTCCACTCGTGCTACGCCGATCAACCTTACAACCTACGTAATCTACATCTAAGTAACCAATTGAATTGAAACTGAAGTCTCTAGAATACCAAAGACCCATGTTCTGAGTGTCTTTAAGATATTTTAAAACACGTTTAACAGCAGTAAAGTGAGATTGTTTTGCGTCATATTGGAAACGAGCACACATACACACTGCGAACATAATATATGCTCTGCTTGCTGTTAGATAAAGCAGTGACCCAATTATCCCACGCTACGATGTTACATCAACAGCAGTACCAGCTTCGTCCTTGTCTAGCTTGATTGAAGCACTCATCGGGGTAGCTGCTGAAGAGCATTTGTCCATTTCAAACTTCTTCAGAAGTTCCTTTGTATATTTCGCTTGATTGATGAACATTCCATCTTCAAGTTGTTTGACTTGTAGTCATAGGAAAAATGTTAGCTCCCCCATCATTCTCATTTAGACTTATCCTGCATCATCTTGGAGAATTTTTCACACAGTTTAGGATACTCGAACCAAAAATAATATCTTCAACATAAATTTGGACCATAAGACATATCTCCATGGGAGGAAAATCGAATCCACCAACATTTACTGCATTTCCCAGGTCCTTGGTAGTTGCAGGAGAAACAAATTCTACATCCCTTGCACCCTCTGTAATACTCTTAACATGAGAAGAGGGCGGAGATGAGTTTGTTGCTGCCTCTGCCTCATCTGGAATGGGAGCTGATTCAGCTTGGATGGCAGAAATAGGCTTCACCATCATAGGCCTCTTGGTTCTCAGCTTCTTCCTGATTTCTGACAGACACAAGGAAATAGTAGACTCAGAGTCAGATGGCGCAAGAACAAGTCTGTGTTAGTATCTTGGCCACCTGTTCTAGCTATAGCTAGCTTCTCCAGGGGACGCTTGTCTGTGTCAGAGCTGGTCTCAGAACGCGATTGAGCTGGAGCAGCAGAGCTGTCTGCTGCTTGCTTTGCCCTGACCCCTTGTTTTTCTTCTGCTCAGCACTAACTTCTTTATCCCCAGAAGATTTGCTCCCGTCAGTGGCTGTGGGAACTGAAGCTTGGTTCTTCTTCAAGTAAGTGAGAACAGACTTGGTGTTCAACGCTCTAAGGGGATGCAGAGCCACGGACTCCCCAAGGTCCGCTTTGACCAACTTCTCTAGCAGTATGCTGAGCTGCACGGCGTACCCTTGATATTTTTTGCCAAGAGAGGAAACCATGGCAACCAGAGTTCGATACAACACGTGCACCCAATTAACCTTTGTCCGAACGCTGATTCCCACCATCATATCTAATCTTTATGTCGTCACGCATCAACGAACCTGCCTTGGCCGTCAGCGACTTGGCCACAATATCATTCAAAAGCTTGTATTCCACCTTCATGTCTTTCTTTTTGCTTAAAGGCTTGAACGGAGCATTCGTCGCGGAGAATAATATTTCATATCAGCCACTGACTTTGTCGGAAGATCCGAGAAATATGTCTAAAGATGAAACGTCTCGGGGACACTTCTTTAGTTACCACTAGCTTCCTCTTGGCCACAGTACTAACAATCACCGCGCACTGTAGAATTGGCGAAGAACTGAGTTAGCGCCTACTCAAACACAGAGCCTGAAACCCCCAAAAATCCATGCAGCCCTGAGTTCTCTAAGGTCTTGAACATCCGGACCATTCCTTCATCGTCCATTTTCAGCATAGATTCAAAGTTAACCTGCAATGCGTTGTAGACAAAGGATGCCATCTGAAACTGAGAAGAGTTTGTGGATTTAAGAAAATCTAGGGTTGAGAGAAAATACTGCGAGAATACTCGAAAATTTTGAAAAACGGTACTGAGGGGAGAGGAAAGATGAAGGGTTTATCGTGTGTTAAAGATAAAATTATAAGTTTTGGTGATAATATAAACAAGACAAAGAACTGAATTTAAGATATCAGATTTGAACGATAAGTTATCGGGAACTCAGATCCGTTCAGATTTGGATTAAGCGTCTTATTCATATCAGATCAGAGCGTTTTAGAACAGTTCAGAGGCTTACATATGATTTCAGATCAGAGTGTATCGGGCTAGTTTAGAGGGTTTACAGAACAGATCAGATCAGATGTTTCTAAGGAACAGAACTGGTTAGTAATCGTTTTGTTTGGTCCTTAGCAGTTCAGATCTTTACAACACATTCAGCAGACTCATTCTTTGCATTATCTATATACTCTCGATCACCCGAGCTGATTTAAGCATCGGAGGGCATTCGTCGGGATGACTCCCGACGCCCTTTGATGAGTATCTGTGGTCGCAGGTCATTGCAGAAGGACGTCGACCTCACCCCCGAGGACAAAGCTCCCGATGTGCCCTATCATACTCCTCGGGCTATATTGTATTGTGGCCTAGACCTGATGATACCTCCCTACTGGTGGCTTGTCCAAGCAGTTTCCTCCTAGTCAGCTCCAGCAGATCTCACTTAGCTTACTCCCTGAGGATAGAACTTTCGATCTGATGGTCTGACGTGGTGACAGCTCATTGGCTGGGCAAAATTCGGTTACATCAAATGACAAGTAGAACTATATAATGTATCAAAAACAGTATAAGTGTTGCTTCCACTATTGGGTATTTCTCGGTAAAGAAATCGAAATGCAGCATCGCCCCGAGCATAGTAAAAAATTTTGTTAATGTCATCAATATAAGGGAAGATAAAACTCGAGGTAATAATTGCCGTAGAGAAAATTATACAGTTGAAGATAAATAGAATGTAAAATCGAACAACATCATCAATCTCTAACTCATCATCACTTCATACAAGAGAAACAAGCTTTTATAGATTTTCATTCGCTTTGCTTTTCCCAATTGCCCTCCAAATTGACGATACACAAATCTTGACTTCATTTTAAGATCCAAGTCCACATGGCCACTATAATGCAAACCAAGAAGAACGAAAAATTCGATTGAATTAAAAGGAATCATAATTTATCACCCGAAAGCAACTGAGTTTGAGTTATTATCAAATCACTTTAATATGAAATCAATTCTATGACTATTGATAGCATTCGGGCATGTCAATCCAATTACTAATGTGTATCATTTATCCTCATTCTTTTGGTGCTCTGATAGTGGTTTCAATACTTCCATCGCCTCTTTAAAACTCGTAGGGGGGCATCGACTAATAAATAGTTTGACACTTTTCTTCCTCTAGTAAGGATTATGTGTTTGCACTCCCTGACCATTAAAAATGCGTTTTAATCTCCTTGAGACCACATATTTTTATCTGATAAAAAATGGATACAAATTATTGAAATATAGTACATAATATATGATATTTGAAACCAACTATTTCAAATCATATACCAATATATGAATTTTGAGTATAAAACATGTACACTTAATGATAAAATTATTTTTTGTTTAGTGATAATCGGTACAAAATATTTTAAATAGGGAATTAATATATAATAATTGAGTACTAACTATTTCATATTCGGTACTGAAATATGATATTTGAGTATACAATGTATGTAAAAATTGCTATTGTAAAATATTATTCTAATGTTATACTCAACATCTTATTTTTTGTATGGAATCTAAAACTATTTGTACTCATATATCATAAAATAATATTCTATTTTTATCTGTGAGATCAATGTGGTCTTGGGGAATGTAGAAACATTTTCTTTTGTTATCAGGGAGTGCAAACAAATTTTTTTTCTAACAGGTACTGAAAGCGGAATTTAGTTATGGCACGAGGATTTAAAATGAATTTATCCGGTATTTAACTCTCATTTACCGCAACAATAAGAGTAGTTGTAACAATACAAATAATGAAAAAAAAAAACATGCTTTAATGCACCACGCATGATCCAATCCCATCTCGCTGACAAATAGAAAAGTTACATCTTCTTCCACAAAACCAACTAATATCGAAACACCAATTTTCACAAAATAATACATTATGGTTACCCTAATCCAGACTTCAGTGGTCCACATTTATCACAGAAGAATACATAAGTATTTTGATGAACTTTAAATGAAGGGTCATTGTGGGTTTCCCAAATTGGAATTTCTTCAACTCTTAAAAAGTTTGTGGTGCCTTTAATTCTCATTCAAATTTGGGCAAAATGTGTGTTCTTTTGTTTGTGCAAATCAATGTTTTATATTTAGTACGACCACGACTCCACGCTGCCTTTTGGTTGGAAGTTAGGCCAAAATAGAAGCGTTAGAAATACATCACTTTCTTCATTCATTCATTCATTCAAGTTTTTTAAAGAAAAGTTATTCAATGCCTACTCCCCTCTAATTTTTAGGAAAGTTAACCCATTAATGGTTAACCTCTGAACAGGTCTCCTTGGCCAATACAGATTGGTAAATCAAGGGATATGCATGAGTAGGCATCCGAGAAAGAGGACCCATATAACGGACTAATTCCCAGAACATACTTCCACAATATTTCAGTAGGGAATATGCTCCACACGAGAATCGAATCCGTGAAGTCGGGGAAGTTATTCTCACATCACCTCAGGTCTTACCAACTCGTCTGTGCCCCTTGGGGCTACTTCCCTCTAATTTTACTTAATCACTCATCACCTATAATTAAAATACCCATGCACTTTGATTGTTAGTTTTTTATAATCTTTTTTTAATTCAACATTAATAACAATTTCTTCAGCGACGGACCGACAATTGTGAGAAATTACCAAAATCATCATGAAAAGATATGTAATTAACGAAGATTTAACAATAGTGTTACGAGTTGATTATTATTTTCTCTTTTTCGTGTGTAGTTTCTCTCTTTTTTTCCACCGACAGTTTAATCAGTAAGCCATGGCACAGGAACACTACAATACCTGAAGAAGAAAGATTAAAAGTTAATTAAAAAAATCCAATTTATTGCTCTAAAACAAGTTTAAGGTTAGAGAAAGGAACTTAACCCAAATTAGACTAGCATACGAGACTACTTTGATAAATTTTATTTAATTGAACATATTAAATACATAAAACCAAATTTATCTATTTCCGTCTTGGGATTGTTCTATTAATTTTATTTTATACATATTTTTTAGTCACCTGTATCGATATATTGTCAAACTTCTTGGGAACAATTGTTTATAAAATGGGCACGACTCAAATTAATTAATCGAGTTATAATCGTTCTCACATCGGAAAAAGAGTCTAGTCAAATCTTTCTTATATATGACTTCGTATTATGTGTAAATAATTAATACAAGTTGAAATAACGTTCAACATTATCCTCAACAATCCCGAGCCTACATTTCAAATAAAAGTGCCTACAATTATTAATCATATAAATATTCGAAATTAATCCGATGGGATTCTGAAAAGTCTTCACTTTCGTTTGGCTCATTATTATTACCCTTTTTCTCAAAGAAGCCGAAAAAGAACGGACAATAATTTCGGGAAGCAAAGCTTTATGGTACACTGCAATCAGAGTTTACAGTAACTCACTGGATTTTAACTTTTGACCTGAATCTAACATCTCCAATTGCAATATTTCGATTGGTCATAAAATCATTTAACTCATGATTCCTATTATCATACCATTAGCACAAAGGGATAACATTTCTTGTACGAAAATTCAGTGAGAAATTTAGTACTCGAAGTTTATGCATTGAATGCTAAGTTTGACAGCTTCTTCTTTAAATATGTCTGTGAAAGTTGGTACAGAAATTTGGTTTTTAGATTTGAAAATATTACTAATAGTGAAACAAACATAGCTAATATAGCCCTGTCTATCCGTGCATATCCCTCGATTTAAATTTATATAGGGGTCAACCTTTATATAAGTCATCTGGCTCAGTCCTAAATACCCGCATATATCACTCGATTTAAACTTATATAGGCCCAGAAAGAAAGAAATGCATAGCTCCCATTTTCGGCACAAAAATCAAGATTCTTTTACCATGAAACGTGGTGATTACGTTGTTATAATAACAACTAATTTTCCATTTCTTTTCGACTGAGCCCGAATTTTGATTCTGGGAAGGATGGATACTTCGTATAGTGGATGAATTACTTAGATCAATTATTTGAAAAAATAAATCACATTTAAGTTTCTATGACGAACATAGAAATCTGACAAGGACTTGCCAGCTTCAAGAAAATGGAAGACAGATTAGAAAGGTGTGGGGATCAGATGAAGGACTCATAATTTTCCTCTTTTAAATGCTATATTTTTCTCCTCCATACGTTTTAATTTTTTTATATTTTCTACGTTTAGTAAGTTTGAAAATAGAAAATGGAGAAACCTACGTAGATAGGGTTAAGTTAGTGGTGGCCACGAAAAGTATGAATCTCGCATCTGTAGCCATTCGTTCCCCCTAAGGTGGTATTCTTAAATCAATAGGGTTAGGTCATGAAATATCACATGAAAGATATGGAGATTCATCCATTTCACAAGAATATTAATTAACTTCAATTGTCTATATATGAAACACTAAAATCTGAAGCCCTAAATTTTCAGATATCTGGTGAAATTTGAGTATATTGTGGTTAAATGACTATTTACTAGGGGTGCAATTCGGGTGAGTCGGGTGGGTTCGGGTCGGGTTTACCTTAAAAAAAATTTCGAACCCGAACCTGATTTTTTTCGGGTGGTTCGGGTTGGGTTACATTTTAATGTTAATTTGGGTGGATCAGGTGGTACGGGTCGGGTTGGGTAAAAATTTTAAAAAAAATTCTGAACCCGAACCCGAACCCGAACCAACCCGAAATGTCTCAACCCGAACCTGATTTTTTTCGAATGGGTTCGGATCGGGTTTTCGGGTCGGGTCAGAATTTGACACTCCTTACTATTTACGCTTTTCTTTTCATTTCTCACGTTTTACCTCATGATTAACTAAATTCAACATCATCGATCTGAGGGTAATTAAGTAACATATATTTATTCTGTTATTTCACATAATCAAAACCATTTTTAAAACGTTAAAGTTTAAATATTTAATCTCGTCATATTTTTCATGCGGTAAAATAAAAGGAAATAATTTATTCTGTGTCATTTAGCAAGATTGATCTCTCTAACATCAGATATTTTATATTTACGATGAAGAAAAGCAATAGGATATATTTTATATTTTTATTTATGTACGTTGGTATTCTCGACTTTCGACAACTATGGTTTGGAAAGAATTCATTTACGAAAATATAATGATAATTAGATCGAAATTATAAAGACAAACTTGAATGGAAGTCAGAGATGAACACGACTATCCAATTGGGCACCAACAAGTATGACATAATTAGCGAAGCTCCGTCAACTTTAATCACCGGAGGAGACAATGACATAAAGTTGTTAATAATTCCCACGCAACTCTAATTAATCACACAATATTAATTGCACAATTTTTTCAGTGTCCACATTCATTCCTTGCCTCTTCAAATTTAATTGAAATGAGTACGACCATGTGGTCCACCATATCAAATTTGATATATATATATATATATATATATATATATTTGATAATGTGATCATCCTATGTGAGCACCTTTGTGGATATCTAAGTAAAACCCGTCATCGTGTTTTACGTGAGTGTACCACATGTATAAAACACGAAGCCGGATTTTATTTAGACGTCCATAAAGATGTTCATACTGGATATCCACAATATCAGCTATATATATATATATATATATTTCAGATAGCTACTATTACGAGCCATCCAATCTAAGGACTGAAATGCTACTCAAAAATAAAAAAAATAAACATAAAAAATTCTAACTACTTTACAGAATATCCCAAGAAATTGTCCCTTCTTAACTTTGGAATACACTTAAATATGCTTTCTTTAAACATATAATCTTTTCTCCAACATGCTTTGGGCCATAATGAAATTTGATTTCTACTTAAAAGTTGGACAATTGAATGCTATTTTTACGCCGTTTCTGGCTTGTAAAAACCATGACAAGATGGTTTTGCTGGTTAAATTCAGTTTATCCGATTCTTTGCCAAAAATGAGGCGTTCCTTGAATGATTTTATATTTGCCAATTTCTTAAGACACATGGTAATATATCAAATCAATCTTGTCTTAGCCCATACTATCTTTTAGTGACTTAATATGGAAAGCATCAATACTCCCATCACAAGGTAGTCCTTGTGTCATTACACGCTTGGGGAAAAGAGTAGCTTGAAGCATCTACCTTTCCGTCTCTCCTTGATCCACTTCTACACATTCTCCCCTTTTTGAATAAAGTTACGAGAATGATGATTTTAAACGTGTACCTTTCGGTTTTTTTCTCGGTACATCACTCGGGTATAAAATGTAATTTTTCTTTAAATATTCAAACATAAACTTAACTATTCAACCCCTGGAGAAAACGTATTTGTTACTATGTTGTCCGAAAATCTGCTATCCATGAGCTCACATATTATTGACTGATGAAATAGATATAGAAAATTAAAAAATGATAAAATATATGATATTCGAGTATAAAATGTTTAGATTTTGTACATAAGGTAAGAGTTTAAGTATAAAATTGAAAAAAATTTATTAGTAAAATTTTTTGCTTCACATGTTTAAAAATTCAAATATTATATACTATTTCAGTACTCAAATATCATATATTGATACAATAGTTTGTACCGAACTCCATCCAAGAAAATAATTATGTCATTAATCCAAGACTTGGCATACAGGTTTGGTATTTAAAAATCATATATTAGTATGAAATCTGAAACATATGTACTCAAATATCATATATTAATACCATATTCAATGTTTAATACTGATATTCATCCTGAGAAACATGTAAGTAGTGCCGAGTATTTATTTTGGGAACAAGAGAGCAAACACCTTTTTTCCCAGACAGAGACTAGATGAAACTTAAGTGAAGGTCCAAGTATTTAAAGCAAACTTAACCTATAGAAAAGGACCCTTTGATCTAAATGGTAGATGTGGTAAAACTTTTGGAAAGTCAGAATATATATGAAGTGTTTCCAGCTATATGACAACCCAAACATAATATTTCAAGCTTTAAAAAAATGAAATGATGGTATTTTAACTGTTCAACATCAAATGCTCCCAAGAATTGCACGAACCTGTGATAAATAACACATGAACCTAGTCGTTGATTCCAAATTTACGATAGAGTTGTTTGTTGAAATAATAAATGTTACTAGTCACGGCAATAATTCAGAGCTTTAAAATCACAGATGAGCTCCCAGAACATGAAAAGTGGACTTCTTTAACAACTTTATATATCGGCAAATATATAAAACTAAGAATGTCAGACTTTACATTGCCAACAGCAATCTAGTTACATATTCAACTGTTCAGATATGGCATTATTAATAGAGTATGAGTTCGTTCCATCTTTACTTCTAAAGCCATACAACCCACGTAAATGAGCAAACATCTTACCCCACAAAAGGGGAAAACCATGCAGTTAATTTTAAGATAGTTAACTTTAAAATATATATACATCAAACTCAGAATTATGACCCAAATTTCGGTGAAGAAATAAAGGATTATTCAATCCTTTTCTGATGGTAGCTTATTCAGAAATTCAGCTGCCTTTTACCGTTCTCCTTTCTAGTTTTTTCTTGGCTTTTGTAAGAATAATATAAACATGATCTTTGACATACAAGTGCCCTCTGAAATGAGTTGCCTACGAGTTGAAACTTCAGTTTCCTGCAGAAATTGGTTCACGCTTATCCTCATCAGTTTATTGCTTCAAATCTTTATTTTATGGCTGATGGGAAATGAGTTGGGTATGAGTTACAAATATTTGAGTGTGCTAATATATATCAAAGGTACGTTCTGCACTCATGGTTTAGTGCTCAACGGTCAAGCTAAGCAAAATTTATAGTGAAAGAGATCAGTGGTGAGATCATTAATGGCTCTCATGCCCAAAACGCAGTTTTAGACATCTAGAAACAGGAAAAACATTTGAAATTCCTAAAATGAAGCTGCGAAATGTTCCTTACCCAGCTGTGCAATAGAGATGTCCCTAACCCAACAATCATAGGGTATAGTACCAAAAGCTGGATGCAGCGGCTAACCTGGAAATGTTCTAGAGGCATAGTGAACCACCCATATCAGGTGATTTTCCATTAGACTGAATGGAATTTACAGTGGATGCTGCACCATTTCGACCTGGCTTTCTGCCTCTACAACTCTTCTTATGTTCATCAGTTTGGTTACTGTCAAGGTAACGGCAACATGTAAGTTGAGAGAAAATTACCATTCTTGGAATACCAATAGCAACTCTTCCAAATCCAAATTTGCTTTACTTTTTTAAAGAACTTAATGTACAGCCTAATAAAATATTCAGATGTTCGCAAAAACCAAAAAGGGCATATAAAACCATTATATTGATTACAATAGCACAGAATTGTTTGCTAAATGATTTGCAGTTGACACCAACTCAAAATTTGAAATGACTTTGAAATGATCTACATCTTAATCCTTCATCCATGAGAACAATGTTACAATTGCATTCCAAATTCCCCTTAATAAAGAATTTAAATGTGAGACATCTTAAAAATTTCACAAACAAGAACTACAGATATACTTAAGGGCACGTTGAACAAAGTTATTTTAGACCCTTAATTAAAAAGGCCTACACAAGTAATCTTCCAGAAGATTTCCCCGCAACAGATCTGCAACATGGCTTGTATTTCTTTCTCGAATCATATAGACCACCCTTATTTCTTAAATTTCTCTGGAACGAAAAAACGGAAATCAGCATGAAAAGTATGGAAATACAAAAATATCTATAAATAGTAACTGTCCAGCTTATGCAACAAACCTTTTCATTAGCGCGTGGGCTGTTCATACTGCAAACTCTTTCCACATCATTTTTACATAAATCATGCTCAAGTGCCTTGAGTTCAATCCTTGGTTCATGCTGTTCACCGTCAATATCCTGAAGTTCATCTAGAAAACCTCAAAAGTGTTAATCTGGAAATCAAGTAAATTTGCTACAAACAAAGCAAGAAAACATTCCAGGACAAGGATTAAGAACAGAACACTTAAAATCATTGAAACAAAGCTTCATTTTAACAGAGAGGCAATGATTCACGAAAAATAGTGAAAGACCAATTAGTTGGATGGTTGAGTTATGGTTTTTCATTTCATATATGCTGGTCGCGTATATCGGTAAATCGCGTGCAAATATAGATAAAGGAAAAAATTGTAACAATAATTATGAAACAAAGAGAATTTCATCAGAAGTACAAATAAATGTGTGAACCTTGGGTGGACTAATGATATGATTCTAACTTAAGTGAGAACGGAAAACTAAAGATGAAGGAGGTTCAACTACTTGAAAACAAAGATATGGGAGAGGCTAGTAAAATAGGAACATCCTTCCTTGGTAACATGACAATCTTCAGCAGAGAAAGTTTGTATACAGCAGTTCCCGACAGGATATCTTGCTAACTCAACGAAGAAGAATTTCTATGGTTGCAAACCTCATCTACTTTATGAGTGAAAAAGCAACAACTAAAAAGTTGCAGATCAAGAACTAAATGAAAGTGTAAATCAGTGGCTTGGAGACATGAAAGCAACTAAATCCAAACCCACTCGAGCATAATGTCTAGCTATTTCGTCTCTGGCAGCAGTTAACGAACTTCGACATGAAATATAGGGAGAATAGCAAAAATTAATCTTAAGATTCTGTTACTTAGAGAAAAATATAGAATAAACATCATCCCTAGTTTTAAGGGATTCGCTATTCTCCACTCAGTTTCCACTAAAGATAGAACTGAGAATATCGTGTATCATATTAGTCATTCTTCAGTAAAAATATGACATTTCATTTATCTCCTCTTAGCTTTTCTGATATCAGAAGATTAAAACTAAAAAGCAAGTGGAGGGAGACAAATGTCTGGAACACAAACCTCACCTTCTCTCCAATTATCCCCACTGCATTATCTATAACTCCACATCGATGAAAATTACAACCTAAAAGGATGAACGATGAAAACTCTTTAATGGTCATATTCACCTTCAACGGTGATTCACGGCATGGACAAAATTGGCTATTTGGATTATTCAATACCTAAAGCACAACCGAGTGATTCCTCATACCAAATATGGGATATTCAAATCAATGGTGATGACTAGCCTGATTCACGTAATAGAGGACAGGAGATTTAAAATAAATCTATTCTATCCTACTGTGAAGAAGATTGTCACATATCTCCTTAGTCAATCTGATTTGTGCAATCTTCTCACATGTTTGGTTTACTGAATAAGGTGCAATGCCACACTTCTTTACGCACCAAAAAATTAGCATGAATGGATTTAACACATGACAACGAAAAGATTGAGGATGCGATTCTTTTTAAAAATATGGTGTATAAAGATCATATGTACGATTTTTTTTAGCAGGTCTCAGTAGAGATTTTGATGAAGTGATGAATATCTAAGGATAATGATTCTCAGTGAAGTATTGACTCCAGTCGCTGAAAATTTTTTCATCGTGCATAGTTCAACCATGAGGAGATTCCCAGCCTCCCGTGAAGGTCAAAGTTCATGCAGCTGCGGTTATCCTTCTTGATCTAATGGAATAGTGAACAGTCAGCTGTAACAAAGAGTAGGGGGCAAAGGCTGAACTCATCTCTTTGACACATGGAGTTTGTGCGCTTCTACGTTAAAGTGTTTATTTCGAAGATGAATCCAGATGCGTGCATATTCCATATGTTTATTTGAATTGATTTATGATGGTTAGCATTACTTTTAATGTCTAAATTGGCTTATTAGTTCCTAATCAAAGTTCTAATTGCATATAGGTAAAAGTGAGAATCAAGCAAAAATGCTAGAAAAAGAGTAAATTCGCATATGTTTGGGTACATAACCACAACACCGTAACAAGAGAAGGGAAAAAAATCAAAATATCACATGGGAAACAATGTAGCATGTGAATTAAGCATCAACCTGGTCCAGTATTGCTAGTGAAGCGCGAAAAGCAAAGGGAAGAATTAATTAAGATCTAAAGAACCGTGGGTCATGCGGATATCAGGATTTTAAGATAGCATTAAGCAGAACATAGAACAGGAGCCGTATGATTCAAGTCTCATGCAATTCTCGATACTTTCAGAATTTGACAATGAATTTCTCCAAGTAGTTATTGTTTAATCTTGCAGTGGATTTCAAATCCATCTCAATATGGAGTCATTTCAAACCCTCTCACCCAAAAGCAACCTATGAGACTTATTTTTCCTTCTTCCCTTTGTCTCCCTGTACATGTTGAGAATAGTGCATATGTATTAATAAATATTCAGTGCAAGTACAAAATCACTTATTGTTCAACTTCATCTCTTAGTTTTATGAACTTTTATTTATTAGGTTTGATGCGGAAAGCTTAACAAGAATAAAGCACCAGAGCAGAGTGAGGATAACCTTGTAAGGCCAAGATATTAAGCAAGCACACGGGCAATAAAATGAACACCTACCGTGAGGACTATCTACACCTAAATCAGCAAACATGTGATCTCCAAATTCTTGTTCTGCAGTAAGCACTCTGGCCACAATATCACGTCCCACATTTAAAGCCTAGAACAACAACAATATAGTTAGGAAAAGTATTGGCAACTTCCCTGTTTCAGTGACCAGAACCAAATTGAAGAAGAAACATTGAGATTTTTAGCCAATATATTTCTATTTTTGACCACTTTTATCGTGGGGGTCAGTTGGTGTCAATCAATGCATGCAAGTGGGAGTGTTACTTTTCAACTACTTGAAATAACCACCTGCTCGGCTTCTGTTGAATCTTCGTATAATCTTCCACTATTTACAATATTACTGGATTTCGATTTCTCTTGTAAAAAATTCTCCCCGCTTTCCTTTTCCGGAACTGTGCAAACTACATCTGCTTTATCAGATTTTATAGAAAGACCGGTGTCGTCCTTTATAAGGAAACAAGAAATTATCAGAATCTACTGTAAAAAATACTAAACATGGATAATGACGTACTAAGAGCAATGCATAGGTCACCTTGATATATATTGGCCTAGCTGGTCCAGAGCAAGTGTCCTCCTTTAAACGCACACTATTATAGTGCTCACTATCATGATAAGAACTACAAAAATTATAAAACAAGTGAGAAAGGAAGAAAACTCAGTATCCTTAATAGGAATAATGGGAGGAGCTCTTTCTTCTGAATTTTTCTAGGAGAACAAAATACAAGATTCCATGGGCAACTCTTAGCACACCATGTTTGTCACTGACATGATTCCGATCTTTAAAAGGACTTCGATACTGACTCAAAATAAAATAAGGTAAGGTGAGGTGTGGTGCTATGCTAATGAATGTTACATTCAACACTAAGTTCCAAGTCTCGAATATAATATATAAATTTTTAATATTGTTTTAGATATGTGTTCTTTATTTTCCTTCAGTTTCTGATGATGAATTCTACTGTGAATATCCACTTCCATTACAATCTACTAAAAAAACACTACATTAAGCCCTTCAATATCAAAACTACACTTAGATTGATGTGTAATGTCTATGGAGACATACTAGAGTTAATATTTCTAGATTCATTTAGTCAAGCAACCAAGGCATGGATCATGACGAAACTGAATTCAGTGAATAACTTATAGGTGGGAATATTTTGCATGCACATCATACTCAAGGATTATAATTTAAATTTAATTTTTTTCTTTCTTTCGTAGAAGTGGATATAATTCAAGGTCCTGGCTAACCTCTTATGCAGATGTGGGTTTCGAAAATTCTATTACAGCATCCTTTGAGTTTTGAAACTGACTGTAACCAGAGCATGATTGAGCTAAACGTCTCCTCATATGAAAGGCACATTAATATCCTCCATGCAGTGAAAGCATAATTATGTAAAACTTAGAGCAACGACAAGAAAAGTTAGAGCAGTGTTCTAAATGGCAACCAAGGTGGTGCCTAGGCGGAAGGCAGCCCTCGGCTGCCCCGCTGTTGCCTTAGGCGATTGAAGCTCAGTTGAGACTAGTCTAGGCGGGCGAGGCAGTGGTCGAGGCAGGCGGGTGGCAATCAAATAAGTTTTTTTTTCGTTTTGTTGACTAGTCAACCAATTTAAAAACCCTGATTATCCATACTTGCTATTCTATTTAAACTTTAAAAAACTAAAAGTCACTAACAAATGCTCTTCCTCTCTAACTCCGCTGTCACCCGCCGCCACCTCCAGGCACTAGGTTAACTTTTATATATAGTAGTACATTTATATAAATTTCTGTTCCACTTTTTTAGTTTTTACAATTTTTTTGTATATTTAGTTTGGTAAGCGTAATAATATTATCGTATTATTTTTTATTAACCTTATGGTGATGAATCTTTATTAATTATCTTAATAGTTGTCTTTATATATTTACTTACAATTCATATAACGTGTATCATAGTAATAAAATTTATTATGCATAACTATCATTATTTTTATGCATATGTTGTATGATTATACATAATTATATATAAAAACTAGCATAAAAAGCGTAGGTGGTAGGAGATCCCAGACCGTCCCACCACCACCTCCCGCCACTTACAACACGGATTTAGTTCGCGAATATTGCTGCATGTTTGTTATCCATTGTGTTTGTAAGTTGCGGCCACTCAAAACAAGTTGAACGTGTCTGCATAACCTATAACCAGCTCAGGAAGTAGTAATAAATACCTAAATTCAAGTAACTACAAATTAAAGATCTTCATTTCCTGGCTGAGATTTCTAGCTGTTACAGATATTATTGTAGTTATTAACAAAGATTGACAGACTCCTACAGGGATTTCTTTTATAAGTATTTACTTGTGTAATTAGGGTCAAGGGATCACATAATGGTACATCAGAAGATTTAACAGAAAACCCTATCCGGTATCACAAGGCAAAAGATCATAACAAACGTAACAGGACAAAGAGACCAAACAAACAAATAATAGATCTCTAATATAAAAACCTGTTAGTACAAGAATTTAAGTATGCCATAATACACATAACCAAAATTTGAACTTTCTGTAATACTCACAGGTGAATCTGTGGAGCTTCATGTACATCAAAATTTTGCGCATGCCAACGAGGTAACCTATGCTGTATAAACGAATAGAAATTGATAATTAAACAAAACACTTCAAAACATTAGCACAATACAAATTGACCGTGGAAAGGCGTTTCCGTCAATAATTCAAGATGAGAAAGTTTAAATACTGGAATAGTGTAAAAGTAATGATCTGGAAAGAATGATTAACACACTCTGTGAATGCATATATTACTACGAGTGGCAAGAGAAGCTGCTTGCAACTCCACATGTCCTGCCCAATTGCCTTCCTGTCCCATGGACCGACAATATTCATCGAATGGAACTTCATCTTCAACAAAGGGCTCAAACATTTCACGATTGTTCTGCCAAGTGTAACATATGGATCAGTATTTCTTGAATCTAATTCATTTTGATTTTTGAAGCGTAGAAACTTGAACAAAACACTTGCCCAATGCTGCAATGCATAAAATTGACATTACACTTGGATTTGAGGAAGAGAATGATGTAATGTTTCTTTGATTTGGTGCCAAAATAAATATCAATATGGTTGCACAACATAATAAAGAAACCTAAACTAGGCTGACACCCGCTGATGGATAGAAGGGCTACATTGTGATAAAGCTTGCCTCCCTCCCCACCTGACATGTCTAACAGAAACATGCAAGCTTTTTCTCTTCGTTAGCGCTGTTTCCTTTTCGAGTAATCTTAGAGATTGAGACGTTCATCATATTCTATAATTAACTCAAGATCCATAAAAATTTAGTTTTCAAATTTACTTTGTCAAAAATAAGATTCAACTACTTCTCAACTTTCCGTTCTCAGTTTTCCTCCACGAGACTTTAGATTCAGACAAAAGATCTCAATCAACTCTAACATTACTCTAACATTTTAACCCCACCCCCCTTTAAAGCAACTCAAATTGTATACAGCATTGGCGCCATCATCCTTGCAACCTCCTATATATACCAAAAACCGTCATCCAGTTTTATACCTAAACAGGATGTATCAAAGAGTATACCTTCATAAATCGAACTACCATATTTCGATACTTCTCATGCTTGTCCTCATCCCCTTCCAACTGATCAGCCAATGCCCTGCAACGAACAACAATCCGGTGATCACAATCATCGCAAATCAATTAATTCAGGAACACATAATACATAATCCACATGCTTCATCAATTCATGAGCACACAAAACATTAATTATGCATAAAGAAAAAACGTGTGCTAACAATCGCACCGCGAAAAGAATTCAATTAATACCTGAAGAAACAGTTACCATCTGGAGTAACCTGGACAATTTTCAAACCCAAAACATCAAGCTCGGCCCGCAGTTCAGATACATCCGTTTCTCTTCCACGCTTTTTTCTCTGATCAATATCCAAAAAAAATCAAAATCAAAGCCAATTATTAACAGCAATAAATGGGAGAAATCAAAGGTATTATAATATGTAACTTACATGGGGTAGATTTTTAGAATTGATTGTTTGATGCTTTCCTTTAGCCATTATTAGTGACCTTGCAGCAACAACTTCGATGTGATTCTGAACAAAAGATTTAGGTTTGGGGAAGAAGGGTTTAATGTGGCACAATTTTAATAGATATTCTGACTGATGTAATTATTCCATCATGGAAGTGTACGTTTGCACGGTTTTGTTTTAATACATCAATTCTTGTTGAATCCAAAATTATTTGGAAAATCTTATAATATTCCACGTAGAAAAGGAACATAACACCCAAAAAAAATCCGAACCATAAATTAAGAATTTAAATAATCTTTTTAGACTAATCTTTTGATACACAAATAACTATATGGAGATTATTGAATGTATATTTGACTGGGAAGCGGCAACATAAACAATGATGGAGAGGAAACCGAAAATTTTCAGACCATTTAAAAAATTTATAGTTAAATATGAATTGGTTTGTTTGAATAAATCTATTTGACATCAATAGATTTTAGATTCATAGCTAGGGTAAGGTTATATCCAAATCTTGCATTATATCCAAATCTTGCAACCTTATTAAATACAAATCTTGTAGTAATATATAGACAAACTATTTTGAAATAACATGCACAACGAAAAAGTTAGGGAGGAGTATATCAGTACAACAATATAATGATCTTTTAAGTATGCCATGTAGAGATATTGACGATCTTGTTTAGCTTATACCCCATTACTTTTGGTGCTGGAGCTTCAACTCGTTATACTAGCTCCTCCCTTTTGTAAAGTCCGGAGTATTTTTCACTTCGTTGAATCTATTTTGTATGTAATTTTAATGAACATTTGAGAGTGTATTTTGTAGTGACATGCACAGTAGCTAGTGTCATACTTTCAATAGATGGGTTCAAAAGTATTTGTCAGATGCAACCTATTTTCTATATTTATTGTATGTTCCTGAATGCAACACATTTGTTTATTTATTAATTAATTTATTTTGAACGCTACATTTTGTTTATTTATAAACTTTATTTTCGTTGTCAGATAGTATCTTACCCTCGTAGATCGACTGCACTCAAGCGACCTCCGTACAATCTTTCCTCCCATCTTTTTTATTTTTGAAAACATTTCACCGACATGCACACCATGCACGCATTGCACAAAACTCACCCTAAAAAGATTTGAAACACCAGAATAGACATGCATTCAGACGACACATCATGCACGAAACATGATATGAATTCAAATATGCAGCAAGGAACATAATTCAACTTGCCTTAACTGTAGAGTTAAATGGCTGAGAGGCAATTTCCGTATAGGTATGCACCACAAGCACAATCTGAAGCCGTCCAGAAAACCTTGAAGTTTCGGTCCTTGGAACCTAGCCGCCTATAAGTTTATGATTTTTGCGTTTAATGTGTAGGATTTGGGCGAATGTTCTATTTAAAAGCCTTATATTTAAAAAGTGTTATATCAAAAATAATAAGGTTAAAAGTGTTAAATCCCTAAAGTTGAAAACCCTCAAGAATTAAAAATACTTCTCTCGGACCAGAACTCCTGCACTAAACCTCAAATATAGGAAAACTGCTCTCGTTAAAATAATAATGATGACAAGTAAACAATCATCTTACTTTTTGAAAATAAATTAGTTGGTCTATGTGGCTAAACTGGATTTCTGGGCGTCACAGAAACCTTCCTCATCCAGTCTTTCGACTGATATCAAACTCGGGCGCATATCTAGCACATGTCTAACATCTTTTAGGATAAGTGTAGATCCAGCCACGGTAGTCAAGCTCACATCTCCCTTTCCTATGCTGTAGATAAGCTATTATTCCTCATCCTGACCACACCAAAGTTCCCTTGTGTGTAGGATGTAAAACATTCTTTTCGAGATGTGACGTGGACCGTTACTTCACTATCAATTACCAAGTTGGTTCCCTGGTTTTCTAGATTTATAAACTCCAGATATGGCTCATGAACGACATTGAATCCTTCAATGGTTTTTGTTTGCTCATCACCAAACTCGTGTTTGCCTTTGTCTTTTGAATGTTGACAATATTTCTTAATATTTCCTTTTTTTCCATAGCGGTGACATCTTATATTAGCATATCTTCCTGAGTATTTGCTCTGTCGTTGCTTCTGTGTTTCCCATAATTTACTTCTTCCCATTGACTCTGTAGCCAAAATATCTAATTGTGAGGTAGAAGTACCTTGGAATCTTCGCCCCATCACTTTATTCAAGATGTCACTCTTGATGAAGTCCACGGTCACAACTCCTCACGCGGCTATATTTGTGAGTGATACCTTCAGAGTCTCCAAGACTCGGGTAATGAAGCTAGTACAGGTAATACAATGACCTCATCATCTACTTTTATGCCCATATCTCGAACTAATTGATTAGGTGGAATAATTTGTTGTTGTCACTTTTAGAGGTATATAAGGTCTCCAATTTTCGTACAAAGTGTACGAGCATGAGTCTTGCTATCATCAAAAATTTGTCGGATGTACCCACAGACTTATTTGTGCTCAAATATCCATTTAGCATATGAAAATTTGAAGTTTGTGAGTAACTATTTGTGTTTCTTTGAAGAAAACCATAATCCGTGTGCAATCATTCTCAGCCCTTGATTAGCTTTGATCAAACGGTTAGTTTTTAGCGCGTATCTCGAGGTGTCGTTTGAGATTCCTAAGGAAAAAGTTCACCGATTTTCCTATAAATAGGCAGCTTTTTCCACTCATTTGCACTTTTGCTCTTTTACTAGTACCAAAACTCTGCCGAAATCTCTGCCCGTTCCCGAGCTAGGTTTATCGCCCTCCGACCTATTGTAAGTTTCTTATTTTACTATCACTCGTTATACTAGCTCCTCCCTTTTGTAAAGTCCGGAGTATTTTGCACTTCGTTGAATCTATTTTGTATGTAATTTTAATGAACGTTTGAGAGTGTATTTTGTAGTGACATGCACAGTAGCTAGTGTGATACTTTCAATAGATGGGTTCAAAAGTATTTGTCAGATGCAACCTATTTTCTATATTTTTTGTCGAAAAAAAGAAACACATTTTGTATGTTCCTGAATGTAACACATTTTTTTTGTTTATTTATTTATTAACTTATTTTGAACGCTACATTTTGTTTATTTATAAGCTTTATTTTCGTCGTAAGATACTATCTTACCCTCGTAAATCGACTGCACTCAAGCGACGTCCGTACAGTCTTTCCTCCCATTTGTTTTATTTTTGAAAACATTTCACCGACATGCACACCATGCACGCAGTGCACAAAACTCACCCAGACTTTAAAAATATTTGAAACACCGGAATAGACATGCATTCAGACGACACATCACGCACGAAACATGATATGATTTCAAAGATGCAGCAAGGAACATAATTCAACTTGTTTTAACAGTAGAGTTAAACGGCTGAGAGGCAATTTCCGTGCGTGATGGTTCATGAACGACATTGAATCCTTCAATGGTTTTTGTTTGCTCATCACCAAACTCGTGTTTGCCTTTGTCTTTTGAATGGTTCTCTGGTTTTCTAGATTTATAAACTCCAGATATGGTTCATGAACGACATTGAATCCTTCAATGGTTTTTGTTTGCTCATCACCAAACTCGTGTTTGCCTTTGTCTTTTGAATGTTGACAATATTTCTTAATATTTCCTTTTCTCTATAGCGGTGACATCTTATATTGGCATATCTTCCTGAGGATTTGCTCAGTCATTGCTTCTGGTATATGTTCCCATAATTTTACTTCTTCCCATTGACTTTGTAGCCAAAATATCTAATTGTGGAGATAGAAGTACCTTGGAATCTTCGCCCCATCACTTCATTCAAGATGTCACTCTTGATGAAGTCCACGGTCACAACTCCTCCTGCGGCTATTTTGTGAGTGATACCTTCAGAGTCCCCAAGACTCGGGTAACGAAGGTAGTACAAGTAATACAATGACCTCATCATCTTTTATGCCCATATCTCGAACTAATTGATTAGGTAGAATAATTTGTTGTTGCCACTTTTAGAGGTATATAAGGTCTCCAATTTCGTACAAAGTGTACGAGCATGAGTCTTGTTATCATAAAAAAATTGTCGGATGTACCCACAGACTTATTCGTGCTCAAATATCCATTCAGCATATGATTTATCATCTGGTTTAGACTCGCAGAACACCGGTAAATGCACCTTGATGACCAATAAAAGATCTTTCATCGTTTTCTCTTCCAAATTTAATAGTTAGAGTCATTAAGGCTAATCATCTTGCTTGTATCATACCTCCATCTTTTGTAATTGCTATGAACGAAATAAATGTCAAACCCATACACAAAAGAATTCCCAAATATTTTGTAGAAAACCTTTTCTGATGTGGAAGTTCTTACTAAGCTACAACTGCATAGCATTCTAGAATTTCCTATAGTATTTGAGAACCTCGCTTTTATATCAGTTGTTGGGATATCAGAGAAATTACTATTAATTTGAGGTAGTATCTTAGCGGAATATCATAAAAATATAACAAACAAATCAAATACGATGTATATTAATATTTATATTGGTTCACCCTAATGAGATCATTTCTTTATTAATAACAAAGAAAGACAAGAGAATTAAGAATACAAATTCACTAATTCTATTCCTTCCACGAAGACACATTCCTTAAGAGATTAGTCAATCGCTAAACATTCTAAATCACTTCTATAATTTTATGTTTATGGAAGAGAGATTTATGTGTTTGTTGTGATTTTGGAATTAAGAATGAATGTTATTTATAGGTGAAGTTCAGGGTAAAATGTAGAATTAATTATATCATTACTTATATAATCAAACTCATAATTTTTTTTACTAATTTTCATATATTTTTTAAAGCGTGTTTTAATTAAAAAAAAACGGTGTATTGGATTATTTAGCACTTGGTACATTGTTTCTCCAAAAAAGTGAACGGATTAGCGTATTCAATTGAAAATATATATATATATATATATATATATCGAATCCGATATCCTGCACAACCAACTTTCTCATCTCATTCCTCGATCGCCACACGTCACCACGTGATTGGACCAACATTTTAAGTTCACATTTTTTTATGTTTTTAAAAATTCGGACCAATCACATGGTATCATGTGACAATCGAGGGATGAGGTTGAGAAATTGATTGTGTAAGATATATATATAGTCTCTAATTCTCTGCAGATAATTACGTACTTAATACAGTTTCAGGTATTGTTTTCCGAACGATTCGGTTTTTCACCTTATCCGAAACCCTTGACTAACGCCGTGTTTGTTAGCCATGTCACGAAATTTAGGTTTTGATGCGTGACGTTTTAGGACATTCTACCAATTAATGGACTCCACGTGTAATACTCCTATTACGGTTGACGTCTGGGTCTGACGCGACTAAATATTTTTGTTTATATAGATTCAATAAATCGTTTCCTCCTAATTATTTCTCTATATAATAACGGCGCATACTATAAAACCCCATTATTAAAATCACAAAAGCTCGAAACCACGGAAGAAACGAAGAAAACATATAAAAACACAGAAGAATCATATGGTATTTTTCAGAAAAGAATTAAAAGCAAAAACTATCAGAGAAGTCGTGAAAAATATTATGAAATAGGTATTCTAACTGTATTTAGCATGTGGTTTAATATAGTAATAGTTGATCCCGTAGGATCCGAATGTTTGTTGTTTCATGAGGTCATCCAAAGATATAAAATATGATAATATAATATTAAGATCTTTTAAACATAATGATATAACCAAATTTTGCTCAGCTGATAAACAATTGTCACGCAAGACTTATCAGATCGGGAATCTCTCTAATATTATCCTATCAGCTCGGGTTACGCACTTTTTTGTTTAAATAGGTCGGGGAGTGCTCCACATGCAGTATCCTGTCAACAAAGAAATAAGTCAAAGGGCGTCGGGGTTGTCCCGACGAAGGCCCTCCGATGCTTAAATTAGCTCGGGTTATTTGAGAGAATATAAAGGAAGTATAAAATGAGTCTATTGATCCCCCCCTTACCTGAGGAGATACGGGGGCACTTATAGGTAAAGAAATATAGGTAAACGTACATGTCCAAGCATTTATGAATCCGTGTGGGCCTGATATGTTTCTTCATCTACCGCCTGTAGGTAGGGATAGCTTTTCTTAATGATTGTTGGTACTTTGGTCGGGCAAGAGGGCCTAGTGGTCTATCAAGTTGTTAAATGTAGGGCCACAATTTTGCGTGTTATACTCTTAGGTCGGGTGGCATGATTGATCTAAATAAAGACTCCCGAGGTGGTTTTGTTAACCAGCAAGACGCGCGCCCGAGCTTGTAGAAGGTTGGTTTCCCGAGCTAAATTTTTGAAATAGATTTTAAGTGATATCAATAGTAACCCCCCCAAAAGAGTCCTAAACGAAGAATGAGAGTATAGGACTTTGTTTGATTGAGGTCGGGCGTCGAGTTGATATTTTGCGGTTGGTGCTCGAGTTGTTGATAAGCTTCTTAATGCACGGTGTGGACGAAATTTGAAGTTTATGAGTAACTATTTGTGTTTCTTTGAAGAAAACCATAATCCGTGTGCAATCATTCTCAGCCCTTGATTAGCTTTGATCAAACGGTTAGTTTTTAGCGCGTATCTCGAGGTGTCGTTTGAAATTCCTAAGGAAAAAGTTCGGTTTTCCTATAAATAGACAGTTTTTTCCATTCATTTGCACCCTTGCTCTTTTACTAGTACCAAAACTCTGCCGAAATCTCTGCCCGTTCCCGAGCTAGGTTTACCGCCCTCCGACCTATTGTAAGTTTCTTATTTTACTATCACTCTGCAGAAATGTCATCTCCCGATTATGATTTGGTTGTTAGAGCCGCGGAGTCTATAGATCATTCCTCGACTCCCGAGGCTAGTAATAGGGAAGATGAAAATCTGAGTTTGACTGAAAATTATAGGGCTAGAATTCTTAGGATTGATGCGGATGAAGCTAGGCTAACCGCCCGAGGTTGTACCTGGTATGAAATTAAAGCCTCTACCCTTAAGGAATCCGATATTTCTTATGTTAAGGATAAGGCAGGAATAACTAGTTTATACGAGGTGGTAATCCCCCATATACACGCCCGAGCTCATCGCCCTCCCGCTGGTTTTCATACTTTCTACATAAACCAGATAGATCGGGGTCTTAGGTTTCCCCTCCCCACTTTTATTGCAAGCCTCTGTCATTATATTGGGGTTAGCCCTAGCCAGCTCGCACCAAATTCTTATAGTTCACTTCTTTCTTTAGGAATTTTACTAAAATTTCACGGGATCCCCCTCTCGACCTATGTCCTGATGCAACTAGTCACCATTAAGAGGTTAGGTCCTGGGAAATTCTATATTTCGAATAAGAAAGAGTTCGGATTTGTGGGTGGTAACCCGAGCTCCCACAAAGGATGGATGAGTAGATATTTTTTTATCAGGCGTATCTCAGGTCGGGAGAACTTTTGGGGTTGTGATAAGTCATGGCGAGATAATACCCATACGTCACCCCCCTCACCCCCCGAGCAAAAACCCAACCTCACTAAATTTCTAGAAGCCATGAGAGGAAAATGTTTTAATGCCCAACAATTAATCGAGGAAGATCTACTATGTTTTTTCAACTTTAGCGGAAAAAACACGAATGAAGATAAGAAAAAGGCTAATCTGGACAACGTGGCAAAAGATATATTGTTCAAGACATTGGACAAAGACAAAATATGTTTAGCAAAGTCAAGAACTGCCCAACAGCAAAAGACATCTGGGAAAAGCTGACCCAGATTTGCGAGGGAAATGATGAGACCAAGGAAAACAAGCTGACCGTGGCGCAGCAGAAATATGAATCCATCAAAATGAAAGATGGAGAGACAATGGCGGAGTTTGACGAGCGTTTCAGTGCTGTGGTGATCGAGTTGAATAGCCTTGGCAAAGAATACAGCAACCGTGAACTGGTGCTGAAAGTGATGAGGCACTGCCAAAGGAATGGGATGTAAAGACTATGGCAATGCGAGAGTCCAAGGATATAAACAAAATGGAGCTTCATGACTTGTTTGCAAATCTAAAAGCATATGAGTTCGAACTGGAAACAAAATCAGAAGCTGGTCCATCAACCTCCCAGCCAACGAAAGCTCTTGCTGCTACAACTGCTGAACCATGCTCTCCAAGCACAAGCAAATCAGCAGATCAACTATCAGACGATGTCATGTCCCTCTTCGTTAAGAAGTTTGGGAAATACCTGAGAAGATCTTTCAACCCTTCTACTTCTTTAAATAATTATAATAAATCTGATAAAGTATCTTCTGAGTTGAAATGCTATAACTGTGATCGACCAGGTCATTTCGCTGCTGATTGCAACAGACCCAAGAAAGACGATAGAAACAAGCGAGATGATAGAAGAGCTGACGATCGATACAGGAAAGAAGAGCGATACAGACGTGATGAGGAAGATAATGAAATAACTGTTGATAGGTCCAAGGACAAATCCAAGGACAAATTCAAAGAAAGATCAAACGACAGAAGGATGAAGACCAGCAGCAACAAAAGATTTAGTCGCAAGCATGACCGCAAGGTGTTGGTGGCTGAAGAAAGCACCAAACGCTGGGCGGATAGCGACTCAGATTCATCCAGCAGCAGCTCATATTCAAGTGATAGTGAACAGGAGGAGGTTCACTGCTTCATGGCTGACCAAACAGACGATGATGAGTTATTTGATTTTTCGAATGTTGAATTTACACGTGACGACCTTGTCATAGCACTAAATGACATGGTCAAAGAGTACCGGAAGCTTTCTCATTCGTTCGAGGAAGCTAAAGCTGAAAACATAAGTCTGAAAAACAGTTCGACTGAATCAAGTTCTGATGAGCTAGAGAATGTTGACAGTTTGAAGACAAAGTTGAGTAGGCTAACAGTCGAGAATGAAATGTTGAAAGATGAAACCAGCGAGCTCAAAGAGGAAATATTTGTATTGAAACAAGTTGTGAGCACCTGGAACAATTCCGCCCGTAAACTTCATAAGCTGCAAGAAGACCAGAAATCTAACGGTGATAGAATTGGTATTGGATTCAATAGCAGTAATAGCAGCGATGAAGGACCAAGTACTCAGTCACGGCAAATGGGCTTTGTCAAAGCTGAAGTGATATATGATTGTTGCGAATCGATACGATATGATGACCAGGATACTTCTCATCAACATGATCAAAATATCAAATCAAAATTCAAAAGACCAGCACGTGATTTTGCACATACTTTCGTGGATCCTAGAACTGGAAAAACCGTGAGGATTGTTCAAATCTGGGTCCCGAAAGGGGTAATTCAATCAGGACCCAAGTAAAATTGGGTACCAAAATTTGCTTTGTGTGATTGCAGGGTTACAGGTACAAAGCAGCAGCCGATGCATCAAAAATATGGTACCTGGACAGCGGCTGCGCAAGACATATGACTGGAAACCCCAAGCTATTAACTGATGTTGTTCCTCACAAAGGAGCAAAAATAGTCTTTCGAGACAATGCCTACGGTAACACTGTGGGTAAGGGTAAGCTTACCCATGGTAACATTTCTATTGCTGATGTTCTTGTTGTTGATAACTTGCGTTACAATCTGATAAGTATCAGTCAGCTTTGTGACAAAGGTTTCCTTGTCAATTTTCAACAACACACGTGCACAGTTCAGGACTCAACTGGTCTAACTGTATTGGTGGGTAAGCTTTCTGGGAACACCTACGTTATCAATTGGTTAGAGCAAGTGAAGTCTGAACACTTGTGTCTCGCAGCTGGCTCTTCCAAGAGCTGGTTGTGGCACCAGCGAATGAATCATTTGCATTTCAAAACAATTGCTAAATTGAGTGCGCATGATATGGTTTCTGGTCTGCCAAAAATCTCTTTTTCAAAGGACAAGATTTGTGCAGCTTGTCAACTGGGAAAACAAATTAAATCTACTTTCAAAACCAAAGGCGGTAAACGCTCTTCCCGAAGCTTAGAGCTTTTGCATTTGGATCTTTTTGGTCCTGTTTCTATAACCAGCTTAGGGGGAATGAACTACACCCTAGTAGTTGTTGATGATTTTTCCAAATATACTTGGGTGGTGTTTTTAAATGTAAAATCTGATACCGCTGACCAGTTGATTAGGCTTTTAAAACGTTTGCAAAATGACAAATCTTGTACAGTCAACCGGATAAGAAGTGATCGAGGAACAGAGTTTTTAAATCAAAAATTATCTTCTTATCTGGATGACATTGGAATAAAGCATGAGCTTTCAGCAGCTAACCTCAGCAAAATGGCCTAGCTGAGAGGAGAAATCGCACTTTAAAAGAAGCTGCTAGATCCATGATTGCTTATTCAGGCATTTCGCAAAAATTCTTGGCAGAAGCAGTTAATACAGCATGCTATACTCAGAACAGATCAATGATAAATAGGATGCATGATAAAACACCCTATGAGATCTGGAATAGCAAGAAGCCTGATATTTCTTATTTCAGGGTGTTTGGATGCAAGTGTTTCATTCATAACAATGGCAAGAAGCATCTAACAGCTTTTGAACCAAAATCTGATGCAGGTATCTTTTTAGGATATTCAGCAGTAAGCAAAGCATATAGAGTGTTCAACAGCAGAAGCTTAACGGTTGAAGAATCAGCACATGTCGTGTTTGATGAAACCAGCTTCAAGTCAAACTCAGCTGCAAGCTTACACGATTTGTGTTCACGTCGACAAGTCTTGAAGAATCAGACGATGACGTGGCACAAAGAGAATCAGCTGAGGGGGAACAACCAGCAGTGGTCACAATGCACAACAGCGTTCAACAAGATCCAGCAGGTAATCCAGTTGTTATTGATTTAGCTAACATGGATCAACCGCATGATCAAATTACAAGTGCACCAGCTGCTGGTGAAGAAGCGTCGAAGAATCAAAGTAATATACAATTAAACGACGCTCAACCCTCGACTGCTCAATCAGTCGCAAGCGATATTCAACAAGTCGCGAGTTCACCTGCTGGACAACCAGTCGCGACTCCTTCTCAATTAGCATCAAGACCATCGACTGGTGAACCAGTCGAGAGCACATCAAGTCCACCTGCTGATATACCAGCAGCAAGCACCTCTCATCAGCTGGAAGCAGTCACAGCCACAAACAATGGACAACATCAATTCACGACTACTGATCCAGTCGTTGCAACTCATCCAGCAACTCAGGGGGAACAACAATCAAATCCCATTGGACTTGATCTTCGGTGGAATAGAAATCATCCACCTGAGCAAGTCATAGGTAATTTCGAATCCCCTGTTCGCACTAGAGGCCAGCTATCTCACGATCTTTTTGATTCTGCATTCATCTCTCATATAGAACCGAAACAAATATATGAAGCTTTAGCAGACCCAAGCTGGATAGAAGCTATGCAAGAGGAATTAAACCAGTTTAAGCGTAATAAAGTTTGGCAACTTGTACCTAGACCTAAAATCATTCAGTCATAGGTACTCGTTGGGTCTTTAGAAATAAACTGAATGAAGATGTCATAGTAACAAGAAACAAGGCTAGGCTGGTTGCACAAGGGTTTAGACAAATGGAAGGAATAAACTTTGATGAAACTTTTGCACCAGTAGCTAGATTAGAAGCCATACACATGTTTCTTGCATATGCTGCATATAAAGACTTTAAAGTCTTTCAGATGGATGTCAAGAGTGTTTTTCTTAATGGCATCTTGACAGAGGAAGTGTACGTTGCACAACCTCCTGGCTTCGTTGATCATACAAATCCAGAGTTTGTTTACAAACTGGACAAGGCTCTATATGGGTTGAAGCAAGCACCCAGAGCTTGGTATGATACACTCACAAAATTCTTGCTTGAGCATCAATTTACAATAGGCACAGTCGATAAGACGTTGTTCAAATTTGCTAAGGATGATCACGTCTTGCTTGTTCAAATTTACGTTGATGATATTATTTTTGGGTCAACTAACCCCAAACTGTGCAAGAAGTTTTTCAAATTGATGCAGGACAAGTTTGAAATGAGCATGATGGGGGAGCTGACATTCTTCTTGGGCTTACAAGTGCGCCAGTTGGAGAATGGAATATTCATAAACCAGGCAAAATACACTAAAGAACTGCTGAAGAAATTTGGGATGAAAAATAGTTCAGCAGCAGCTACTCCCATGAACTCCACCATCAAGATGGACAAAGATGAAGCTGGATCTACCATCGAGGTATCTTTTTATCGTGGTATTATAGGCTCTTTGCTATACTTAACTGCTAGCAGACCAGACATTATGTTTGCTGTCTGTATGTGTGCTAGATTTCAAGCAGAGCCAAAGCAATCGCATTACATTGCTGTAAAGCGCATATTGAAATATTTGAAGGGTACTCCCAACGTGGGTCTTTGGTATCCCAAAGACTCCGGCTTTGAACTAATTGGGTACAGTGATGCAGATTACGCAGGTTGCAGGATTGATCGCAAGAGCACAAGTGGAACATGTCAATTTTTAGGGGATCGATTGATCTCTTGGTTTAGTAAGAAGCAGACGTCAATTGCCACATCAACTGCTGAGGCGAAATATCTTGCTGCTGGCAATTGTTGCGCACAAATCCTATGGATTCAACATCAATTGAAGGATTATGGCATTGATGCTTCTGAAGCTCCTATTCTCTGTGACAACACAAGTGCAATTGCAATCACCCAGAACCCTGTGCTGCACTCACGAACCAAGCACATCGATATCAGGCATCACTTTATAAGAGACCACGTACGAAAGAAGGACGTCCGGTTGGAGTACATGTCGACGGAGCAACAAGTTGCTGACATCTTCACAAAACCTCTGCCAGACGCTAAGTTTTCTTATTTTAGAAAAATTTTAGGTCTTCTTGAATTGCCTTGATTTTATGTGCACTAACAGTTGCAGGTTGAAAGCCATTGTCTACTTCAGCTGAAGGTATCTTGTTCAGGGGGAACAGTAGCCTCCAGTCGAGGGGACAACTTGCGTTGGAAAGTACCAGTCGACTGGTTTACCAGTCGCAAGATACCAGTCGAAGAGCACCAGTCTCAAGGTATGTACCAGTCGCAGGGGGAACCAAGGTCTGGATTGTTAAGTGTGACGTCATCTGAATATGTTGCGTCTGGACACTCAGATGTTGCATATATACAGTTGATACTTATATGTGACCAGATCTTGCTTACCTAGCGATATATTAAAATACCAGCTGCAAGGTTATAAAACCAGTCGCAGCAGTTGTGACTTATTACTTTTTGACGCGCGTTTCTACGATTGAAATATATACTTTGCAAATATTCTTTGAAAAATATTCTGTTTACTTAAAATATTTAGCAAAATCTTTTACTCCGTACTGTTGAAATATTTTGAAAATCTTTTCCCAAAATAGCACGCGCCTCTGGATGATTGACACGTGTTTTTGTCATCATTCCTGCAGTCACATCTACATCGTTCCCTTTCTAAAACTTTTCGTATTCCTTATATATATTACACACTTACTGTTTATCTTCTTTGCGTTCTCGTATTCTCTCGTATAATACATTGCAGGTACTCTAACACTTTATCATTTATCGGAAATGGCATCCTCTTTGATCAGCCGTAGCCACCACATCGATTTTGACTCCGTTTTTCGCTTCGACGATGCTGAAATAGTATAGATGTTTGAATCTCTTGAAACGACGGGATTAATGGAGTTCTTGGGATGTCCCGCTATCTTCCATGAAAGTGCTCTTATCGAGTTCTTTGCAAATGGCTCTGTGAGAGACGGCATGGTTGTTAGTACCATCAGAGGAATAGCTGTTGAGATCAGTGAATCAGTTTTTGCTGAAACGTTTGGGTTGCCAACGGAGGGGCTGACAGACCTATCGGAGGTGCCCAGGAATCTCGTATCTGACGCGCAAAGTTTTTTCTCTGCTTCTGAAAAGAAGGTTAGCACTTCGTGCCTGAAAAAGGAAATAAAGATGCAATATCGTCTCTTAAGTGATATTTTGGCGAAGTCTCTTTTCGTTAAAGCCGGGTCATTTGATGCGGTGACTCGAGACCGATTCTTATTAATGACGGCGATCACTTTTGACGTAAAAGTCAATTGGGGGAATCTCCTGTTCGGAGTGTTAAAAGAAATGGTGACTCCTGATTCAGGGTTACGCCATTCAAATCTGTGTTTTGTTAAAGAATATACCCGGACTGGAGCTTGGTGAATCAAAAACATTTCCTACTCCTCGCATCTCGAATGAGAAGACTGTTCACCGAATTGTTTCAGTCAATGAGAATGTTGGAGTAGAAGAGGTGGGAGAGGCACCCAGGGCAAAGAAAACTCCAGTGAAGAAAACCATGTCAAAGAAGAGACAGGCCACCAGTGAGGCTGAGGTGGCACCAGTTATCAAAAAGAAACGATCCACCAAAGGCAGACCGGCCGTCGCAAGACGAATTTCTTTGGACAAACAGGTTGAGGATACTACTACGGATGAAGAAGACTCTCTTGGGGGAACTGTTGGCAAATTAAGCCACGTGCCTGTCCAGGTGGCACCTATCTTGGATGATGTGGATATGATTATTCGCCAGGTCATCTCTGAGTCTACTGACTTATCATCAAATAAGAAGGACCATGGAGACAAGCTTGTTGATGAAACAGACATTGGCGATGATTTTGGTGCATGGTTGGATTCGTCGTTCCCGGGTTTGGATTCTCGAGTTGATGAACCAGTGTTAGCCTCAACCAATCTTGAGAAAGCAACCAGCAGCAGGCAAAGTGCAGAGGTGCATATGTCTTTCGATGATCTTCTATTACAAATTCCCAATGACATGTTGCTGCCCTCAATTACTACTGTGGAAGTCTCCATGCTTAGGCTTGGTGAATCCTCTTCTTTTAGAGACAAGGGCAAAGCTATACTGGTAGAGAATGACCAGCTTACAGAAAATCCTGCTA
>KV010618.1:0-23743 GCA_001598015.1 Dorcoceras hygrometricum | reverse complement strand
ATATATATTAACTCCACAACGTGCCTCGTAGGCAGGTCAGGACGTTATGATGTACACTAATAAAAAAAAATTTAAATTAATAATCTTTTCTAATTATTCTGAGCCTGTAATCAACTGTTTCCCGTAAATACCAACCTAATCAAAGCAACATTCTGTTAATGTTATTTCTGAAAATATTTGCTCATTCAAAGTTAACCATAACAGACATGAAATTCCACTTTAAGTAAAAAGTAAACTTCGTGTTCTGGGCATTAAAGTATTGGCGTAGCGCAATTTTTTTATAGAAAATATGACGTCATTGATTGGAAGGTGAGTAGGATCAGAGTAGCTAATTGCCTGTAAATTAAAATCAACCGAAAAGTTTTATAAGTTTTATCAATCTTATAATCTGACGAAATTTCTAATGATGATACAAAATTACAATTATTTTAAATCTGCCGAAAATTTCTGGTCTAGAAAGTTTCTAATGGAAGGAAGTGGTAGGTTTGATCACGTATATATGCTTCTTCAGATTTCGATTATCTATATATTGCCAACTGTTTTTTATTTTTATCCGATGCCTTTCACGGTGACATCATTATAACCTGATATTTACAGTGTGAGATCATAAGAAAATCAAAATATTCATGAAAGTTAGCAACTTATCAACATCATGAGAAAAAAAAATATAAGATTAAAGTTCATAAAATTTTCAAATATGCTCGACATAAATATGATATCCAAATCTATAGTTAAAAGTCTAACCAATAATTTAAAAACGAACATTACTTATTCACATAATACTATTGTGGTGGTCCGAACATGTTTAAGCTTAAGCTATAGGTAGACCATTTGAGCTCACAAACATGTTCTTGAATATTATTGAGATCAACTGAGTTCAAGGATCAGCTCTCGATCGAGTCGAGTTCAAAAGAATCCCCCACCGATCATTTCACAAACACAGGCATACAATCAAAATGAGTATGTAAATATGACTCGAATAAAAGTTAGTGATCGATTATACATAGAGGTGAGTATTCAGTCGGTTCGGTTACCGATCGAACCATCTTTTGAAGATTGTGGAATAAATATATAAATAATATTATATATTATTAAATAATATAAAAAATATAAAAAATAATTAATATATAAATATCGGTTATTTCGGTTAACTGAATTTTGAATTGAAAAATCGTAATCGAACCGAAGTAATTGATTTAACCGATTTTTTAAAAATAAAATCGATTAACCGAATCGATTTAATAATTCGATTCGATCTGATCGATTAATTTGATTTAATCGATGTTTTGGTCCTTCCTAATTCTATCCATATTTATGATAAAAAATAATATTACTTTATTATTGATTAAAATATGTATCTTACATTTTAATTTATGTGATGACAGATTATTTTAGACTTTTAGTTTCGTGAGAGACTCTATTTTTGAGTGCAAGATCGTCAGTGGCAGTATTTACAGAATCAAAAGATCAGTCAAACACATTTCCCCCACCCGACTCTGCAGAGCATACGTGGGGTTTGACAATGGAGGCGCATAAGATATATGCATGTCAAAATCTCTATCACTTTTCTCAGCTGCTACGTATTAATTATTCGTTTTTATTCATCTTATTCTATAAACTTTATTGTCTAATTGACAATATGCATCGTGTAGGCTTTGTGTGTGATATTAAACTTATTATTATAAACTGGACACGTTTGTGTGTGTTCTTTTGAGACTGTCCCCCTCCAATTGATTAATGTCGGAGCAAATCGATTATAATATATATATGATTGATATTAATCAATTAGAGCAAATCAATTTATAATATCTATATATATCTATGATTATATTGTGGACATTTCATATATGCACCTGTGTGGACATCTGAATATGATAATATTTGAAATACCACATCACCATGTATTCATATAGATGTTCATACAAAGTGTTTATAGTATCAATTTATATATATATATATATATATATTCAATTATACACAGGTAATTTTTCATGATTAACTGGAAATTATTTTCTTTCAGGTTATGGATCTTGATATGTAATCGTTAATTGAGTTAAAATATGTGTATTTCTTGAATGTGCCTGAACTCTTTTTCTCTGTCTATTAAAATATGAAAATTTATTTATAAAAAAAACAAATGCATACGTTTAATATTAGGAGGGAAAAACATATAATAAATAATTAATTAATTGCAGTCCTGTGATAAATAATTGACTGTTTTAAAATACCCGCCGGGAATTCCCATCTTTCTCCCCACCAGCCCTCCTGCAAACAAGTACGCTGCAAAATTTTGCTTTTTGCAGTTCCTTTTTCTCTCATAATCACACTCTCCCGATATATATTAACTCCACAACGTGCCTCGTAGGCAGGTCAGGACGTTATGATGTACACTAATAAAAAAAAATTTAAATTAATAATCTTTTCTAATTATTCTGAGCCTGTAATCAACTGTTTCCCGTAAATACCAACCTAATCAAAGCAACATTCTGTTAATGTTATTTCTGAAAATATTTGCTCATTCAAAGTTAACCATAACAGACATATATATATAATATATATATATTAACTCCACAACGTGCCTCGTAGGCAGGTCAGGACGTTATGATGTACACTAATAAAAAAAAATTTAAATTAATAATCTTTTCTAATTATTCTGAGCCTGTAATCAACTGTTTCCCGTAAATACCAACCTAATCAAAGCAACATTCTGTTAATGTTATTTCTGAAAATATTTGCTCATTCAAAGTTAACCATAACAGACATGAAATTCCACTTTAAGTAAAAAGTAAACTTCGTGTTCTGGGCATTAAAGTATTGGCGTAGCGCAATTTTTTTATAGAAAATATGACGTCATTGATTGGAAGGTGAGTAGGATCAGAGTAGCTAATTGCCTGTAAATTAAAATCAACCGAAAAGTTTTATAAGTTTTATCAATCTTATAATCTGACGAAATTTCTAATGATGATACAAAATTACAATTATTTTAAATCTGCCGAAAATTTCTGGTCTAGAAAGTTTCTAATGGAAGGAAGTTGTAGTTTTGATCACGTATATATGCTTCTTCAGATTTCGATTATCTATATATTGCCAACTGTTTTTTATTTTTATCCGATGCCTTTCACGGTGACATCATTATAACCTGATATTTACAGTGTGAGATCATAAGAAAATCAAAATATTCATGAAAGTTAGCAACTTATCAACATCATGAGAAAAAAAAATATAAGATTAAAGTTCATAAAATTTTCAAATATGCTCGACATAAATATGATATCCAAATCTATAGTTAAAAGTCTAACCAATAATTTAAAAACGAACATTACTTATTCACATAATACTATTGTGGTGGTCCGAACATGTTTAAGCTTAAGCTATAGGTAGACCATTTGAGCTCACAAACATGTTCTTGAATATTATTGAGATCAACTGAGTTCAAGGATCAGCTCTCGATCGAGTCGAGTTCAAAAGAATCCCCCACCGATCATTTCACAAACACAGGCATACAATCAAAATGAGTATGTAAATATGACTCGAATAAAAGTTAGTGATCGATTATACATAGAGGTGAGTATTCAGTCGGTTCGGTTACCGATCGAACCATCTTTTGAAGATTGTGGAATAAATATATAAATAATATTATATATTATTAAATAATATAAAAAATATAAAAAATAATTAATATATAAATATCGGTTATTTCGGTTAACTGAATTTTGAATTGAAAAATCGTAATCGAACCGAAGTAATTGATTTAACCGATTTTTTAAAAATAAAATCGATTAACCGAATCGATTTAATAATTCGATTCGATCTGATCGATTAATTTGATTTAATCGATGTTTTGGTCCTTCCTAATTCTATCCATATTTATGATAAAAAATAATATTACTTTATTATTGATTAAAATATGTATCTTACATTTTAATTTATGTGATGACAGATTATTTTAGACTTTTAGTTTCGTGAGAGACTCTATTTTTGAGTGCAAGATCGTCAGTGGCAGTATTTACAGAATCAAAAGATCAGTCAAACACATTTCCCCCACCCGACTCTGCAGAGCATACGTGGGGTTTGACAATGGAGGCGCATAAGATATATGCATGTCAAAATCTCTATCACTTTTCTCAGCTGCTACGTATTAATTATTCGTTTTTATTCATCTTATTCTATAAACTTTATTGTCTAATTGACAATATGCATCGTGTAGGCTTTGTGTGTGATATTAAACTTATTATTATAAACTGGACACGTTTGTGTGTGTTCTTTTGAGACTGTCCCCCTCCAATTGATTAATGTCGGAGCAAATCGATTATAATATATATATGATTGATATTAATCAATTAGAGCAAATCAATTTATAATATCTATATATATCTATGATTATATTGTGGACATTTCATATATGCACCTGTGTGGACATCTGAATATGATAATATTTGAAATACCACATCACCATGTATTCATATAGATGTTCATACAAAGTGTTTATAGTATCAATTTATATATATATATATATATATATTCAATTATACACAGGTAATTTTTCATGATTAACTGGAAATTATTTTCTTTCAGGTTATGGATCTTGATATGTAATCGTTAATTGAGTTAAAATATGTGTATTTCTTGAATGTGCCTGAACTCTTTTTCTCTGTCTATTAAAATATGAAAATTTATTTATAAAAAAACAAATGCATACGTTTAATATTAGGAGGGAAAAACATATAATAAATAATTAATTAATTGCAGTCCTGTGATAAATAATTGACTGTTTTAAAATACCCGCCGGGAATTCCCATCTTTCTCCCCACCAGCCCTCCTGCAAACAAGTACGCTGCAAAATTTTGCTTTTTGCAGTTCCTTTTTCTCTCATAATCACACTCTCCCGAACTCCAAGCATCCTTTAACAGAGACCTCCAGCTTCGCCAAAAACATTGTTTTCTTCTCCTAACTTTTCGCAGACTCGAAAAAGATGAAAAGAAACCAGAAACTAATAAAAGACCCTTTTCGACTCTGTGTTCTTTGATCCATTCTTTTGAGCAAAGCAGAATTTTACGTGCAAATTCTTGATGGCCAATCTTTATGATACTACGAACCGCAGTTGTTCATCTTCTTCTCCGACGGAGCCTGATGACATTTCGCTCTTTCTCCAGCAGTTTCTACGCAACCCTTCTGGTAATGCCGTGGTGGACAATCGTGAATCCGGGGTTAATATTGTCTCGGGTTCTTGTCGGATCTCTTCGTCCGGATTGTGTTTGCCGGCCGGGGATTGTTTCCCGCTAAGCGCGGTGGTGGACAATGTCGCGTCTTCTTCTGTCGGGACGCTGGATAACTATCCAGATGAGTATGACTGCGAAATCGAGGTACTACAAATTTACGTAGCCTTGTTCTTGCACTTTGCAGTTGTTTTTGTATTATTACATCCCTTTGATATCTTCCTTATGCTCATTTCACAGTAGGGTTGGAATCATGATTTGGTATTTCATCTTAGAGTGCAATATATCATTACTGTCATTTGTTGTATGGCATCCTGCATATGTTATGGAACAGTAGACGATAAGGCAATGAAAAAGAATGTTTTTTTCGATATTATTTGGTTATAATGTGTAGGAAGCCATTGAAGCATCTCTGGAAGAAACAGCGCCAAATCCAATACACCAGAGAAATTCATCTAAGAGAAGCAGAGCTGCTGAAGTTCATAATCTCTCAGAAAAAGTTGTATTCTATTTGCCTTTTCCCCGACTTTGGATTATATACATGCTTTTACCTTCGACAAGTTTTATATCTATTCATTTGTTTGACAGAGGAGGAGAAGCAGGATCAATGAAAAACTGAAGGCATTGCAAAATCTGATACCGAATTCGAACAAGGTTAGGAAAACCTGGACTAGCTGCTTGATTTCATGTAATTCTTCACTTCAGCTAACTATAATGGTGATTGGAGTGATATCTTGATTTTCGCCAGACGGATAAGGCTTCGATGCTTGATGAAGCGATTGATTACCTCAAGCAGCTTCAGCTCCAAGTACAAGTGAGTAGAGTGTCGACTTGTCCTTGTCGGAATGAATTATTTATGTCTGGATTGAAAGTTGTGTGTAAACCTTGGCGTAGCATGAAATTCAGCAATTTTAAACAAATTTTAACGTTTATTAATGATCCAATATCTAATAGTAGTGTCTAGTTCTGGTAAAAGTATAAAGCTTTCTTGCAACCCTCTTTCTAAATACGAAGGCTGTGGGACGGATCTCTGTGTAATTGGTAAATCATGGACATATTAATAGTGCCGAAGGTTGATGTTGATAACATTTGTCACGTCTCGAAGTTTTGGAGCTTCCTAGATTAAGAGTTGTCTCAAGACACTGATGGTAAATCTTTTTTTAGATATATTACGCTGTTTAACCATCAATTCGAGCTATAAATCAAGCATTTGGACATGTTTTATCCAAGCTACTCGCTCAAAGTTCTCAAATTATTCAGTCATTTTTGGTACAAGCTACTCGTTCAAAATTCTCAAATTTCCAAGTAGGATGAGCCACACTTGGTATAGTCTTCGCTTGAGAAATGGAACCATCAGAAAAGTTGTATGTATCAAGCAGTGTCAACCAGTTTTGTTAGGCTGGTTTATTCATGAATGATCCACGCGGGTACATTTGTTTTTCTGAATTTTTCATCTGCGATTAAAGGTTGAAGTCTTGTTTTATGTACCAATCCGATTCACCAGATGCTAACCGTGCGAAGTGGATTAAGTGGGTATCCTATCTGCCTGCCTGGGATGCCGCATCCTAATCAAATGCCTCAAATTAGACCGGACTGCTATGAAGGAACAAGATCCCTAAACATGAACATGACAAAAGCAGTTTCCATTGATCAAGTGACCTCCACTGAAGCCATACTCAGCCTACAAGATGATGGTGTTGAGCGGATCCCTGTTTCCAATTTCTCCACGATGATCAATTCAAGAACAGCTTTTCGAACCGAAGCATCATTCCTGGCACATTTTGGACCAATTCAATTGCTCAAATCTTCTCCAGTAAGCTTGGTTTTTGTCTTTTCACGCTGCCACGTATCAAGGTGAAAGATTAATCTGAGAATTTAATGTTTAATACAATTTGAAGGAAATTTGCCCGGCGAAGGATCTGCATTTTAAACATCGAATCGAGGATTGCCCTCTGAGTACCTTGACAGGTGAACGAAAGCTTGCACTCGTTAAACAATCAGTTGCATGTCTGCACATTATTCATTGAATCTTCTAACCTTCTCTTCTACGTGAAATTAAAGGCTATCGAGCAAATTCCCAAGTAAGCACTTTACTTCCTTTTGATGCACAACCATCCAGTATGAAGTCAAATGCACTAGAGCACGCATGCTTCCCCGGACAAGGCCTTTTAGGCAGCAGCCAGAACTTATCACGTCTGGTTGACACACCAACTTTTTCACCACATTTTACTGTGTGAGTACTCATTTCTGTTGTCAGGTCGTTGATCTTCATGGTTTTTGTTCAACCCTGATGGATGATCATTCTTGCTCTTCTATCTATCAGCTCACACAACGGGATCAAGCTGAGTGGCTGTACTGGTAAATTGGAAGGTGATGAATCCTGTTTGGATGGTTCAAGTTAGATCCGCCCTAACAGGGCAGCATCATTTGGTTGAATTTGTACTTTTCCGGTGGTTCATTCTTATTATGTACTAGACTTGAGCATACTGGTTGATTTATCGTAGATATTAGGTTGAAGCAATGCATTCGATAAATATGTCTGTGAAATTCAACTTGGCTTTGGCCTTTGAAGAATTCACCATAACAATTTTAAGTGAATAAGAATACCCGCCTCATAAATATCGACGAGGGTAGATCTTTGCCCTATTAGACCAGTTTTGGATCACCCGAGTTCATTCTGAAATCCTATATGATACTATTGCATGCTAGTTGCAACATAGTTGCAAATGTAAACTAAAGCTGTAGCCTTGAGAGTTGAGAGATCTTCAACTGAGAACAAAGATGGAGAGGAGATATGGAGTTTACAAGAAAGAATAACCTTTATTGAATTCAAAATTGTGTACAACGACAACGTATAAATCCGACAAATTCTCCACTCTTATTTACAATTCTTTCTAAAATATAAACGAATTTCTTGTAAGAATTATAGCAACTGGAGATCTTAAAAGAAGGAACCAAATGCAATATCGCACTCCTTCACCTCAGGGTGATCCAACTTTTGGTAACAGACCAATCAGGACATTGATCACTCCAAAGCCTCTGCAGCCGAGTTGCCGGAGTCACAGACCAAGAACCGGATTCCGGGGAATATTTCCGCGAGGTGAAAGTCGAAGAAGAACTCGATACCAATGATTCCCATTCCGGAAAATCAAATAGGCAGGTGGGAGAGATTAAAGCTTTGGTTCGTTCTTCTTCATTAAAGTCAAAATCTTGATCATCTGAAACAAAGGGATGATTCATGAGCATTTCAGCCGTCCATCTTTTGCTAGGAGCCCTCACCAAGCATTTTCCAAGAAAATCTTTTCCTTGCTCTGATAAACTTTTGGGAATCTCAGGCAAATCTTCTCCCACGCCGATTCTAAGCAGCAGCCTCGACATGTCGTAGCAATGCCACGCTGGAGTTCCGGTGACCATCTCCGCCACCGCGCACCCGAGTGCCCAAATATCCGCAGGAGCACCCTGTTCTCCGACGGTGACAATCTCCGGCGACATGTACAGCGGCGTGCCCCTCAATTCACACCCCGTAAAGTTCTCATTTCGCTCCCCAGGTCCCCGCTTCGCCAACCCGAAATCGGCGATCTTTACGCCACCATTCGGGACCAAGAGAATGTTTTGAAGCTTAATATCACAGTGCACGTAGCCCAACTCGTGGATATACCGTAGCCCTTCGAGCAAAGCTTTTGTATACCGCCGGATATCAGATTCCGGCAGGTTCCGGTCACGGGAATTCTTGAGTTTATCAGCCAGAGAGCCACCAGGAGCGTACTCCAACAACACATTGTACAATTTCTCGCCATTCTCGTACGAAAAGCAGTCTCCAAAGCATCGTATGATCTGTGGGCAATCCTTAAGCGCCTCCAAAACCAGCTTCTCGTTCATCAGTGACGAAGAACGCATGACCCCACAAGACTTCACCGCCATCAATGGCGGGAATGGAGAAGTTTGTCTTCTGAGCCTCGCCAAATTCACTGTAGCAAAACTCCCATGTCCCAACTTTTGACCCCGAACCCAATCCATGGCCGATTTTTTTAGCCCTGAATCAGCAATCGGGGATATACTACTTGCACACTGAATTTTGAAAATTTTTGAAGAACTATATTGTACTTTATATTTGGATTTGGAGTTGATTTGTCCGTATGCAGACGGGTGTCAAAATTGGGTACTTGGAAACAACGTTTCGCGGGAACCTAAATAGCGTCCCCTATTCTAACAACTGCGGCAACTGGTTTTCCACTTGCTATTCAACCTTATGCAGGGAAAATAATGCTCCGGGGGTACAAGCTAGTTGATAAGTTGGGGTGATGTGGGAGTAACTTTCTCGATTTCACGAGTTTGATTCTCGTATGGAGCATATTTTTCACCGGGCCTCTGGGAATTAGTCCGTTATATGGGTCCTCTCCTCCAGGCCTCTGCCTACTCGTGCATATCCCTCGATTTACCACCTGTATGGACTAAGGGACCTCTGACCAATACAGAGTTTAGCCCATTAATGGATTAACTTTTAAATTATACAGGGAAAATAAGGAGCTAATATATATCCATTCAACTCCCCAAATAAAACAATTTGGGCGTCTTTTTTCTATATATAAAAACTTTATTACATTTTGGCTCGGACTTGCGAACTTAACAATAGGAGGCGTTATACTGTCTCTTGAAGTCTTTATCTACAAACATAAAAAAATTCTCAAACCCAAACGCTTATTGAGAACCATTTTTAATCTTTAATATTATCATCAAGCGGTTAATATTAGATCAAATTTTATAAAGTTTAGTCAAGGTGAAACTTATATCCTTATATAAGACAATGCGTAATACATATATCGTATGTGTTATGTTGGGATGTCAGACTTATTAGTCCGGGAAGATGCATATCTAACTACTGGTGTTATCTTATATCATTTAGAGATCAATATTATCCTTTCATCTACCGTCGACTTATCCATAACAGAGATAGCATTATCCGTTAAAATCAGACATTATATTTTTTCAATCCACCTGACTAACCAGATTAAATGACACAATGTCAGAAGCTGTCACCATCTCAATAGTACTCTAGCTGATACACAATTAATCCAACACTTAATTTGAGTAATTATAAATTATCTTTGGTCAGTAACCAATGAAGAAACTTCTAATATAGCCTTCACTGTCTTCCGTCATGCCATAATTAGAGGTAAAATTGTAAGTTTTCGATAATCACAGTTCTAATCAAAGCTTAATCAGTTAAATTAATATATATATATAATTATCTAGAGTTGATGTGGAGTATTACCATACTAATTTCTGGTTTTCTCAATATTTCTTTTCCTTCGAAAAAGTGGTTTTGATGGTGAATTTGGATTGGACCTATGAACAAATAAGTGAAAAAGCATGTCATTTCCAATGACATTGGAAATCTTTCGGGATTAAGGATTAGAAAAATAGGACCTTTGCTACTTGTGGGATTTGATTGATTTAAATCGATATTCAGATTTGAATGCGTTCTCCAACAAGAAGTCACTCATCGTTCGAATTAATTACTTTTAACTTAATTTATTAGTAACCCAAAATTAGTTTTAAATAAATCAAAATTCAACCACAATTAATTTGCAACATAATTAGCCGATTTAATCTTTTGCATAACTTTGACTTTGTCTAATTTTTAGCGGTCTTAAGTGGATCGAGTAGGCTAAACGAGAGCAGTGTATAATGACTAAGATTTTGGCTGGTGAACCATTAGTGTTAGTTAATTTCTTGATACAATTTCATAATTTTATATTAAAATTTAGAAAGATTGGTTGATGAATCATTAATGTTAGTTTTTCTCCATAATTATTCCCTAATTTTATATTAAGATCTACAAAGAGTATGTTTCATCCAGAAAGAACCAAAATTAAATTGCCCCCACTTAACGAATTTTCAACGTTTCTTTATGATAAATGCATATTAAATACTGATTTAACAACAAGCCTGATTACCTTTCTAGATTATTTAAAATTATAAAATCTCACAAAATCACCGCTCTAGATATTTAAATTATGAAATCTCTTGTTTATATATCTCGCAATACTGCTTTAAATATGATTGAAATTCTAAAACACCACGTATATGTTAGAGGTTCAATGATCATACATATTTTGGAGCGAGATATATGAACGGATAGACAGAGACCCGTGGGAGAAAACTTATATAATAGGCCGACCTCCATACAATAACTTCGCAATATTTGAGTAGGGAATATGCACACGATAATCGAACCCGCGAAATCGAAGAGGAGAATCCCACGCCAACCCAAATCTTATTAACTCGTGGGCTCAATTTTCTTATTCTATATTTTTTTATGGTGTCAATTGTCTTGTTCACTTAGGGAGTATGTAATATATTTTGTTTTGGCAACTGATTGAGAGAGTTTTGATACTGACTAAACAAATAAAAAAATGAATGCAAATTTTTGTTAAAATAACTGGTTTTGAGTGTTTTCACACTCAAATTCAGTGTTAATTTATATTTAAGTTAAATAGAATCATGGGAGCTACTTCTAAAAAGTTATTATGGAAACACATTGAAGTAGTCGGTTTAGGATCACTTTTTCTTCAATCTGTATCACCCATTTTTGCTTTTCAGATTTTCACTTTTGCTTCAAGCATTACCTATTTACGATTTTAGAGTCGAAGTATTTGAGATATAAGTAAATCTAATTAATTATTATACTAAAACATTTTTATAGTCGCTTCTATACAAGTAGAATCAACCTCGAATAAACTTTTAGCTTATGTTTAATTTAAACAGAAGCTAAAATGAAATTTGAGTATGAAAAACACTCGAAACACATTATATTAAGCTACAATCTTGTTATTACTTATTTTTGTTGATCACAAGCATGCTTTAATAACTTCAGTTCTGATAGAACTTTTTTTCATTCATATCTTATTTAGTGGTACTACTAATCATAGAGTACTCTAGCATCTATATTTAAAAAATTTTAACGATATACCGGTACGATTTTAATAATTTTCATTACAAAACATCAAGTCTCGTAGTATAACTCAAAACCAGTCTATTACATGATCAAAATAAATGTATAACAGAAATGCGGAAGCGAAATAACAAGATTTAAATAAGTGTTCATCAGTCCTAAACATGTTTTGTTCATCTTTTTCAACTTGTTCTTCATTCTTATATGGTTGGGAAAAAATAAGGGGTGAGTGTTTTGGGGAAACAATCAACAAGTGAAGGAATCATTTGAGCATAACAAGAATATACATATATATATACAAACTAAACTAAACTTGGAAACATTTCAAGAACACTGAACAGAGCAGAGAACAAGCAATACTGACATTCCTATCCTTTCATGGTTTATTGATAAGTACCTAACTTTTACTTCTCTAAGGAGGCAATGCCTTAATCACATAGTTATCCAGAGTGCAGAAATTTGAGTACTGTTGATTAGTCTCTAATTTTTACTCCTCTGAGGGGGTGAGAGCTTAATCATATCATATGATTCAGAGTGCAGAATTCTGTATTCCCACATCAATTTGATTCATATCAGCACAAAGATAGAGCAAATATTACCAACATGCATAGTATGAATCACAATAAAAATTTGGCACTAACCAAGTGCTCGAATGATAATTTTAGAATAGAATATAGCATGAACAATCATATAGTTTAGAATAAATACGTAACAAAAGCTCACTTACCTGATTACTGCTCAAATATGAGAAATATGGTGGCAATTATTGATTCAGTATCGGGTTGCTACTCGAATTGGATCACGAATATACAGATTTTCTAAACTTGCATAGTTATGAACTCACCGATATTTCATAAGCGTTTTCGGCATATGTAACCGTCGAATCAGACCCAAATTTGGTTGGAATGTTCACAAAAGGAAAAAAAATAAATTGTGAACGGAAAAGATCGGATTTTTAATCCATATCGGGACGTTGAATAGAAGCTATAGTTTTTTGTCGTATATAATCGGTACAATAGTATTTAAAAGATATTTTGTTAAAATCTAACATTTGGATCAGGATAAACTTTGAACATCATATGTGAAACATAATGAAATAACTTTTGAACGGTAAAGATCTGCTTTTGAGGTGATTTGTAACAGTTTCTAAGAGATGGACAAGAGCTACAGATTTCTCGTATGGAATCTGTATAGAAGTAGTGAAAAGGAGTTTTATAAAACTCTAACCGTTGGATTATAATGAAATTATAATTTAGACACCATATGTAAAACATAAGAAAGTAATCTTTGAACGGTGGAGATCTGAAATTGCGGTCATTCACAAGTATTTTAGGATGATAAATGGAATATGTAGTTTCATCATATGTAATCTCTGCTACATTCTTGAGAATTTGTTTTACGGAAATCTAACCGTTGGATTAAAATGATATTTTTACCTAGTAAAATCGTAGAGGACAATATTCTGGAGGGTGGAGATTGAATTATAGGAGCTGGAGCAGTGGCAATAGGTTCCGGATAGTAGGCCTTCAGATTGTTGCTGGAATGCTCAAAACTTCGACCTCTTGTTTCGAAATATGGCAGCCTCTTGCACAATTTTGACAGGATTCTTGATGTTTATAGAGTGCATTTCTTCATCTTTGAAATATGTTATATATAGGATAGGTCGGGGAGTTTAAAGGGTCATCTTTTATGATCATTAATCATCATTTTATGGTCATAATTAGGTTATTTGGCTACATAATGACAACTTATTGTGTGACTTTAATTTAGAATTCAAGACCTTGATTATTCATGTTGAATAAAAATATATGATAAATAAGAATTTAATTTAATTATGTTAGGATTGAAAAGAGTTGAAATAACAGCTCGATACTTCAAGGGGGGTGAATGAACTCCTCTCGATTTTGTGAAAAACTCTTTTTAAAATATTTTACAAGTTTTCGACTTGTCTCAGAGTTGAGTTAGCAGCTCGGAGATTCTTAGCGTAATCTGTTGTCTCGAGTAACAAAAATTATTTGTGTGGAAGTAATCTGATACAACAGTGAAGAGATAAGAACTTAAAGCTGTAAAAGATTAAGGACGAAGGTTTGTTTTTTAAATTTCGGAAACTCCTACATCTTCCCTTCTTCCTTGTACAGGAAGGATTCCACTATAAGAATTTGATTATTACAGCTTCTGTAATAACCCGTTAGATCTGTGTTTACATATCAGAATTTGAATTTTGATTAACACAAAACCTGCTGTTATTTTACTAACTATTTAACTTAAGTGCGCAGATTGAGCTGAAACATACAGACGCGAACTGGACCAGATCGGACGTGAGCTGGAACAGTAAGCTGATGTCGTTCACATGTCCAAGCTGGAACAGTGAGGGGACGCCCGAGCTGATCTAGTAAAGGACATCCAAGCTGGTACAGTCAGGGGACGCCCGAGCTGGTCCAGCAGAGGATAACCAGATCGCAGAGGACATCCAAGCTAGTTCACCAGCTTGGAGCAAGAGCAGTTCAGAATTCAGGAACCATCTCAGAGACCAGTTCATTAAAAGCAAAGCAGTTTGAACTTAAGCATATACGAGGAATGATTTAATCAAGTTCAAACTGATTTTATGCAACATTTACATCAATACATAGCTCAATTTAAGCAAAGGTTGCAGCGAATTAAATGAAGAGAGCTCAAAATCTATCAAGCCTGCAATTGCATTTATTGACAAAGGACGCAATGTACAGCCGTGTCAGAACCTTTTCAGTAGACTTTTCAACGGCTGGATTATTGTGTCCAACGGATCAATCTACACAAAGGCTTTATATATCAAGACAGTGAACAGAGCAAGCAGTTATGCGCGAACAAGAAAAGAGAGAGAGGCGCACATAACAGAAGAAGAGCGCAAAAATAAAGAGCGAAATATTGTGCAAATCAGAATGTAAAACACCAGAATACACAACACAAGCTCTGAGAAGATATTGGTAAAACCAGCTCGGACAGGAGCACTTTCCAGTGTGTGAGATTTTATCCTTGAGAGATTGAGCATACACTGTAAACCTCACACAAGATTCACTCATATATTCGAGAGTTGAGAGAAACAGAAAAATGAGTGAATCATATTAAAAACTCTCCATTGTAGTATTTTGACAGAGACGTTAAACAAGTCTATATTGTCTTTCGCACTGAGACGTTAAAGAAGTGTGTGTAGACTTTCTCACTGAGGCATAAAAGAAGTGAAGTTAGATACGCGCAGCTTGCGGGCTGGTGTGCAGTGGTGGCTAGGAGTTCTTGCGGCTGCTGGTCGTAGGATTTTATCTAAGATGATCTGTTCGATTAACTGTGTTGACTGCTCTTGAGCTCATCTGATCTATTTTACTTATCCGTTCTCCTCTGAGCTGATCTGGTCAAAGATGATCTCGTTCTGCTATTTCAGGCTAGACGTTCTCAGCTGGTCTCCCAATCTGTCCTGAGAACTGAACTCCTCACGTTCTGTCTGATAACTTATCTGGCTCTAATCTGAGAGCTGTTCTTGAGGTTTGAGCTGTTCTCTGAGCTGTCTTTGCTCTGAGCTGTTCGACTTCTTCATACAGCTCTGAGCTGTTTCTGCTACGATTTGGTTTGTTTTGCTCCACTTAGTTCAGCTCTGAGCTGATCTTGACAATGCTTCCAGTTCGTTCAGCTCTGAGCTGCTTCAACACTGTTCTGATTATGTCTGTGTTGTTCCAGCTTGGACTAGCTCTATTGTTTCAGCTTAGACCTCTAAGCTGATCTTATTGATTCTTCAGTTCGTTCTTCTTTCAGCTTAAACTGCTCTAAGCTGGTGCCTTCTGGGCTTTTCCTCTAAGATGATCTGTGAGCTGACCCGATACGAAGCTCTTTCTAAGTTGTTCAAGTTCTCATCTGTTCTAATCTGCTTCGTACAGCTTTGTTCTGCTCTAATCTGCTTCGTACAGCTCTGAGCTGTTTGAGGTGTTCTGCTCTGTTCTTCATGCTTATATTTCCTGAGCTGAATCCCCTAATCTGATCTAGCTTCAGCTCTGTTCTAACTTGTGCGATCTGCTCTATATCTGTTCTAAGCTGATCTTGTTTCCTGAGTTGATCTTCCATGAGCTTATATGCTCTAAGCTGATCGAAGCTACTAAGCTGATCTATTTCGCTAAACTGCACCCTTTGTTTATACAACGTACTTCTCCAGCTCGCTTCTGATCTGCTCCAGCTCGCTTCTGATCTGCTATAGTGTACTGCTTCAGCTCGCGTCTGATCTGATTCAGCTTAGACCTGCGCACTCGATTAAATCGTTAGAAATATAAGAGTAGATTTTGTGTATCAATACACAGATCCAACAAATTGCATGTTAGAAATTTCAGATTCTCACATTAAATGTTTCTGAAAAAATATGTAAAAATTTTTATGAGTTAAATAAGGGTAAAAGACATAGTTGTTTGTAAATTTTATTTATCAATATTTTTATTATTCCATGTGGAAAGTAAACAAGTCCATATAATATTTGAATCAAATTAAGTATTTTCTATTATTTATACATCATTAACTACATTGAAAAATTAAAGTTTGCTAATCTATAGTTGCACTAAAATAATTGCTCTTTATTGTCTGAACTATTACGTTGTACTTGTTTTGAAAAATGGAAGATGGCGTGAGTAATCATCAGTGCATGAATTGAAAACATTGTTTATTCATTTTGTATTCTGAGCCATCAATTGAAACTTTAAATAAGCCAGTTCATGGCAAATTGGCAGTCCATAAATCCATCATTAATCTCTATTCGCTTGTACGATATTGATGGCTAATAATTCCACCAATAAAAAAAATTTATACCATGATCAAGAGGGTGTGTCAATTACACCAATTGCAAGGTATCGACCGATGATTTATAGTCGGTTTAAAAACACTATTATTTATATATGGTGGCTGCAAACTAAGGTCCTATGTTATATATAAGTTATTATTGTAGTTTTATCTATCACAATAGCATAATTAATTTTTCATTTCTAACCTACTGATTCAATAGTGATACCACTATTAATTTTCATCTCGGGACCCGAGAAAGAGCTCCTCTTAAAAACAAAAACCCACTGGTGATCTTCCATCTTGGGCCTCAGCTCTTTCAGGAAGACCTCGGGCAGGAAGACCTCAGCTCTTCCAGGAAGACCTCTGGCTGGTAGACCTCAGCTCTTCCAGGAAGACCTCTGGCAGGTAGACCTCACCTCTTGCAGGAAGACCTCTTCACCCGAGGTGACATCACCTCTTGCAGGAAGATCTCTTCACCCGAGGTGACATCACCTCTTACATGAAGACCCCTTGACTCGAGATGACCATGCCGCTAAGCTCGAGGAGTCACCCGAGGACTTATGCTCAGATCGGGAGTGTCTCCAGGACAATGTCATATCTATCAGAATTCAATCCGGATACGTCTTTCGTTATTTAAAGAATCCATGGACGATACGTCTTTCCTTATTTGGACGACAAGATTGTCGAGGATCACGAAAGATCTTATCGAGGATCGCGGAGAATATCTCGCCCGAGATACCCGCTGTAGGCGAATATTCGCCAGGATATGCTCATCTCAACCGCCAACCTCTCTATAAATACCAGGTATGCTCCCTCATTTTGGACGAACATTCCTCTCGCATTCACTCGTGCCCAGCACATACTCTTTTTTGCTCTCGCATCCTGCCTGACTTAAGCATCGGAGGGGCTTCACCGGACACACTTCCGGCGTCCTCTGACTTGTGATTTGTGGCTGCAGGCATCCTGAGGGACTACCTTCCAGAGCTCCAGACCTCCAGATCTCCCGGCCTCCCGACCTTACTTTCCGAGGTGGTATCAGCTCTTCGGCTGGACAAAATTCGGTTACATCAAATAGGATTATCCACCAATGGCAAAGGAATTTTCTTCCGGTAGTATCTAACGTTTTTGTTATCTATATGGTATATAATACTGGCAGGCATGGACAAAATGTTAAAGTTATTTTAAGCACGTAAAATGTTTTTCTTAAATGGCATACCACATGGGAATCTCGGCTCGATCAGTGTAGAACTGTATGTTTAGTTAAGCATGTCAGGGTGAGAGTAGTACTGAGATGGATGACCTTCCGAAAGGCTCTCGTAAGTCAAGCTGCTGACGTTTCATCGTTTGATCTGGTTGCCTAGATGGTCGTAAAAGAGTGACGTCAAATCTTAACGGGTAATACTATCTATGTTGGGAATATGACCGACGGTAGAGAAGGATAAGACTGTTCTCTAAGGTAAATGAGACAACACCAGAAGCTAAACACGCACATCTCGTACTCATGGGCCTAACAGCCCGATTAAAGTACACAATAAGTGCACTTTATGTTGCCCCGTGTATAAAAAAATAAAAATATATATTGACTAATAACTATAACTTTTTGGTCTAGTGTAAACGCTTGATCCCAACCATACAGTATATCATAATCAATGTTTGGTTGTCAATGCCATAAGCATGCCCTTTGATGATATAAGCTAAAATTCGATTTCTATGACTGTATGGAAATGCACTTTTTCTTAATTTATTTACACATCGTTTTGCTTGTCTTTCTATATAGGTTTTTTCTTCGACTCGGTCAAAATCTGGTAAGTACATCAACTTGGTTTATTGGGCATTGTTAGCCTTTTTTTTTTTTTTAAGGAGTTCGAAACATACGAAATTTTGTGAAAAGTTAGAGCCCATAAATATGACTGTAATAAAGCCAAATTATTGTTGCATTAGAACCAACCTCCGTTAACTAGGGTATTAAAACACCCATGTAGGCTCATTTAAATGATGAATTTTTTGTTTTTTCTAAAATCTTCGGTGCGAACACTACTGCTGCTAGCTCCAAATCATGCGTCGGATAGTTATGTTCATAACTTTTCAACTGTCTCGACATATAAGCAATAACCCTGTCATCCTGCATTAGAACTGCACCTAACCATCTCAGAAAAACATCAGAATTATTCGCGGTCATATTATTTTATTTGCACCCATTATTTCGAAGGAACTTTGTGAGCTTATCAATCGACCACTAGTGTAAAAATTAATTATAAAATGAAGCGAAGGTAGGTGTATATTAAGACAACTCTTTCTAGCTCTGATTAAAGTTATTGTCATTTTGTTCATCCAAGTACAAGTACGACCACATTCAGGCACAAAGAAGTTGCGTTGTAATGAACTAAATATTGAGATAATAATAATAAAGAAAGAACTAAAAATATCGAGTACGAGTCCAGGTAATAGGGGATGGTGACTTCACTAATACATTTTTTTTAAAAAAAAATTAGAAAACTTAAATAAAATGCCCGATATTTCTTCTTCAGTGGTTAATTAGTTGACATTAGAGCAGGGTCGAAATAGGATTTCAGAATCGGGTGCATAAAAACTAATAGGATACTTGTTTGATAAAAGAATTTACAAAGAACTTGTAGTCTCTCGAAATAAGTTATTTGATAATTTATAAGATGTTTTTTAAAAAATAAAAAAGCCATCCTTTTGAAAAAGAAGTTTTTATTTTAATATTTTTTACATCTGCAAAATATCCTTAATCTTTTCTCGGATCTCCATTATATTCTTCATATAATTGATAAATTTTTATCTTAACATATTTTTTAAAAATATATCTCAGAGAAGTAACATTAAAATTATTTTCCAAAAAAATTTACAAATAACATCAATTTTATAAATTATTGATTTGTGACTTTTTTTGTTCTAATTTTATGATTTTATTGATACATCAAATATCGGAATTCTACTATCCTCAATTTGTAGGTAATCGAAAGGCGATCTCAGTGAAGATCGACACCACGAGCAAATAAAAAATTCCCTCCGCAAACTTTCGGCCCTTCCCTACCCCATAACCCTAGCCACCAATAATTTTTTTTTTTTTTTTTTTGGGAAGGGTTATGAACGTGAAGAAGGGTTGGCCTCGTAAAATTAACATGAGATTTAAAAGTGATCCAAATTACTTAAAAGTGCTAAATATTTTTTAAAAATATAATTATTATAAGGTGCTGTCGTAATTTTAAAATTACTAAAAATTAATAAAACACATAGAAGCGCACTTCATAAACTTTCAAATAAAATTAAACTTTTCTCTATCTAACAGGAATTTAAATTTTAAGAACTAGGGTCGAAAGACAAAATTTCATTTAAATTTCGTCGTAAAATTATAAAATGCTTTCCCGTGCTCCTTATCTTTATTAGAAAATCTTCTCTCAAATAAAAAACCCAGAATTCTAAAGATAAGAACATCAAAATCAGTTCATGTTTATTCTTTAAAAGTAATTTAATTGGTGCATGTAGCTAACTCAAATTTTTCGACATTATTATTTTATTTATAAATAATTTATCCTTGTGGATGTCTTATTTATTATTTGTTATCTCTTGTTTTACTTGTTAGGTGTGTAGGCTAACTAGATTTCATTGAAGCATATGAGAATGCTTGGGTGATTTTGGCTGGAGATTCTAGCTACGCATGAGAGAGTGTTTATCTGTATGACTTGCATTTCTGAACAGAAATATGATTTTATGAATTTTGGACATTTGATGTAGAAAATATGTTTACTAATTTCTACCATTGAGAAATATTTAATATAGTATTTTCATTTATTATTGAAAGTTCATGTTGGATTTGGAAATAGAACAATCATATTTTGATGAGCACAAAACTTGCTCTTATTTTTCTAATGGGTCTACTTGAGAGTGCAGATATATCTGGAAGCAGTCAAGAGTAGAACGAAGCTGAGAACATACAGTTGAATGAGACAAGTGAAGGACTGAGCTCAATTAAGAAGAAAGATTCAGAACAGATCAGATTAGAAGTGCGTATCAGATCAGAACAGATGAGATTAGTTAAGATAAATGAATCCGATAAGATCATATAAGATCGGAAAAATATACAGAATATATGAGAAGAACAGTACAGTTCGGAGTAGACTAAGATCATATCATATGGGATCATATCAGATAATGAACAAAATGGTACAACAAAACATAATAATATAATAGAACAGAAGAGCATAACATTTCAGTTCAGATTAGATGAGAATAGAACAGATTCGAACAAGAACAGAACAGTGCAAAATAGCAGAACAGATCAACTCAAGGAAACGAGAAGATCAGTTCAGAAAATCAAACATATAAGATCAGTTTAGAACATATGAGAACAAAATAGTCAAGTGAACAGATCAGTGCAGAACAGAGCCTATAACAGATCAGAACGCAGTTTGTATCGGTACAAGCTATCAGATCAAAGTACAAATCAATTTGAACAATATTATCTCAGATAGATCAGACATACGAAACAATTTATCCTTGTGGATGTCTTATTTAGTACTTGTTATCTCCGGTTTCACTTGTTAGGTGAGTAGGCTCAGATTTCATTGATGCAGATGAGGATGTTTGGGTGATTTTGGCTGGAGATTCTAGATCTGCATGAGAGAATGTTTATTTGTCTGACACGCGTTTCTGAACAGAAATATGATTCTATGAATTTTGGACATTTGATGTAGAAGATATATTTTACTAATTTCTACCATTGAAAAATATTTTAATACAGTAGTTTCATTTATATTGAAAGTTCATGTTGGATCTGAAAAAAAAACAATCAGTTTTGATGAACACAAAACTTGCTCTTATATTTCTAATGTGTGCAGATCTATCTAGAAGCAGACAAGAGTATAACAGAGTTTAGAACATATCGATTGAATGGTATAAGTGAAGGACTGAGCTCTATTAAGAAGAAAGATTCAGATGAGACCAGAATAGAAGTGCATATCAGATCAGAGCAGATGAGATTAGTTCAGAACAATGAATCAGAAGATCACATAAGACCGGAACAGTAGACAGAACATATGAGAAGAGCAATACAGTTCAATGCAGAACTCTACAGAATAGATCAGAACGGAGTTTGATAAGTACAAGCTATCAGCCAAAAGTACAAATCAGTTTGAACAAGATTATCTCAGATAGAACAGAAACGATTCGAATTGGTTTACTCAATGCGACAAAACATCAGTTCAAAGCAATAATAAATAGCCTCAACCACTCATGTCCGAAGAAGCGACACAAGTACATAAATTCAGAACTTTGCAGAAGAATTTTGCAATAGGAAAAACTTATGTCTAACGTTCATATTATTACAGAGGCTATAAATACACTGAATTGAAGCTGAAGAAGAGTTTCGCAAAAATTCTAGAGTGCGTACATACTGAGAGGTTGTGTGGGTGCACATAGTGCAAGTTCGGACGAAAAAGAGAAATCAATTGTGCACCAACAAAGGTCATCTTTATGAGTTGAAGATCATTGGAGAAAAGACAGTGTGTGAAGTTACATGAGTTTACACAGTAACATATTAAACACTCTCACACACACATTCACTCACATATACGAGAGCTAAGGAAACAGATTAGATGAGTGAACGTGAATCAAATACACAAAATGCTGTATTTGCACAAAGACGTTAAACTTGACGTGGACGTTCGTCGATCCATTTAGATAAAAATTTATGTTAGATTTCACGCGATAAAAATTTTGATTATGCTTAATGCTGATCGCAGCCTCATTTCAAAGTTTTTAAGATACATATATATAAAAAGGTTTTCAAAATACATTTGGACGAATTTTGACCAATATAAGGCTAATACTTCATCTTGTAACTAAAAGTCCAACTCCAAACCCAAAAGTTGGACTCTTGTATTGGGCTCAATTTCCTTGTGTTACACGAACCCAAGTCAAACGATTTGTGTTTTAAACAATCTTAATATTAAAGACAATAGAAAGTCTTCTTAATATCAATTCAAAATTAATTTTAAAACAATATAAACTTGCAGTTGAGCAACAGGGACACTTATTCACAAAAAATTAATCACACGGACTGGACAACTAAAATATAGTATCGTGTTGATATGAAACGAGGCCCAATAAAACTTTTATAAAAAAAAAAAAGAAAGTTGGAAATGAAGTTAGATAAAAGTCTTATTCGATCAATATTATAAGAAAGATTGAACGGTCACACTGTAGTATCAATTAACAGAAAATAGTGAATATTTTGATCATTTAAACTCAATAAAAACCATCGTTATTTTGATTATATTAAAACATCTTCGAAATGTGGGCTTACGAGAGATAGATAGAATGCAATATGATTCTATTAATATGACCATGAAACTATACTCCCAATAGCTTATCTGATAAATATTATGAAAATGAATTTGATAACAGTCGACCAGATCTGCCAGTAAAATAACTATAATTATTGACTGAGGAGCACAGGACAAGAAAACTTGTTAAAAAATTTACGCACACAACCATCCAATTTAAATAATTCCACGACAGCCACAATTGAATGTGGAGGTATGTATTGTCACAATCCAAATTTTCAAAAGAGCACTGGTTCTTTGAATGAACCACATTTCCGAAGGATATCTGAATTTAACTCATATTTCATAAATGGAAATGTTTCCACTATGTGCAAACATCACTCTTCTTGCCGCCACCCACACGGCGGACATGTGAGGCCGACCCACCCCATCTCCTCCGCGGCCCACTGGGGGACATGAGTCTTTAATGCCCC
>KV010536.1:93704-143966 GCA_001598015.1 Dorcoceras hygrometricum | reverse complement strand
TAAAGATCGTTTGTACAAGAGTCAATGAAAACCCACACGCCACAAGTTGGCTAGTTGGGCATCTACTCTAACAGATCGAGTGTTCTTAAAAGTTTCTCCTTTTAGAAGTGGTATTGAGATTTGGAGACAAGGAAAAGTTAGCTCCTCGTTATGTTGGACCTTATGAAATTGTGGAGAGGATCGGTCCTTTGGCTTATCGTTTGTTGTTGCCACCGGAGCTGTCCTCTTTACACGATGTGTTTCACGTGTCTATGTTGAGGGATTATGAACCAGATCCTTTGCAAGTGCCACAAACTGACGAGATAGAGCTAGATAGAACATTGAGCTATGTTGAGTATCCCTTGCAAATTTTGGACAAGAAGGAGAAATAGCTCAGGAACAAGACCATTCCCTTGGTGATGGTCCAGTGGAGCAAGCATGCCAAGGAAGAAGCTACGTGGGAGTTAGAGGAGAAGATGCAACGTGAGTGACCTCATCTGTTTCAGCATGCATCATACTAGCTCCCATAGATAGATTTCGGGATGTGTTGTTGTTTTTCCCAGTTATCTTGAAATCTAGGTAGCTGTGCTGTGAATGTTTAGAAATGTTATGTTGGTTCAGTATTTTGTGTTCTTGGTTGTGGCTCTGTGATGCTGGTGTTAGATCAGTTTGATTTCGAGGACGAAATATTGTTTTAGTGGGGGAGGAATGTGAGATCCAAAAGATTAGGGGAGCAATTTAATTTAATCGGGATTAGCATAGACAAATCAGGCATGAGCTGATCTGGGATGGGCCAGCTCTGAGATGGTGTGCTTAGTAAACGTAAGTTGGTCTGGAGCAGATTAGAGCTAGATGATTCGAAGGAGAGCGAGTTGGTCAGTGCGTGGAGTAGCTCCGGGTTAGTTTCGTAAAATAGCTTTGATCTGGTTTTCGTAGAATGGTCGGATCTGGTTAGTTGGGTGCTTAAGAATTGTTGTTGCAAGCCATTTTGGGTACGCTAAGTTAGATATTCGAAGCGGGTAACGGAGCGACGTCGTTTTGGGAGAAACCAGATTTTAAGGGGTGAAATCTGGTAGTACTGTGTGGACCGGCCTGGTTCGTGGTTTGAGTGTAAACCGGTACGGTTCATAGGTACCGACTGAGGTAAGATCTGAATGTGTGTTATCTGGTCATCCGGATCTGGGTTGCGATGCGACGCCATTTAGTGATATCCGATTAGGAGCTAGTTGGATGACACGTGTGAGTGGGTCAAGGGATGATCTGTTATAGTGAAGAGCTGTTGCTACTGCTTACGTTGTGATCTGTTACTGCTGGGTATCGTGTGTACTGTTTTGAGATACTAGATCTGGTGCTTGTTGTGCTAGAGTGCAGCTGGATGAAGTAGACCAGCTGGGATAGAGAGAGAGACTAATGAGTTGGTCAGATCTAAGTGGGGACTCCTGTGCGACGTCGTTTGGTGGTAGTCAGATCTGGTGTAGCATAGAGGAGTCAAATCTGGTATGGAGCTCAGATCTGAGTTGGTAACAGATGTGAGCCTGAGTGGTCGATGGCTACTGTTCACCAGATCTCAGCAGATTTGAGTGATATAAATAGAAGACGTCGACCGTGCGATCGTAATTCTTCTCCAACACTTAGAAAATATCTCTCCCCGTAATCATACTATCTACTGTAGTGAAACCCTTACTGTTCACCGTGGTCTATTTGCTTTGATTCCCGACGATAGAAGACACAGCATTGACCAAGGTTGGTAGCGCTGGATTCCCCTTTCCAAGACCGTTCTTTTAATACCGCTTTTGAGAGTTTTTGAGCAGCTAGAAGAAGAACGCGAAGAAGCTACAGTGTTTCGTCTGTTCGCGTTCCGACCGATTGGTTCTTTAGTTCAGGTAGTGCTTTCGAGTAAGTGTTAGATCCTCCCTTATGCTTCATTTAGAGCTATCTGTTGTGCTCGAAGGGTAGGATAGAGCTGGGTTGAGCTTATGGCTCCCAGTTTAGTATTCTGTGCTTATGGTCCCTAAGCTGATTGTCGTGATTGGTTAAACAAGTTTTGGATTTGAGTTTTTCTGGAACCTTGTTGTGGTAATCGTAGCATAGAAACTAAAGTATGGATTTGATCTTGCCTCTGTCCTGTGCTAGTTGTTGCAAGCTGTTGTAATTGCATACACGCATTTTCCCTATTGAGCTCATATCTTGTCAGCCGTGTATTGTTGTACTAACCCGTGTGTACCAGGATGCTTTGTTGAGGACGAGCGGCAATACAGTGCTCCTCATCTCCCTGCTGATCTAGTTTTTAGCCGCTATGAGACGAGTGGATAGCTACCATGCTCTCATGAGCTTTGGCACAACAGGTTGATTAATCTGGTTTTTGATTCTGGTACAGTGTGTTGAGACGAGTGGATAGCTACCATGCTCTCTCACGCTACGTGGCCACACCATCCCATTCATTTGATCTGTGAACAGCTGCTGAGCTGGTTCTTCGAGCTCCTTTGGCTTCCTGATTCATTTGTAGCCTGTTGCCTTTGCATTCTGCTGTTATCATGCATAGCACATTCATTTATATCTGTTGCTATCTATTAGCTGTTTGTTTTGCTCTACGCACTGGGGTTTGACCCCTGTCCCTCTGGGGCTGGTTGTTTGGTTATCTGTGTGTTGTTCAGGTTACCCAGGTTTCTCAGCTGGTCATGGAGATGACTCAGCTGGAGGTGCCCCGAGAGGTGGATAGAGTGTCCCAGTTAATTATATTGTATATATCTATTGGAGTTGTTGTCAGGGATGCCCCGTGCTGTTTTGTATTCAGATTTGAGTCTGTATTGATTTGGGATATTCGATGATTGTAATTGTTAGTGCTTGTTGCTGTTGTTGGTTTTCGGTTGTTGTAAAACCATATTTTGAGTATAAGTGTATTTTGAATTTATGTTTTCTAAGTCAGGCCATAGAGAAAAATTTAGCAACTTTTAATGCTTCTGCGTTTGTAATTGCATGTTTAATCTCTGTTTTGTGCACTGGGACTGACATGTGTTGTAGTACGTACTAATCGAAAAAATATTGGAGTATTTTTCGAAGTCCAGATTCTCCATGTACAACCTTTATTAACACATCGAACGGGATATATACTTGGAGATGACTTGACACTTTTGAATTCAAAAGAGGAGTTCAAAGCAATTTTAGATAACTCCTTTTGCATGGCAGCCTTGCTTTGGAACTCCTGACCGACGTACAAGTTAGAACCGTCAGTGAACGAAAGTGTGCACCACTAGGCCCAACATTAAATTCATCCGGTAGTGTAACAATGTTCTCCACATCATCCACGGCGCCAACACCAATGTCCTCTACATCATCCAAAATGCACGTCGCCAACACCAACGTTCTCTACATCATTTTCTTGTTGGGTAACATTATTCATAAATGAAGAAACATATTTTGCATATTCAGACACAGAAACCTCTTTAGTAGAGACAATATTTCGGTCAAAATATTTATCGTAGCAGTAATCCGTCACATTGCCACCACCCACAGTTTCAGTCAATATTTCATCTCCCAGTTCAGCACTTCCAACGATATCAAGTGCTCTTGTATCCATCCCAACTTCGTAGATAATACTGGGTTCAACTTCAACATGGAGCACAGGCCTGTATTTTGGACATCCAAATTATAAATAAGCTTTCAAATCATTATCATTTTCAATATAAATTGGACGCATATGCCAGTGTCTCACATCCGGTACACAACTTATTCTCAATCGTTCCGTGCCAACTAGACCCATAATCTTGTATATCTCAGTTTTTACATACTCAACAGAACGAATTTCACCATCAACAGGAATCGCTGTCCATTTACAACCAGACCTTGAACATCATTTAAATACCGGGATTTCATCATTGTTATTTTTCCATTCACCGTCATACTCAAATACAATGACTGTCGGCATAACCTACAAAAATATTATAAAATATTTTAGCTGAAAGAATTCAGAAAAAAAATTTGGGTCGCGACCCATACAAATCTGGGTCTCGAGCCAACATATGTGATGCGACCCATATTTGGACAATAGCCTAGCCCAACAAATTGCGACCGAGACACGTAAATAGGGGCCGCGTCCTAGTAAAAAATGTGGGTCTCGAGCCCACATATGATCTCGAACCATATTTTGACAATCGCCCGACAAATGCTGAGCTCCAGTACTACTACCCACTCTTTTTGATTATTTTTTCAATATTTTCTTTGTTTTCCTTTGGGGAGAAAATAACAAATGCAGGAGAACTAAAGAACAAACGAACCCAGAATAACAACAAAAGTGATAATCTGTAGGAGTAAATTGGACGCTAAATTAAGTTTTTCCTCTCCCGTCTGGTTAAGGGGGCATTGGTGGTTGGTGGGATGGGTGGGAAACAACAGAAATTCGAATAAAAAATAATTGTTTAAATAATATTAATTTTAATAATTTTGAATATCTTCTTAACAAGCACAATCCTTTCCTTTTAAAAAACAAAAATGAAATCCATTCCTTTTCAATACAACTGAAAGGAGTCATAATAAGGAGTCATAATTTTTTAAATGACCCCTCATTTAATCACATTTACTTCAGGTCTATTTTAATTGAAAAAAAGTAAAATGAAAAAATATCTTATACCATACGAATTCCTACATCTCGGGACCCGAGATAAGAGCCGAGATGTAGGGACCCTTGAGCATATCACCTCGGGGTACTGAGGACCGAATCAGTGTCCGAATTGGTCCTATTTTTTTTATGCGCACGCCCTGTTCGGATCGAAAAGAGTTAAAAATATAAGCTCATGAGTTCAGGAAGGGGTAAATGAACTCCTCTCGATTTTATGAAAAACTCTTTTAGAAAATATTTTACAAGCCTTTGGCCTCACTCAGAGCTGTGTTACCAGCTCAGAGAATCGCAGCATAATCTGTTGTCTCGAGTAACAAATATTTGTGCGAAAGTAACTTAATTCAACAGTGAACAGATAAGAAACTTAAAGCAGCAAAAGATATGGTTCAAGAGTTTGTTTTTGGAAGTTCGGAGTTAAAACTCATACGTGTCCCATTCTTCCTTGTACAGGAAGGATTCCACTGGAAGACTTTGATTATTACAGCGCTTGTAACAACCCAATCACTGCAGTCACAACTGAATGAACTCCTAGCAACACCAAATTATTACAGACACTCAATCTGTAAGATATAAACGATTAGACTCTCTGAGCTGCCTAAGCTTGGAAAGCTCTTATACACTCTATATGATCTATAGGAAAGAATAAAACTACAGAGTTTTTTACAATAGAAAACATATATCAGTTCATGTGATCTGGTTTGAAAATATATCGTAACCAGGTTCTTGAAAAGCTTTTGAATCTCAGATAACTTGATCGTTTCGGTATCGATAACTTCGTAACTTCTACACGCTGCAGCTTGTCATCTATTTATACTCTACTTCTCCAACTGTCATTAAATGAGCCAGTACACACTGACTCTCTAATCTGAATAAAAAATTAAATATCCCCAGAAATGAGGCCCAAGATATTTGTAGCCAGGTTGCCTCTTGGACCATACTCAATCAAAATTTGCTTCCCCTTCTCTTCAGGAGCAACTGAGGTAAAGATTTGTGGCTCACATCAAATCCTATAATCTCCACATTCTGGCTCCACCGAATCTGATCCTCAGCCATCATAGAAGGAATCAATACGTCGTCTGGAAGACTCATCAAAATTTCCTCGAGAGACATCGATTCATCATCAGAGTGTTGGCCAGATTTTGATGTCTTCTCTTTTGACTTCTGAGCAGCAATAGTCTTCGGTGCTGATGTAGACACTGGAACTGATTTGCAGATGCTTTGATTATTTACTTAGGGGCACAACATTCTCATAATCACTGTCCTCCTCGACAATCATCTTACGCTTTGCAGCAGTTGACTTCCTCTCAGAGCTGCTTGATGGTCTCACCATCTGAATAGGAATAGCCTCAACCACAGCAGAAACGATCGAAAAAGCCTTGATAGCAAGAGCTGCTCTCCCAACTGTCTTCCTCTTGCGCTTTGCTGCGTGGACAACAATAGTATCACCCTTGAAGTGCGTTGCCTCCAGAAATTTGGCCTGAGCTGCTGCTGCCCTTGCTTCCATTACTGCAGCCATCTTAGATTCAGCTACAGCTTTCTCCTCGTTTCCAATTTCATTCTTCATCTCCAGAAACTCTGCTGGAGAGGACTTGTTCTTGGAAACATAAGTCCTAACAGATTTTATAGATAAAATCTTCAAGGAGGGAAGGGCTTTAAACTGCCCCAGTTGCATCCCTTGGACACCCTCCATCAGCAGGCTGATCTGCACAGCAAAATTAGAGGCCTGCTTGGTTGATGGGTCGACCATTGCCTTCAAAATCCCAAAAGATTTTTCTCCAGTTGAGTTTTACACCGCCCATGATAGCCACCATCATATCGAACTGCTCTTGGGTCACAGCATCAAACGACCCATCTTTGGCAGTGAGAGCCTTGGCGATAATGCAGTTCAAAAGGCAATATTCAATCTTCATGGACTTCTTATTTCATGAACTTTTAACAGACAATAACCCCCCCCCCGAATCAGAAATATCAATCTTCATCTGAGTCACCATCCCCTCTAGTAACTTGGAAACAACCACAAGCCCCTCATCGAGCTGTCAAAAAAATGCAGTGAAGATCTCCTCTGAAATAAACATCTCTTACCCCCCCTACGGTGCTGACCACAGAGTCTAGCTCAACTTCAGAATTAGCGAAAATTCCTGCATATCCTTCTCATAAATCTCCGCTGAGCAGCCCAAGAATCCTCTGAGTCCGATCGACTCTAACGCTTTGAATACCTTCAATATTCCCCCGTTGGGAGGCTAAGAACTGATTCAAATTTCACTTGAAGAGAGTTCTGAACGAAAGCCAAAGCCATTTCTGAAGGATGCTTGAGATATGCTAGAGAGCTAGAAAGAGTAAAGGAATACAGAAGCGAGAGATTGAAAAGTAATCGAAGGGTTAGTGAAAACAAAGTATAAAAGAATTTGAAACGATAAGATAAACTGTTGGTTGCGTCTTCATACACTGACAACACACGTGTCAGCATCGATTGACGGGTTTTGGATTAAAAAGGACATTCGTAAAACTTTATTGGTATGGTAAAAAGTGAAAGAACCACCGTTATAGTAAATAATCGCAACCGCTGATTTTTATATACCAGCAGAGGTACTATCATATCAGATCTGGTATAAGCATCAACTGCATATGTGCATAATATGAATCCATTCAGATCACGCACATACAACTGACTTAACACTTATTAATTCTTAACCGAGGTTCCCCCTAAGCTTAGAAACGCCTATAGCACCTACAATAAACGGATTAGGACAGTTCTGAGAGACCAAGAATGTTTCAAAAAAATGAAAAATTAGCGTCAGGCAGTGGCTTGGTGAAGATATCAGCGACTTGCTGTTCTGTTGAAACATTTTCCAGCCTGACGTTCTTCTTGAGCACGTGATCTGTTATGGAGGATTCTTGATATCGATATGATTTTTTCATGAATGCAGCATAGGATTTTGAGTGATGGCAATAGCACTAGTATTGTCACAGAAGATAAGAGCTTCAGAAGCATTAATGCCATAATCCTTAAGCTGATGTTGTACCCATAAGATCTGAGCACAACAGCTCCCAACTAGTAAGTACTCTGCTTCAGTTGTGGATGTAGCAATGGAGGTCTGCTTCTTACTGAACCATAAGATCAGACGATCTCATAGAAATTGACATATACCACTTGTGCTACGTCGATCGATACGACACCTTGCGTAACCTGCATCACTATACCCAATTAGTAACTGGAGTCTTTGGGATACCAAAGACACACATTAGGAGTACCCTTACAGTACTTTAAAATACGATTAACAGCAATGTACTGAGTTTGTTTGGGCTCTGGTTTAAATCGAGAACACATACAGACGACAAACATGATGTCTGGTCTACTAGCAGTTAAGTAAAGCAAAGACCCTACAATACTGTGATACAAAGATACCTTAATGGCAGTTCCAGCTTCATCTTTGTCCAGTTTGATTGAGGCACTCATAGGGGTAGCTGCTGCTGAGCAAGTATCCATCCCGTACTTCTTCAGCAATGATTTTGTATATTTGGATTGATTGATGAAAATTTCATTCTCAAGCTGTCGTACTTGAAGTCCATGAAAGAATGTCAGCTCTCCCATCATACTCATCTCAAACTTGTCCTGCATCAACTTCGAAAATTTCTGACATGGCTTGGGGTTAGTAGATCCAAATATTATATTATCAACATAAATTTGGGCTAATAACACATGATCATATTTAACAAATTTAAAAAAGCGTCTTATCTACTGTGCCAATAACAAAATCATGCTCTAACAGAAATTTGGACAGTGTATCATACCAAGCTCTGGGTGCTTGCTTCAACCCATATAGAGCTTTGTCTAGTTTGTAAATTTGATTTGGATATGTAACATTTACGAAGCTAGGAGGTTGTGCAACATACACTTTCTCAGTTAAGATGCCATTTAATAAGTAATTTTTCACATCCATCTGAAAGACTTTAAAGTCTTTGGATGCAGCATATGCAATAAAAATACGTATCGCTTCTAATCTAGCTACATGAGCAAAGGTTTCATCAAAATATATATTTTTTCTAGTTGTCTAAAGCCTTGTGCTATTAACCTAGCTTTGTTTCTAATAATAACCCCATCTTCATTCAATTTATTTGTAAATACCCATTTAGTACCCATCACAGAGTGATTAGATGGCCTAGGAATTAGTTTTCAAACCTTATTTCTTTCAATTTTATTTAATTCCTCCTGCATTGCTTCTACCCAGCTCGAGTCTACTAAGGTCTCATCAATCAGTTTAGGTTCTACATGAGAAATGAATTCTGAATTGAAATACTCATGCATAAGTTGGCCTTGTGTGCGAAATGGTGATTATTGTTACCTATGACCTGCTTAGGTGGGTGATTTTTATGCCACCGAAGATAAGGTCCAAAGGGATTTGCTTCGTGCTGAGTACTAACACCTGCGTTGTGAACTGGTTCAGCTTGAGCGACAACGCCTGATGTGTTTGGGTCATCATCTTGAGCGTCGAGTAAAGCGTCACCGACAGCCTTCACACCTTGTTTGTTGCTGGTCCTGCACTGGGTGAACATTAGTCAAATCAATGACGTCGATGTTACCTTGGACATCAGCTTGCGCAATAATCGAATATCTGTGTAGAGCCCCAAAATCCATGGAACCACATTTTTAGCCTTTTTATTTTAAGGGCTGTGTTGATATTATTGCATGTAGCTCTCGCAGGAGCTGATTTCGCCTAAGCTGATTTTTTTCTTTCCAGGTTAGAATCACGATCCAGAAAATTTCCGGAAGAATGAGCCCCAAGCACAATCTCGATCTGACAATGAGCTATAAAAAGAAATTTGACTTATTATTAAGTTCAAGTTTTCAAAATATAGTAGTAGATTTTAATTTGAAAGGAGTAGTAGGGTTTTTTGATAAAATACGTGGGTTCGTAGATGACCCATACCTCCGTTTGTTTGGTAAATGATCCATACTTTTTTTATGTACAATAAACCTACTACAAACCTTGCTTCTTAAAAAAGATATTTGGAAATAATATAACTCACTATCACGAAAGAAAATCTCAGTTCTTAAAACTTGGAAGCTTGGCGGGCTCTGCTTGTGGTGACATTCAGCCGTGATCTTCTATTCATCTGTGATTCTCAGTTAAGGCAAGTAAATCTGAGTCTTTGCTGCATCTTGAAAACATATATTGTTTTCTTTTCTTTTTCCTATTGATTGCTTGCCTGGTTCATGTGTTAGTTTCAGTTTATGTTCATGTTAAGTTTAAAGATTGGAAGCATGAATGCTATGGGTTTACGACACGTTGTTTTAGTTTTGAAAAACTCACCAGCATGATTTTCAGTAAGAATGAAGTTGTATTTCAAAAACTCTGAGTTGAAAAAATTCAAGTTTAAGTATGAACTATAAAACTTTCTTCGTTCCTGTGTACTGTAGAGTTATGGATATGGAACTGAACTGATAGGTGGTTCTGGTCTGATCAGGATGTTGTTCTTGTCGGATAAGCTGATCTGGTCTATTTGGAAATTGTCTGTGTTGCTACAGTACCATTCATGCTTTTCTATGCTGATCTGGTCTACTTTTGTGGCATGATCTGTGTTGATCGTTTCTAAGCTGATTTGGCTTCCCAATGCTGAATCTACTACTCCAAACTGAAATTACCGTTCCAAAGCTGAGTTGACTCCCCAAAGTTGAGTTGACTTTCCAAAACTGAATTGAAACTATTTGACTTGACTACCTAGTTGCGATCAGATCCATCTTGGTCCGTGCTAAGCAAACTTTTTTTAAGTTCATCTCTTCACTTTCATTGAACAGATTTCACGGAATAATTCCAGTATCAGTATTTGGTAATCCATTATTCCATATTGGAGACCATTGTTAAATCCTTGACACCCTGTTCTTCGAACATTCACCTTAGCTGGTTTCATATACCATCAGCTCACAGCCCAGCTGTACACTTAGTGAATTTTTAAAGGTTAATTGAGTGTTAAAGAAGTGAACCACACAAGTTTAAGTGATCTGGCTCAGATAAGAAGCATTGTTTCAAAACTATTTTATAAAATATGGTTAGGTTACGAAGGAAGAATGATGGAAGTTTCCCTGTCATATTTTATCAGTTTAAAGGAATTAATTTTTAGTTTTAAAGGATTTATGGCAAAGATAACAGACGGTCAAACCAAGAAGCGTGAGTGAACTGGCTGATGAACCAGTGTGCCCCTTCAAAAGTTAAGTTTTGATTTAATCCCTAGCTCTTGAATTTAGATGTTAGCTTGACCAAGTTCCATGGACCTAAGGAGAGCTTCTAAGCCATAAGTGACAAATAAAATAAGAAAGAGTCTGGGTTGATTTACCTGATCTGATTTATGAGAAAGATTTCAGTTTACGCCGAATTCCTTTAAATTATGTTTTTGTGTATCTCATGTATGTTTATGCCTGCACTGTGTGACCTTGTTTTCATCAGGTTTTACTTGTTGAGCCCCTGGGCTCATTAGTTTTTTTGGTGCAGGTGAGGCAGATCAGGGGCAGTCGGGAGGCGCGAGCTGAACCAGATTGGGGGCGTGTGTGTTTATCGAAGGCCAGCATTTCCGTGTTGTTGTTTTGATTATTCAAAACTGTATTAAGATCTATTACAACAATAGAGGATTCAAATAGAATTCATGAAGTTGTAATATCTTGTTTGTAAATTCTCAAAGCTGTTCTTACTGTTTGTATTTCGTGCCATATGTTCTATAGTTCAAGCTTGGAAGGACATACAACTTCCAAACTTATGCATTTAGCCTTTTCTTTATCCGGTGACTCCCACGAGTCTGGGCGTCAAAACTTGGCATAAGAGCATGATCCTAGAGATAAATACACATTTCCAGTCTGATACAGTTCTCGCCGACCACATCTCCTGATCTATGAGTTTTATTGTTATTTCATAGAGTAATTCTCTTTTGAGTTTTAGTATGTCTTGATGTTTATTTGTGGTGGATTTCGGGCTTTAATTCAGTATGTTAGGAAGATTAAGTGGAACAACCCTGTAGAGGAGGTCAGCCCAGACAACAACGCCCGTGTTTTAGCTAGAATGGCCCAGCTCCTAGAACATCTCGTAGGTCAGTCGAGTCGAGGTAATGGTGTGAGACCCGAAAGTTTACAAGATTAATTTAGTTAATTAATCGGGTTTAGCATAGATAAGATTTGGCTTGAATAGATATGGGATGAGTTAGCTCTGAGCTAGTATGCCTGGTGAAGCTAGCGGATTCGTATTAGTCCTGGAATCAAATCTGGAGAGTTGGAGAATTTCCACGGGAACTGATCAGATGTGGGCGTTGGTCAGCGTTGGGTGATCGCATTCAGTTGTGGAGATGGAATCTGGAATCGCTAGGCAGAAGTGAGTACGCTAGCGTGTTTCTATAGCGAGTAGCTAAACTACGTCGCTTGGTTTAGTTCAAACGACAGCATTTCGTTTAGCGAGCGAGATTCAGATTCGAGCAGTGTTAGTCTTCAGATTCGACGGGATCTGAGTGGTTGCGATGAGACGCCGTTTGCTGCTGGTGGGATTCAGATATCAGTTACGTTGGTTTTCAGGTTTGAGTAGCGGGTGATGTGTCCAGATGCGAGTGTGGACTCTCTGTGCGACGTTGTTTGGATAAGTCGGGATCTGTTTTGGCGTAGAGCCAGATCTGGTGAGAGATTCAGATCTGAGTGGGAAACTCAGCTTTGAGACTTAAGTGTCGGTGGGTTCTGTTCTTCAGATTTGAGCAGATTTAACTTTTAAATAGAGAACATTTCCTTCGTTCTTTATTATTCAGCTTCGACACTTAGAATTTTTCCCGATAGCGAATCCTGTCGTGATACCCTAGCTACTGTTCACCAAATCTTATCTTCTCCGATTGCCGATGGTAGATAACTCCTGTGACGCCCGAACCCAACGGGGCCACGATAATTGAGGTAAACAAAATTTTTCGAATAAAAGAAGGGCTAAAAGATAAGTTGTTATAAGCTGCATTTCTTATAACTCAAAGGAAACAAAACACAAGACAAATTCGAAGATCAGCAGGTACTTGAGTTCGCGCGCTACTGCTAAAACATTTGCGGAAAACAGAGTATTTCATATAACTTTGCAATTGCGGTTTACAACAGCTGATATTCTATATAAATATACAACCATTGCTACTGATTTAATACAGTACACTTAATCAAAACGATACAACTTAGACACGGAAAACGTAGGCCTTGGATAAACACAATGCCACCCATCTGCTGATTTCAAGTTTCACCTGCTGTTCCTCCACCAGTTGTCGTACCTACACCATTTTAAAAGCTAGTGAGCCTAAAGGATCAGCAAGTAAAATCTGAGTAGTAAACATTTCATAAAACGCAGGCAGACATCTGTACAATTCATATGTTAAGGAACTTAAATATACAATGTCATTTTCGTAAACATTTCAGTAAACATTCAATGGCAGAAACAGGGGATGATAACCCAGCTTCTTATTTCTTTCAATTTCATTTTCAGTTGATCATGGCATATAAGTTCTATGTGGTCCAATTTGCACTTTGATCAAAATGACTCCCGATATCAGTTTTAGCATATAGCTCATATGAAAGGGCAGTCGACATCTTCGACAACTGCTCACCCTTCTCCTTGGTGACCGTAACCATCTATGCCATAATCTAAAATATTATTCAGCTTCGACACTTAGAATATTTCCCGATAGCGAATCTTGTCGCGATACCCTAGCTACTGTTCACCGAACCTTATCTTTTCCAATTTTACGACGGTAGACAACACTGATCGAAGTAAGAGTGGTAGCGCTGGACTCCTCTTCCTAAGAAGCTTCATTTGGTGTCTCTTTTGGAGACTTGGGAGGAGCTGGAGGTGGATCGCGAAGACATCTCCCTTCTGTAGTCTATTAGCATAAGCGTGGATTTGTTTCTGCCTTTCAGGTGGCTTTCTGGGTAAGCGTTAAGATCCTACCTTGTGCTTCGTTTAGAGCCTTATGTTGTGTTATAAGGGTAGGATACCGCTGGTTGAGTGAGTAACTCCAGTTCGTAGTGTCTGTGCTTTCGGTCCCTGAGTGTGTTTTGCTTAACAGGTTTCAGATCTGTGTTTCTCGGCAATTCGTTGTTGTAATTATAGCTCAAAAGATTTGATGTACGGATGTGAGCTTGTTTTACAGCGTTGATTGGGTATGGATACTATGTATGCCGTTGTGTGTGCCTCTGTGCCGTTATCTACTTGCTTCTGTTGTCTTGTTATCTGCAAGCTATCATTTCGCATACAAGCATTATTCATGTTGCATCCAAATCTTGTTTAGCCGTGCCTTGTATCTTGATCCGTGTGTGTACCATTATGCTTGTTAGAGGCCGAGCGGGTAACTCCCGTCACCCTCATCTCCATGCTGGGATCTGTTAGCCACTATGAGCGGAGTGGGTAGCTCCCATACCTCATGCGTTGGGCAACAACCGGTTGAGCTATGTTCTGCATCTGGTACCGTGTGCTGAGACGAGTGGGTAGCTCCCATATACTCACACACCGTGTCCACCATTGTTCAGTTGATCTGTTTCGCTTGTTGAAAAGCTGTTGAGATATTTTGGCTCCCTGCCTTCAGTTGTAGCCTCATCCCATGCATAGCATTTCATATTATCTATTGCTGTTTAACTACTGTTTTTCAGTTTCTCTCCGTACTGGGGTTTGACCCCATGTCCCTCTGGGCTTGGTTTGTTTGTTTGCCTGTTTGTTGTTCAGGTTACCATGGTTACTCAGCTGGTCATGGAGTTGACCCGGCTGGTTGTGTCCCAAGAGGTGATTAGAGTGTCCAGTTAGTATAGTATATTATATATATCAGTACTGTTAGCCGGGGGATGCCCTGTGCATTGTTGTATCCAGTGGTACTCAGGTGTTCTTGTATTTTGATACATGTGTACTGTTGTACTGAATGATTGTTAACTGGGATATTTTGAGTATTGCAGTACTTTAAATTATGTTATCTTTTCGTCAGGCCAAAAGCGAAAATTTTAACCACTATTTTATTGCTTCCGCTAGAGTTTGTGTGGTTTAACTCTGTGTTTGTGCACGAGGCCTGACATTTTTTGTGAGGATTGAGAAGTTAGATTTGTGATTAATTGATTTGAATTGGGATTAATCTTGCGTGATTTGAGGAATTTGCGAAAGGGATGAAGTCCCTGCTGAATTTTTGAGCGTAGTGTTGATTTTTGGAGAAACTGGAATCAGCAGGTTACTGTAGATCGTGCTGGTGAATTTTGAATCAGCAGAGGTGACGTCATCGTGACGAAAGGAGTGCTGCTGGTTTTGATTTAAGATTGAAGGTCTGCTGGTTTTAGTTCGAGTTGAAGTTGCTGCTGGTAGACATTGCGCGTAGCGTGAGGTTGAACGAGAAAGTGACGCGTGTTAGTCAACATTTTGGAGTGTTGACTATTATTTCAGCAGATGACTTTTTAGATTCAGCAGATACGCTTGTGAAAGAGAGATCAGCAGATGGTTTGAGAGCTGCTGATAGATATGATGGCGTAGGCGTGACGTGATGTTTGCTGCTGATTGTAATTTCGTTGTATTGCTTGCTGCTGATCAGCAGATGCGCAATACTAGCGTTGAGAAGCGGCGTCGTTTGAGTTAGTGGAAACGCTGCGTTTTGAGCTTTTCGTTGAGAGTTCAGCAGATGCGCAATTTCAAAGGCGTCGAGATGCGTCGTCGTTTTGAGAACTTCGCGCGATCAGCAGATGGTTTGTTTTGCTTGCGAGAGTTGTTGCCTGCTGATATTTGCTACGGTGTCGTTTTGAAGTGCTTTCACGCGAATGCTTTTGTTTGCTTCTGCTGATCGTTACCTGCTGGTTGTGTGTTACGGCGTCGTTTAGATTAGTTAGAACGGTGTCGTTTTGCAGTGTTAGCGTGCGTTGTTGATTTGTTAGTTGCTGCTGAATTTTACGAAAAGGAATAGAGGGTTGCTGCTGATTGCTTCCTGCTGGTTTCTTTGGCTGAATTGTATGAATCAGCAGGTGAGATTTGAAGAGGTATATATAGAAGTGTTGATCGACACTTAGATTATTTTGAGCCAGACATCTCTTATCTCTTCTACTTCAAACCCTCGACGAGTTACTGTTCACCATCCTCTTCTATCGCCATTTCCTGTCGATCCCAGCCTCTGTTTTTGAAGATCTTAGTGCTTTGAGCTTTTGGGTGAGCATTTCTGGTATTTTGAGCTCGGTTTTTAGTAGCTAGTGCCTGCGTAGAAGTGTAGGATTGAATTAGACTTTTGGCCGTAGGATTAGCGTGTCTATGATTTGAATTGAGCTAAGATTTGTTAGTACCTGTAACAGATTTCAGCAATTCAAGAAGTTCCTGTCGCGTGATTTTGAGCCAGGAGGAATCTGTTAGGTAAATTGAGGAATTGAGGTACGAATTGAGCAGCTCTTAGCAGTTTGAGCGTGAACATGACTATGTTTCGATGTTGTGAATTGCTGTTATGTGGCTTACGTGAAATTGAATTGTGGGATTGATTGAGTTATGCTTTATTTCACGTATTATGCATTGTATGCTTTATGCTTTGATATCGAATGGCATTCATGCATACATCTTGAGCCTGAATTGATAGATTGATTTGATTACCTGATTGGGTGCCACGTTGTGACTGGCCGACTTTGAGTCGTGCCCGAAAAGTCCAACGCTATCGTCGGAGTGGTGACTACCGGATTCGAGTGTCTACCACCGAGCTGTGATGGGTTGACGGGCCCCGATGATCACGGACCGATGATTTCCCGGTTGATAGACCGTGGTATAGAGGCTGATTTGAGTTGCCAGTTGATAGACTGGTCTAGCTATCCGATTTCTTGATAGCCCTCATGCATTCATAGCATTGATTATAGCTTGTTGTATGTTTTCTGCTTTGATAGCTCTTCGTACTGAGGCTTGACCTCGTATTTCTTTTCCTGCTTTTGTTGTTTGGGTCTGTGTTACCCATTTGCAGGAGTTTCAGGTAACCAAGCTGGACCGAGTGGAAGTTCAGTTGGTCGATCCCCGCATCCTTGAGTCCCAGTTTATTTATTATATGCATTGAACCGGGGAATGCCCCGTGTTATCATGTATTTGGGGATCTATCTTTTGAATTGATTTTTATGTGGTTACTTGCTGTATCGAGTTGAGTAAACTTTTATTTTGAATATCGAATATTTTGAATGAATGATTTGAAGTTCAGGCCTTTGTATATTCGAAAAATTTTTAAGCCCTGATTTAAGCTTCCGTGATTATGCGCTTATTGTGTGTTAATAGTTAGTAATTAGCACGGGGCCTGACATTTTTGGTATCAGAGCTTAAGCTGGGATAAGCTCGATTTATTTTGATCGCACTTGAGTCTAGGCACAGTGTTGCTTGTTGCATGTGCATGACTATGTGATTTACTTGTTTTGTGATATATTTCTTGCTGTGTGATCTTACCCTTTTAGTACCTTCTTAGATGTCGCCTAGACATAGGGGTAGAGGTATAGGGCAGTTTCAGCAGAAATCCGAGGGTCAGAACGATGAGGATCAGCGTAGTATTCCTAGTCGTAGACGTACCATACAGGTCGAGGATGATGTAGATGAGCTGGAAGCCCGTGTGGACGACATGGAACTTGTGATGGCGAGGTTTCAGCGGATGAACCCTCAAACGTTTAATGGTGGTGAGCCTAGTTCCGATACGGAGTCCTGGTTGCAGCATATTATCGGGTTTTTTGATCGTGTCAGGTATGACGATGAGCGTATGTTGAGTCTAGCTACGTTTCAGTTGAGGAGGAATTCTGAGCGTTGGTGGAGAGGTGCTTCGAGGACTCTTGAGGAAACTGGAGTAGGGATCTCGTGGAACAACTTTTGTACTGCCTTTCGTCAGGAGTACGTTCCGGAATCCTTTGTGAACGCTAGGGAGCATGAGTTTGATAACCTAGCGTAGGAAACTCTGTTCGTGGGAGAGTATGCTCGGAGATTTTCTTCTCTTCTTGCGTATGTTCCGCATGTGTCTGGCTGAGATAAGGAAAAGAGAACAAGTTCTTGGAAGGGTTGAATGAAGATTTGTATTCGTTGGTGCCGGCGAGTTCACCGGCTAGCTATGCAGAAGCGGTGGACAGGGATATTGACATTGAGGAGGGACTGCAGAACCATAGGTCTCGTGTTAGGCCGCAAGTGGTGCAAGGTAATCGTCCCATGGTTTCAGGGGTGCAACTTCCCAGTCTGTGCAGTCATCTCAGCCACCCCAGTAGCAGGTAGCCCAACAGTCTGGACACCAGAGGTTTAGGCCTCGTGGTCGTCAGTTCAAGAAGAAGTCTGGTTCTAGTTCTTCTGGCTCGGATAGTTCTAGCAGTGGTAGTAGTTCCAAAGTTGAGTTTTGTGGCCAGTGTGGAGGAAGGCATCCTACGGCGCATTGTGTAGGGGTGCAAGGTTCGTGTAACATCTGTGGACAGTATGGAGACTTTACGAGAGTGTGTCCTTTGGCTGGATATCAGCATACCGCCGCCCCACCGCAGGGTCGAGGTGGATCGTCTAGAGGTCGTTCTTTTCCGGTTCAACAGCAGAGGATAGGGGAGCCACAGTTTAGGACTTTCCAGCAGCCTGGTCCTTTGCGGTTTGTACAATCTTCCCAGCCTCAGTTCTCAGGACCTCAGTTTGCCCAGGTGATGCCATGACGAGGGAGCAAGTAGAGGGCACGCCAGGAGGAGGAGTGATCGCAGGTACTTTTTTTGTCTTTGATTTTCTTGCCGTGTATTGTTTGATACAGGAGCATCACATTTGTTTATTGCTGATACATTTGTGGTTGAGCATGGTTTGCATACCACACCTAGTGTGATGTTGTGTCTGTTGCGACTCCTGTCGATGCAAGCCTGTACTGCCAAGAGATTTTGTTGAATGGCATTCTTAGGTTTGGTGAACATGTTGTTAGTGGATTTGATTAGGCTTGTGATGTGGTATTTCGATTGCATAGTGGGAATGGATGTGTTGTCGGGTTATAGAGCCACCGTGGATTGTTTCCATGGCGTTGTGCGTTTTAGGCCTCAGTCTGGCGAGAAGTGGGACTTCTATGGCTTAGATTCCTGATAGAATATTCTTTTAGTCTCTGCGATGGAGATGTTTAGCCTGTTTTCGTTGGAGAATGCTGGATTTATGATCTATGCTTTTGATGCGTCTTATTCTTCGCGAATAGAGCTTAGTGATGTTCCCGTTGTTCGCAATTTCCCGGATGTGTTTCCGGAGGAGATTCCTGGTTTTCCTCCGAAGAGGGAGATAGACTTCAGCATTGAGTTGGTACTTGGTACAGCTCTTATCTCGAGAGCTCCGTATCATTTAGCACCTGCTGAGTTGAGGGAGCTTATGGTTCAGCTTAGTGACTTGCTGGAGAAGGGATTCATTAGACCGAGTATGTATCCGTGGGGAGCGCCTATCTTGTTTGTAAAGAAGAAGGATGGGTCGATGAGGATGTGTATCGACTTTAGGAAGTTGAATAAGGTGACAGTGAAGAATAAGTACCCTTTGCCGAGGATCGATGACTTATTTGATCAGCTTCAGGGTTCAGCTGTGTTTTCTAAGATCGATTTGCGTTCGGGGTACCATCAGTTGCGCATTCGAGAGCAAGATGTTTCGAAGAATACGTTTCGTACGAGGTACGGACATTATGAGGTTTTATTTATGCCTTTTGGTTTGATGAATGCCACTGCAGTTTTCATTGACTTGATGAATTGAGTCATTATAGAGTTCATCGAATAGTTTGTGACTGTGTTTATCGATGGTATCTGGTGTACTCTAAGACTCCGATGCAGCACAAAGAGCATTTGAAGCTGGTTCTTCAGACGCTTCGAGACTCGCAGTTGTATGCTAAGTTTTCTATGTGCGAGTTTTGGTTAGACAGAGTTGTATTTCTGGGTCATGTTGTTTCAGCTGCAGGTATTTATGTGGATCCCAGTAAAGTTGAGGCAGTTTTTAACTCGGAGCGTCCCAAGAGTATTTATGAGATTCGTAGTTTCTTAGGTTTGGCTGGCTATTATAGGTGTTTTAGAGGGATTCTCTAGTATAGCTAAGCCGATGACGCAGTTGACTCAGAAAGACAAGAGGTTTGTTTGGACTGAGCAGTGTGAGAACAGTTTTCTGTTGCTCAAGGAGAAGCTGACTTCTGTGCCTGTGCTAGCTTTGCCGTCTTGTTCAGATGGTTTTGTTGTTTGTTCTGATGCTTCGTTGAATGGATTGGGTTGTGAGTTGATGCAGCATGGTCTAGTCATTGCGTATGCCTCTCGTCAGTTGAACCCGCATGAGACTCGTTACCCAGTTCATGATTTAGAGTTGGTAGCAGTGGTTTTTGCATTGCAGATTTGGCACCACTATCTGTATGGTGAGCAATTTGTGGTGTATTCAGACCACAAGAGCCTTCAGTATCTATTTTCTCAGTGAGATTTGAACATGAGACAACATAGGTGGATGGAGCTGCATAAAGATTTTGATTGTCAGATCAAAAATCAACCTGGGAAAGTGAATGTAGTTGCTGATGCATTGAGCAGAAAGGCTCAAGTGGCGATGCTGGCTTCGTTGCAGATTTCTAAGGTCCATGAGCATCTAAGCACTACCGGTTGGAGATTTTACCTAGGTCAGGATTATGCTGTGGTGTCTTCTTTTCAAGTTGAGCCACAGATTGTTTCGAGTATAAGAGCAGCTCAGAAGACAGATCCATCATCTATCCATGAACTGAAGCTGAAGGTGAGAGCTGGACAGTTAGAGGATTATACTGTCTCGTCAGATGGTTGTTTGAGGTTTCGTGGCAGGTTGGTTGTGCCAAATCTGATTGATTTAAAGGAGGAGATCTTGGGAGAAGCGCATTGTAGTAGACACAGTGTTCATCCTGGTACAAGGAAGATGTATCATGCCTTGAAGCAGCATTTCTGGTGGACAGGTTTGAAGAGTGATGTTGCTGATTTTGTAGCTCGTTGTCTGAATTGTCAGCAAGTCAAGGCTGAGAGGATGAGACCTAGTGGTTTATTGCAGAGTTTAGAGATTCCCCAATGGAATTGGGAGCACATAGCAATGGATTTTGTCACACATTTGCCTCGTTCAAGTCGAGGATGTGATGCTGTGTGGGTTGTGATCGATAGGTTGTCGAAGTCTGCTCATTTCATTCCCTACAGTATGACCTATTCTTTGAAGAAGATGGCAAAGCTGTACATAGATTTTGTGGTGAGATTGCATGATGTGCCTATTTCTATCGTTTCAGATCGTGATCCGAGGTTTACTTCCACGTTTTGGAAGAGTTTGCAAACATCTTTGGGTATCAGATTGGCGATGAGCACAGCGTATCATCCCCAAACAGATGGTCAATCTGAGAGAACTATCCAGATTTTAGAGAATATGTTGAGAGCTGTTGTAATGGATTTTAGTGGTAGTTGGCAAGATTCGTTTTCTCTGGTTGAGTTTTCTTACAACAAGAGCTATCAGGTCACGATTGGTATAGAACCCTTTGAAGCTTTGTATGGCAGGAAGTGTAGATCGCCGGTGTGTTGGGAAGAAGTGGGGGAGAAGCAGATGTCTTCTCCAGAATTTGTGAAGCAGATGAGAGATCAGGTAGATCTGATTCGTCAGCGAATGAAAGCTGCACAAGTTTGCCAAGCCAGTTATGCGAATAAGAGGCGTAGGACTTTAGAGTTTCAGGTTGGTGATCTGGTTTTACCCTTTGAAGCTTTGTATGGCAGGAAGTGTAGATCGCCGGTGTGTTGGGAAGAAGTGGGGGAGAAGCAGATGTCTTCTCCAGAATTTGTGAAGCAGATGAGAGATCAGGTAGATCTGATTCGTCAGCGAATGAAAGCTGCACAAGTTTGCCAAGCCAGTTATGCGAATAAGAGGCGTAGGACTTTAGAGTTTCAGGTTGGTGATCTGGTTTTCCTGAAAGTTTCTCCTTTCCGTAGTGTTATGAGATTTGGTCTCAAGGGAAAGTTAGCTCCTCATTATGTTGGACCATATGAGATAGCTGAGAGAATTGGTCCTTTGGCTTATCGGCTGTTGTTGCCGCCAGATTTGTCTTCGTTACATGATGTTTTTCATGTGTCGATGTTGAGGAAGTATGACCAGATCCTTTGCATGTGTTGAGAACTGACGAGGTAGAGCTAGATCGGACTTTGAGTTATGTTGAGTATCCCTTGCAGATCTTGGATAGAAAAGAGAAAAAGCTGAAGAATAAGACCATTCCCTTGGTGATGGTCCAGTGGACCAAGCACGGTAGAGAGGAAGCTACGTGGGAACTGGAAGAGAAGATGCAGCGTGAGTGGCCGCATCTGTTTGAGTAAGTGCTGTATCAGATTCCAGTAGCTAGTTGTTTCTTGTTGATGTTCCAGTAGTGGTTTGCTTGAGGTTGTTTTCCCAGTTATCTTGAACCCTTGATTTCGAGGACGAAGTCCTGTTTTAGTGGGGGAGAGATGTGAGACCCGCAAGTTTACAAGATTAATTGAGATAATTAATCGGGTTTAGCATAGACCAGATTTGGCTTGAACAGATCTGGGATGAGTTAGCTTTGAGCTAGTATGCCTGGTGAAGCTAGCGGTTTCGTATTAGTCCTGGAATCAAATCTGGAGAGTTGGAGAATTTCCGCGGGAACTGATCAGATGTGGGCGTTGGTCAGCGTTGGGTTATCGCATTCGTTGTGGAGTTGGAATTTGGAATCTCTAGGCAGATGTGAGTACGCTAGCGTGTTTCTATAGCGAGTAGCTAAACTACGTCGTTTGGTTTAGTTGGAACGACAGCGTTTCATTTAGCGAGCGATATTCAGATTCGAGCAGTGTGTCGTTTGCTGCTTAGTGGTGGGATTCAGATCTCAGTTGCGTTGGTTTTCATGTTTGAGTAGCGGGTGATGTGTCCAGATGCGAGTGTGGACTCTCTGTGCGGCGTCGTTTGGATAAGTCGGGATCTGTTTTGGCGTAGATCCAGATCTGATGAGAGATTCAGATCCGAGTGGGAAACTCAGCTTTGAGACTTAAGTGTCCGTGGGTTCTGTTCTTCAGATTTAAGCAGATTTAACCTTTATATAGAGAACCTTTCCTTCGTTCTTTATTATTCAGCTTCGACACTTAGAATATTTCTCGCTAGCAAATCGTGTCGCGATACCCTAGCTACTGTTCACCGAACCTTATCTTCTCCTATTTGCCGACGGTAGACAGCTTCGATCGAAGTAAGAGTGGTAGCGCTGGACTCCTCTTGCTAAGACGCTTCGTTTGGTGTCTCTTTTGGAGACTTGGGAGGAGCTGGAGGTGGATCGTGAAGACACCTCCCTTCTGTAGTCTGTTAGCATAATCATGGATTTGCTTATGACGTTCAGGTAGCTTGCTGGGTAAGCGTTAAGATCCTACCTTGTGCTTCGTTTAGAGCCTTATGTTGTGTTATAAGGGTAGATAGCGCTGGTTGAGTGCGTAACTCCCAGTTCGTAGTGTCTGTGCTTTCGGTCCCTAAGTTAGCGCTGTGTTTTGCTTAACATGTTTCAGATCTGTGTTACTCGGGACTTTTTTGTTGTAATTATAGCTTAGAATATTTGAGGTACGGATGTGAGCTTATTTTACAGCGTTGATTGGGCATGGATACTATGTATGCTGCTGTGTGTGCCTCTGTGCCGTTATCTGCTTGCTTCTGTTGTGTTGTTATATGCAAGCTATCATTTCGCATACACGCATTATTCATGTTGCATCCAGATCTTGTTTAGCCGTGCCTTGTATCTTGATCTGTGTGTGTACCAGGATGCTTGTTAGAGGTCGAGCGGGTAAATCCTGTCACCCTCATCTCCCTGTTGGGATCTGTTAGCCACTATGAGCGGAGTGGGTAGCTCCCACACCTCATGAGTTGGGCAACAGCAGGTTGAGCTATGTTCTGCATCTGGTACCGTGTGTTGAGACGAGTGGGTAGCTCCCATATACTCACACACCGTGGCCACCATTGTTCAGTTGATCTGTTTCGCTTGTTGAGCAGCTGTTGAGATCTTTTGGCTCCCTGCCTTCGGTTGTAGCCTCATCTCATGCATACCATTGCATATTATCTGTTGCTGTTTAACTGTTGTTTTTCAGTTGCTCTCCGTACTGGTGTTTGACCCCATGTCCCTCTAGGGCTTGTTTGTTTGTTTGCCTGTTTGTTGTTCAGGTTACCATGGTTACTCAGCTGGTCGTGGAGTTGACCCGGTTGGTGGTGCCCTAGGAGGTGGTTAGAGTGTCTCAGTTAGTATGTATATTATATATATCAGTACTGTTAGCCGGGGGATGCCCTGTGCTTTGTTGTATCCAGTGGTACTCAGGTGTTCTTGTATTTTGATACATGCTGTACTGTTGTACTGAGTGATTGTTTACTGGGATATTTTGAGTATTGTAGTACTTTAAATTATGTTATCTTTCCGTCAGGCCAAAAGCGAAAATGTTAACTACTATTTTATTGCTTCCGCTAGTGTTTGCATGGTTTAAATCTGTGTTTGTGCACGAGTCCTGACAAATGGTCAATCTTCCAGCAGAGGGTCCAACCAAGAAGATACCCTGGAGAGGTAACGACGGCAGAGACCGAAATAGTTTAATGGCACAAATGATCTGTTTGCTGCTGAAAGCTGGATCAAGTCTATGGACGTCACTTTTTACTACCTCCAGATGCTAGATCTGGATATGCCCAGGTGCGCCATCTACATGCTGAGAGATGATGCCATGATCTGGTGGGAATGAGCCAAACTCACAGTGGACTTGGCTAATCTCTCATGGGAGGAGTTCAAGAGAGTGTTCTTTGATCAGTATTTCACTACTGATATGCGGTCCGAGCTGAACAGGGAGTTTCTAACATTTAAGCAGGGGAGCATGTCAGTTCGGGAGTATGTCCACAAGTTTGAGAGAGGGTGTCAGGCCCGGTGCACAACACAGAGTTAACCACGCAATAAACAATAGCGGAAGCATTTAAAAAGTGGCTAAATTTTTTTTTCTTTGGCCTGACTTAGAAAACATAAATTAAAATACAGCGATACACAAAATACTGGTTTTACAATAACAGAAAACCAACCACTACAGATACAACATATAGAGCGTCTACCAAAGATACAGACATAGCGAGTCTCTACGCTCAACATAGATACAAAATAGTAATAAAACATCCCATCGGGCATTCCCCATGTGATGACTCTACTACATAACTATATATTATATCAATAACAGAAAACCAACCACTACAGATACAACATATAGAGCGTCTACCAAAGATACAGACATAGCGAGTCTCTCGCTCAACATAGATACAAAATAGTAATAAAACATCCCATCGGGCATTCCCCATGTGATGACTCTACTACATAACTATATATTATATATAACTGGGACACTCTATCCACCTTTCTGGGGAACCACCAGCTGTGAAACCTGGATAACCTGAACAAACACAGGCAACAAAGACAATCCAGCCCCAGAGGGATATGGGGTCAAACCCTAGTACGGAGAGCAATATAAAACATCATGCAGATAGAACAAGATATAAATGTGATGCTATGCATGAGAACAGGGAGCTCAAAAGACTGCGCATAGCTGAATATCAGAACTGGGAGTGGTAACCGAATGTGTGAGAGAATGGGAGTTATCCAGGCGCTCGATCCCACATGGTACAAACCACAACAGATTACAGGGATGGCCGCAACTCATGTGAGAGAAATGGGAGATGCCCATGTGCTCAATCAAATAAAACATCATCACCAGCCAGAACTGGAAGGCCATATCTCATATGAGAGAACTGGGAGCTACCCAGGCGCTCAATCACATGCACCATGTCAACAAGGATTAACTCCATAGCAAACAACAACAGATCAGGGTTTCTCACAGCAGGCTGTTAACAAGGGCTCGCAAAAGGAATGAGCAGAACAACATGACATGCGTGTATGCATAACAACTTGCAGTATAATATACACAAAATAGATGCAAGCAGCAGCACAGAAGCAACAACATACACACTGCTCAACATAACAGCACACGCCATTTATACACAAGTCCATCTCAAAGCTGTAATCATAAGCTCACATCCGTACCTGAGCTCTGAGATACAATTACCACAACAAAGCCCCGAGCAACTGAAATCAGCCACCTACTTGGACAAACAACAACAAGAAAACTCAGGGGCTGTAGCACAGAACTACGAACTGGGAGCTACGAGATCCACCAGCTCTATCCTACCCTTCTAGCACAACAGACAACTCTAGACAAAGCGTAAGGGAGGATCTAGCTCTTACCCAAAAGCACTACCTGAACGGAGAAGCAAATCTGCCGAAATGCTAACAGACTACACAAGGTAGCTTCTTTCGCGATCTTCTTACATCTTATCCCAAGCCTTCGAAAGAGGTATAAGAAGATACGCCTTGGCAAGAGGAGTCCAGCGCTACCACTCTTGCTCCAATCTGAGTCTTATACCGCCGACAATCGGAGAAGATAAGCTTCGGTGAATAGTAAATAGGGTATCGCGACAGAGTAAGGTTACGGGAAATATTTCTAGGTGTTGGGGAAAAATATCGCGTTCGAAAGGTCAAAGTCCTCTATATAACAACGTAAGTTCCCCAAATCTGATGAACAGTAACCACCGACAACATTAACTCAAAGCTGATACCCACTCAGATCCGAGTAACACTCCAGATCTGGACCATACGTAAACCAACGCGCTACTACCAGACGACATCGCATCGAAGTCCACTATTCAACTGGACAAATCATCCCGCTAATACCTAATTTGCTATCGCTAAACGACGCCGTATCGCAACTCAGATCTGGATGACTAGATCTCACACCAGTACTAACCACCGTTCACTAATACCCAAAACGGTGTCGCACTACCTTACGGTCTAATAACCCGAAACCGATCCACACCAAACCCTCGAACTAGGCCGGTTCATACAGCCTAACAACTTATGCATCTCAAATCTGGTTTCTTCCAAAAGACGGCGTTTCGCTACCCGCGTAGGACATCAATTAACGTATCTCAAATACTTTGCGATAACCAGATTTCACCACTAGCCTCGATTACAATCAACCAACGCCAAATCCGAAGTTACCAACCAGCACTTAGCAACTCTCCAAATCTGCCTACTACTCCGCAGAACTCTACAAATTTTCAGAGCTGTTCTAAACACAATTATGCAGCGAAACCCGATAATCTCACCAAGCATACCAGCTCACAACTGATCCATCCCAGATCTGTTCCCGCCAAATCTGGTCTATACTAAACCCGATTAATTAACTCAATTAATCCAATAATCTTTCGGGTCTCACAGAGTGTGCTACTTTGTACCTCTGGTTGGAAAGGATTTGAAGGAGAAGCTGCGACATTTTGTCGACGATTTGAAGCCTACCTCAAACATGATGTTAGGCTAACTGAGGTAAGGACTTCAGGGCAGCAGTGGACAAGGATCTCCGAGCTGAAAAAGATTGGAACGAGATTGAATAGGAGCGTCAGCACAAGTGGCAGACCTTTCAGCAAAAAGATCAGAGGCCTTTCAAGAGTCATACCCAGAATCAGGAGAGGTCGTAAGCACAAAAACCTCTGCAACCCCAACCTATCAGTGCAGTTCCCGCCATCTCCAACAGGCCAGTTTGACCGAAGTGTCAGAAGAACCATTCTTGTCAGTGTAGAGCTGGTCAGGACGTCTGCTACAAGTGTGGTGCTTCAGGCCACATTTCTCGGAATTGCCCAAAGTCAAAACAGCTGGTGACCAGCAGAGCTTATGTCATGGCAGCTGAGCAGGCCAACCCAAACTCTACTGTAGTTACGGGTAAGATTTTGATTGCTGATATGCCCTCTATTTCCCTAATAGATTCAGGTGCGACCCATTCATTTATACTAGAAGAGTTTGCTAGGAAGCTAGCTTTCAGACTGGACCAATTGTCCATAGGTTTTTGTGTGACCGTACCCTCAGGATAGGAACTGATATCCTATTATTTATTTCATGATTAGGATCTCAGAATCCAAGGACACTTAGTTACTGCCGACCTAATTTTTTTACCTATGAGTGAGTTTGATTTGATTTTGGGTATGGTCTGGTTAACTAAGTACTGAGTAGTAATTGATTTTAAGCTCAGAACAGTAGCGGTCAAGCCACCTAAGGGAGACCAGTTTTTGTTTGAAGCTAACCAGCTTAGGAGAGTTCTTCGCATTGTTTCAGCTTTGAAAGCCCAAAGCTGTTTAAGGAAGGGTGGAGTAGGATTTTTGGCTAGTTTATCGTCCCTAGCTATTGCTAGTAAGCCCGATCTGTTAGAAGCGGAGGTAGTGAACGAGTTTCCCTAAGTTTTCCATGAAGACATCTACGGAATGCCTCCAGAACGGGAACTAGAATTTGCGATTGAATTAGTACCAGGAGCAGCACCTGTTTCCATAACACCATATCGGCTTTCTCCTACTGAGATGAGGGAACTAAAGGAGCAAATCCAAGATATGTTGGAAAAGGGCTTCATTCGACCTAGTACATCACCATGGGGAGCCTTGTGTTTTTTGTCAAGAATAATGATGGGAGCTTGAGGTTGTGCATAGATTATCATGAGCTGAATAACATTCCTGTTAATAATAAGTTGCCCTTCCTATGATTGAGGATTTATTTGACCAACTTAAGGGAGCAACAGTGTTTTCTAAGATCGACCTACGATCTTGTTATCATCAGTTGAAGATCAAGAAGCTGATATCTATTTGACGGAATTCAGAATGCGTTATGGTCATTATGAGTTCGTAGTAATGCCTTTCGGACTAACAAACGCACCTTCATCTTTAAGGATTTTATGAATAGAGTGTTCCAACCATACTTGGATCAGTTCGTGATAGTGTTTATAGACGAAATTCTAGTGTACTCCACGAACAGATCGGATCACTCAAGTCAGCTTAGGACAGTGCAGCAAGTTCTGAAGAGCAAACAACTGTTCTCTAAGTTCACTAAGCGAGTTCTGGCTAGAGAAGGTTGCATTCCTAGGTCATATCATTTCCAAAGATGGAATAGAGGTTGACCCAGCTAAGGTCGAAGCAATTCAATACTGGACTATGCCAAAGCTGTTTCAAAGGTCAGAAGCTTTTTGGGTCTTGTGAATACTATAGACATTTTATTAAGTTGTTTTCAAATACAGCCGTTCTGTTCGATCGACTTTATGCGAGACCCTCTATTAAAGTACAATGACTAGTTATTCGATCAATAACCAGTGCTAGAGGGTGTAACCAGATCGAATGACAAGATGCAGGATTCAGCCAGAAGTAGAAGCCGAGTTCGCAAAGATCAAGCTGGTTTCAGCTGAAAGTTGAAATCTGCCCGATATAAAGCGAGCGCTAAACATGCCAGTTCCAGTTGGAAGACTAGAACCAGCTCGACACTTTGACCGAATGATCTGGTTAACTTAACTTGAGCTACAATAGCTCAGTGTTCTTGAATACTTTGTGCACCGAGATACAGATTGAGTAATGTAAATAAAACATGCGGAACTAACTCAAACTGCACTCTATCGTTCGAAGCCCAATTAAACAGTTATAAACGCGTAAGCAAAAATGTGTTTCGTATGAATGTAAATACTGAAAATAGTAAAGAAAGATACGCTGAATGTGTTTCTGAAAGTTCAGAGCTCAATCTCCTGCATCTCCCCTTCTTCCGCCACGGGAAGAATCCACTACAAGACTTTGATTACACGACCCTCGCTGCAACCCACTCCTACGACCCGCAGCCGCAAGAACTCCTAGAATCTGCCATTGCACACCAGCCCGCAAGCTGTGTGACTAACTTCACTTCTTTTACGCCTCAGTGAGAAAGGCTACACACACTTCTTTAACGTCTCAGTGCGAAAGACAACTAGACTTGTTTAACGTCTCTGTCAAAAGACTACAATGGAAGTCGTTTGATTCCATTCACTCAAATATTCTGTTTAAGCTCACTTCTCTCGTATGTGAGTGAATCTATGTGTGAGAAATATACAGTGTAAGCTCTCTCACTCAAGTGTATTCTCACACCCTGGAAAATGCTCCTAGATCGAGCTGGTTGCTCATTGTCCTTCAAGGTTCAGTTTTGTGCATTTTTCTGATTTCTTCATTTTTGCTTGCACAACACTGTTACGACTTCATTCTTCTCAGCGATACTTCAAATCGCTGCATGTGCTCTGTTTTATAGCCTTGCATGGAAATTTGTCCATTGGACACAAAGTAGTAGACGTTGAAAGGTCTTCTGACACTGTTGTACTTTGTGTCCTTTGTCAATAAATGCGTTGCAGGCTTTTGTTTACTTTAGTCACGTGAGCACTGTTCTGAGAAGACAATACAAGAAAGTTGATTTGAATACTAAACATTGTTTGTCGTTTAACGTTGTATTCAAATCTCCATTCTCCTAGATTTGATGGCATCTGTCCTGCCATCTAGCTGGTTTGTCCTTAACCAGCTTGCAGTGTTCATCAATCCGATCTGCATCGAGATGGTTGCTTCTTAAAGCCGTTCAAAGATATTTTCTTCTCCTCTTGTTTGCAACCGCTCTTGAGCAAAATCTTATAATTTTCTCTTGTCAGCTGATCTTCTTTGAGCTGACCTTCATCATCTTCAGAGCTAAGGTATTTTTACACGATCTGCTCCTGAAGATTATGGGCATGCAGATTATTCTCGTCCAAGGTGGCACCTAGAGTTAGTCTCTCTTCTTATTGAAGCAGCTCTCTTGTCCTGGCTGACCATCCAGTTGGTCCTTCAGCTGGTCATTCAGCGAGGTATAGTATACACCGCTGGTGATCGGATCTGCACTCGATCACTGTGCTTGTACCTATCTTTGCACTCAATCACAGCTCTTGTACACTGCACTTGATCTGCACTTGAGATATTTTGTACTTGAGCATTCTGCGCTTCAACTCTGCACTTCTTCTCTGCTCTTGATTCTGCGCTTGAACTGCTCTTCACACTCTGCGCTTGATCTTCGTGCTGTTCCAACATCCAGCTGATGCACCAGCTTGATGTACCCTGCACTTCTGGAAGTAAACTGCCGAACCAGTTTGGGCGTCCCCTTACTGTTCCAGCTAGATATCTTCGACCATTCCAGCTCAGGCGTCCCTTCACTGTCCAAGCTTGGATATCTTCACGTCTACTTTAGTCTAAGCAAGCTGCGCATGTCAAGTAGAGCGTTAGTACAATAGAAGCAGATTTTGTGTGAATCAAAACTTAGATTCTGACCTGTAAACCCAGATCCAACAATATCCCCCTTTTTGATCAACACAAAATCTGGATAAACATATGCATGTATGTTTATACTTGAAAATATTTCTCCCCCTTTTTGTGGGAATCAAAAAGAGTTTGAAACCTTATCTCCCCCTTAAAGTTTAAAACAAAACTCCCCCTCAACAAAACATGGGGTAATTTTATTTTCGAAATAAAAATTATTGTATGCACAGGGAGAGATTTTGTCGAAATATTTGTTTATGCATGAGATTTTGAAGACAAAGTCTATGCTACTCGAAGTTTCTCATACATATAGACCAGAGGAGCATCAAGAAACATTCCTCCCCTATCCATATGCTGAGGTTTGAAAATATTAAAATTTTGTAGCACAGACAGGCTTTCGAACGGATATCAGAGCGTATGGTAAAACTGTTTAAAATATTTTTCGAAGAAAATACACTATTCAAGAACAACCTGCTCTGATACCACTTGTTGGATCGAATTTATGCGAGACCCTCTGTTAAAGTGCAATGACTAGTTATTCGATCAATAACCAGTGCTATAGGATGTAATCAGATCGAATGACAAGATGCATGATTCAGCCAGAAGTTGAAGACGAGTTCGCAAAGATCAAGCTGGTTTTAGCTGAAAGTTTAAACCAGCCATATATAAGGGGAGTGCGAAACATGCCAGTTCCAGCTGGAAGACTAGAACCAGCTCGACACTTCGACTGAACGAGCTGGTTAACTTAACTTGAGCTGCAATAGCTCAGTGTTCTTGAATACTTTGTCAGGCCTCGTGCTCACATCAGAGACAAAACACGCAAAATAAGCGGAAGCAACTAAAAAGTGGTTAAAATTTTTTGCTTTTGGCCTGACAAAAAAATAACATAATTTAAAATACACAATACTCAAAATAATCCCAGTTTATAAATCCACAACAGCAGAAACATTCAAGTACAAAAAATTCCCAACGGCTGAATACAACACAAGTACAGATAGACTGCCAACTATATAGATCTAAGCATCACCCGGGACATCCCACCCAAAGTGATACCAGTGCATACAAATACTATACATAACTGGGACACCTATCTACCTCCTGGGGCACCTCCAGCTGGGTCAAAGCCACGACCAGCGTAATAACCTAGAAAACCTGAACCACAAACAGGAAAACAAACACAACAGCACCAGAGGGACCTCGGGGTCAAACCCCAGTACGGAGAGCAACTATAAAACAACAATGAATAGCAAAAGATATGATGCTAATGCTATGCATGAAGGACAATGCAACAGTCGAAGGCTACAACCAAGGAAGGGAGCCAAGAAATTCAACAACTGACAACAGATTCTGCGAAGAATGGTGGCCAATGGTGTGTGTACAAGCATACGGGAATTACCCGCTCATCTATACACCACACCTAAATACCAGATGCAACAACAACTCAACCTGCTGTTGCCCAACCCATGAACTGTGGTAGTTAACCACTCGACGCATGAGGGCTAACAGACCAGTAGGGAGATGAGACTGCAGTATTGCCGCTCGCCCTCGCATCCTGGTAAGATCAGAACAGCAGTAACAACAGGACGGCTACAACAGCTGAAATGGAAATGATAGTGCGTATGCAAAGCAACAACTAAACAGCATATAAACAACAAGCAATGCACACACAACAAACAACATAATATCCATGCCAATTCCAGCCGTAATATAAGCTCAACATCCGTACCTCACCAGATCCTAAGCTACAATTACCACACACAGCTGCTACAACGAAGTCCGAGCCACACAGATCTGTCACCTGCTAAGCCAACACAAGCTACTGCTCAAAGATAGAAACATAAAATAACAGCAGCTGGGAGCTACAACTCCACCAGCGCTTATCTACCTTCCTAACTCAACGGAAAGCTCTAACAAAGCTTAAAGGTAGAATTCTCACTTACCCCAACGAACTACTGGCACGGCAGGGAACGCTTACGCTAGCAAACTACACAAGGGAGATGTCTTAGAGATCCTGTGATCCTCTTCCAGCTCTTCCAAAGCCATCTAAAGAGGTATAGAATGAAGCGCCTTAGCGAGAGAAGTCCAACGCTACCACTCTCACTCTCGTCGGAGTTGTCTACCACCGAAAATTAGGACGGATAAGGTTACTGTGAACAGTAACTAGGGTTCGCGACAAGATTTGGAAATGAAGGAAATATTTCTAAGTGTGGGATCTCATGCCAAATCAAAGACTAAGTCTTCTAATAAATACGCTACTCAACAGTTGCAAGAAATAGGAATAGATCCACCGACAAAATCAGTCATCACAACTAATATTCCCCAACCAGCAGCTGAAATGACGCATCAGCTTTTGCCTACCGCTAATACTAAATGGCGTCGCACCAACTTAACCAAACGACGTCGCAGAGGAACACGTCACCTCGCTACCAATAGCTGATCCACAAACCAGGAGCCGCAACGCATGAGATCTCTCAACAGCTGATGTCTAGCATAACCAACATCTGGTACAAAGCGTTCCACCAAAACGTTGTCGTGTTAACTAATCCAAACGACGTAGTTTCGATACACGCTAACAAACACGCTAGCAAAACCAACAGCTGGTTTCTGTTCACAAAACGTCGTCGCTTCAAAGTCCCTTAGCGCTCTCTGCTGATCATCGCAACTAAAATACCAACAGCTGATCACTCGCAATAGCTGGATAGGCGCTAATACACCAACGACTGAAATCTAACGAAGCACTGCTGCTCCAATTGATTCCTACTGCTACAGCTGGAACGCACATCTAAATCAAATATCACTAACGACTGACTCAACAGCTGGTACTCAAAAAAAAGTCTCCCACGAAACGTCTGATATCTTTCCAACTACTGATTCCAACACTTAGGAAAATTTGATGTCTACGCCAAGCAGATAGACCAATAGCAGGTCCAAACCCGACCAACACCTGATTGTGAAAACACAAGTCTCACATCTTTGTGCACCGAGATACTGATTGAGTAATGTAAATAAAACATGCGGAAATAACTCAAACTGCACTCTATCGTTCGAAGACCAATTAAACAGTTATAAACGCGTAAGCAAAGAAATAACTCAAACTGCACTCTATCGTTCGAAGACCAATTAAACAGTTATAAACGCGTAAGCAAATGTGATGCTGTCAGGCCCCGTGCTAATTACTAACAACTAACACAATAAAAAAAAACGAATAGACACGGAAGCTTAAAATTAGGGCTTAAAATTTTTTTCAAATACAATGGGCCTGAACTTCAAATCATACATTCAAAATAGCGATAATTAAAATATGAGTTGACTCAAACTCCAATACCCAGGTAACAACATAAACTCAATCAAGTACAAATCCCCAATACATGATAACACGGGGCATCCCCCGGTTCAATACATATCATATATAGACTGGGACTCAGGGACGCGGGGATCGACCAGCTGAACTTCCACTCGGTCCAGTTTGATTACTTGATGTTCCTGCAATTGGGCAACACAGACCCAAACAAAAGCAAAAGCAGGAAACAAGTACGAGGTCAAGCCTCAGTACGAAGAGCTATCAAAGCAGATAAACATGCAGCATGCTATAAAACAATGCTATGAATGCATGAGGCTGTCGAAGGAAATCAGTCAGCTAGACCGGTGCAACAACCGGCAAATCATATCGTGTCGCCTCTATACCACGGTCTATCAACCGGGAAATCATCGGTCCGTGATCATCGGGGCCCGTCAGCCCATCACAGCTCGGAGGTAGACACTCGTATCCGGTAGTCACCGCTCCGACGATAGCGTTGGACTTTTCGGGCATGACCCAACAGTCGGCCAGTCACAACGTGGCACCCAAATCAGGTTATCAAATCAAATCTGTAAATCAGGCTCAAGATGTATGCATGAATGCCATTCAATATCCATGCTCAATACATAATATTCCTAAACGTAAAACAGTCTACACATTCAATCAAAAACAGTAACTGGTTCACGTAAACACATATCAGTCCAGCCACAGATTTCACAACATCGAATTATAGACATGTTCACACTCAAGCTGCTAAGGGCCGCTCAATCGTACCTTTCTTCTTCAATTTACCTAACAGAGTGAAGATATATTTCAGGCTCTTGTGGTCGGTGTACACCACAAATTCTTCACCATAGAGATAATGCCGCCAAATCTTCAAGGCAAACACTATCGCAGCCAACTCCAAATCATGAACCGGGTACCTCGTCTCGTGAGGCTTCAGCTGTCGAGACGCATACGCAATCACGTACCCGTTCTGCATCAAAACACACCCTAAACCACTCAGAGAAGCGTCGGAGCATACAACAAATCCTCCGGAGCCAGACGGTAGAGCCAAAACTAGAGCAGTAGTCAACTTCTCCTTCAGCGTCTGAAAACTGTACTCGCACTCATCAGTCCATACAAATCTCTTATCTTTCTGAGTCAACTGCGTCATAGGCTTGGCTATCGAAGAAAACTCTCAATAAAACGCCTATAGTAGCCGGCCAAATCCAAGAAACTACGGATCTCAGATACATTCCTAGGTCTCTCCCAGTTCAGCACTGCTTCGACCTTGCTAGGATCCACCGAAATTCCTTGTGCCGAAATCACGTGACCCAAAAAGATAATCCTGTCGAGTCAAAACTCGCACTTGCTAAATTTGGCATAGAGCTGCGAGTTTCTCAATCTCTGTAATACTAGTCTCAAATGCTCCTTGTGCTCTCTCTTGCTCCTCGAGTACACCAAGATGTCATCTATGAAGACGATTACGAACCGATCGATATACTCGCTAAAGATGCGATTCATCAAATCCATAAAGACAGCGGGGGCATTCGTCAACCCAAACGGCATGACTAGAAACTCAAAATGCCCATATCGAGTCCGGAAGGCTGTCTTTGCCACATCAGCGTCTCTAATTCGCAACTGGTGATAACCAGAGCGCAAGTCAATCTTCGAGTAAACCACCGATCCCTGCAACTGATCGAAAAAGTCATCAATCCTCGGCAGAGGATACTTGTTCTTCACCGTGGCCTTATTCAACTGTCTGAAGTCCACGCACATCCTCATAGTGCCATCTTTCTATTTCACAAATAAAATCGGAGCTCCCCAAGGCGACATGCTCGGTCTGATGAAGCCTTTCTCTAAGAGATCAGTCAACTGTTCCTTCAGCTCTTTCAACTCTGCGGGCACCAACGGGTAAGGAGCTCTAGAAATCGGGGCGGTACCGGGCACCAACTCAATACTGAAGTCGACCTCGCGTCGAGGAGGGAATCCAGGAATCTCATCTGGAAACACGTCGGGAAACTCTCTAACAACGGGGATGTCACGCAACTCTAATCGCTGCTCCTGGGAACTATCAAGTGCATAGATCATGAATCCTGCATTACCTAGCGATAGCAGGCTAAACATCTCCATAGCGGACACTAGGGGAATCTTCGACCTCGAATCCGTGCCGTTGAAATCCCACCTCTCACCCGTATCAGGGCAAAATCTCACCACACCATGGAAGCAATCAACGGTAGCCTTATAGCTAGATAATACATCCATTCCCAAAATACAGTCGAAATCTCTAATCCCCAACACAATCAAATTGGTCACCAAAACATGCTCATCAAACCTAATCAGGCAATCTACCACTACCTCTCGAGACCACATATCCACACCAAAGATCCACACCAGCAGGAGTAGATACAGAAACAACATCACACAGTGGGGAAGAACTCAACCCACGCTCAAACACAAACATCTCAGATATGAAAGAGTGTGATGCACCAGTGTCAAACAAAACTCTCGCAGGATAATCATAAATAGAGCATGTACCTCTAATCACCATGCCCGGCGTCTCCTTAGCCTGGTCCAACGACAAGGCGTTCGCCTGTGCCTGCTGGGGAATTTGAAACGGGGGTCGGGAAGGTCCTCCAAAACGTGACGGCTCACGAGGTTGAAATCCTGATCGCTGGGACTGCACAAAAGGCTGCTGTCGCTGAGAAGAACCACTAGCGGAACCCTGCTGCGACTGACCTGTAGACCGCCCTCCAATCGAAGGACACGCTCTAGCAAAATGTCTCGACTGACCACATAGATGGCAAAGTCCTCGGACTCCTCTACACTGCGAAGTCTCATGCCTCCCTCCGCACTGACTACAGAATCCACCTCCAGAACCACTACCAGAACCACTGCCAGAACCAGAGCTCACGGAACCAGAAGAACTCGAATGGCCCTTCTTCTTGAATTGCTTCCCTCGAGGTCTGAACTGCTGGCGACTCGACTGCTGTGACCCCTGCGGAGACTGATACGACTGCGACACCGCCTGAGCCGACTGAGAAGCACGTCCAGACGTCTGATGTATCGGAGCCTCAGGATCCATCAAACTCTCCTCGATATCCACCGCATTGTTCACAGCTTCCATGAAGGTCGCAGGGGATCAAGACAGCACCATCCGATAAAGGTCAGGTATCAAGCCCTTCAAGAACTTGTTCCTCTTCGTTCGCTCTTGGTTTGCCACAGCTGGCATGTACATTAGAAGCGCAGAAAACCGCCTCGCATACTCAGCCACACGCATATTAACCTGCTTCAAATTATCAAACTCACGCTCACGGCTAGCGAAATAGGACTCTGGAGTGTATTCGCGCCGAAAAGCCTCACAGAAAGCATCCCAAGTGAGCACCGTCCCACTATCTCGAAGCATCCTAGAAGTACTCCTCCACCAAAGCTGCGCATCATCTCGCAGCTGCAGCACCGCCAACTTCAGTCTCTTTTCCGGAGCGTACTCCAAGGTATCAAATAACTCCTCCATCTGAACAAGCCACGCCTCAGTGTCAGGCCCCGTGCTAATTACTAACAATTAACACATAATAAGCTCATAGACACGGAAGCTTAAAATTAGGGCTTTAAAATTTTTTTCAAATACAATGGGCCTGAACTTCAAATCATAAATTCAAAATAGACGATAATTAAAATATGAGTTGACTCAAACTCCAATACCCAGGTAACAACATAACTCAATCAAGTAAAAATCCCCAATACATGATAACACGGGGCATCCCCCGGTTCAATACATATCATATATAGACTGGGACTCAGGGACGCGGGGATCGACCAGCTGAACTTCCACTCGGTCCAGCTTGATTACCTGATGTTCCTGCAAATGGGCAACACAGACCCAAACAAAAGCAAAAGCAGGAAACAAGTACGAGGTCAAGCCTCAGTACGAAGAGCTATCAAAGCAGATAAACATGCAGCATGCTATAAAACAATGCTATGAATGCATGAGGCTGTCGAAGGAAATCAGTCAGCTAGACCGGTGCAACAACCGGCAAATCATATCATGTCGCCTCTATACCACGGTCTATCAACCGGGAAATCATCGGTCCGTGATCATCGGGGCCCGTCAGCCCATCACAGCTCGGCGGTAGACACTCGTATCCGGTAGTCACCGGTCCGACAATAGCGTTGGACTTTTCGGGCACGACCCAACAGTCGGCCAGTCACAACGTGGCACCCAAATCAGGTTATCAAATCAACTCTGTAAATCAGGCTCAAGATGTATGCATGAATGCCATTCAATATCCATGCTCAATACATAATATGCCTAAACGTAAAACAGTCTACACATTCAATCAAAAACAGTAACTGGTTCACGTAAACACATATCAGTCCAGCCACAGATTTCACAACATCGAATTATAGACATGTTCACGCTCAAGCTGCTAAGGGCCGCTCAATCGTACATTTCTTCTTCAAATTACCTAACAGATTTCTCCTGGCTCAATTCACGCAGCAGGAACTTCCTGGAAGCTGAAATCTGTTACAACATAGCTAATATCTTAGCTCAATACAGCTACACATTCACGTTAATCCTACGGCCAGAAGCATACTTCGATCCTACACTTCTACGCAGGCATTAACTACTAAAAACCGAGCTCAAACTACAAGAAATGCTCACCCAAAAGCTCAAAAGAACAACTGCAGAATCTGCTCAACAAAACCAGCAATTCACGAACGAGCAGAGCCTACGGGATTTCTCAACTCGTTTCTCCTAGCTTCCAAACTGGTATCAATGGGAAGAGCAAGTCTCAAGGAGTCCAGCGTCACCAAGAACGTCAAACACAAAGGCTGGAATCGACAGGAAATGGCGATAGAAAAAGACGGTGAACAGTAGCTATTTCGAGGGTTTGGAGAAGAGGAGATAAGAAATATCTGGCTCAAAATAATTCTAAGTGTCGATCAACACTTCTATAAATACCTCTTAAAGCCTCGCCTGCTGATTCATTAAAATCAATCGAAGTGACCAGCAGAAGTCTATCAGCAGCAGCCCTCTTTTTTCCTTTCGTTAAATTCAGCAGCAACGACCAAAAAGCAATCGCAAGAAAACACTCCAAAACGACACCGTTCCAACTTATCAAATGACGCTGTAGCGATACACCAGCTGACAACAGCTCTCTCTCCAAAACAATCCATCTGCTGGTCGCGTGAAATTAACTCAAAACGTCGACGCATCAACTAATCCAAACGACGTCACTTTAGATACGTAAACATTGCTGCCAACAGCTGATCTCTCAAACGAAAATCTCAAAACGCAGCGTTTCAACTAATTCAAACGACGCCGCTTCTCAACATTATAGTATTTGCGCGCCTGCTGGTCAGCAGCAACCATCACAACGCAATCTACTGCCAGCAGAAAGGAATACGTCACACCTACGGCATCATATCTATTAACAGCTCTTGCGACTGATTCCTCAAACCATCTGCTGATCGTCCTCCACTAGTGCAACTGCTGAATCCTATAGTCAACACTCCAAAATGTTGACTAACACGTGTCACTTCCTCATTCATTCTCGCGCTAAGTGCAATGTCTGCCAGCAGCAACCTCAAACTCGAAACTAAAACCAGCAGCTCTCATTGCGTCACGCTGACGTCATCTCTGCTGATTCAAAATCCATCATCAAGAGCTACAATAACTTGCTGCTGACATTTTGCTCCAAAAATCGCTACGACTGAATTTCCAAAAATTAACGCAACGTTCAAAATCAGCAGGAACCTCAAAATTCACGTGATTAATCCCAAATCAAATCAATTAATCACTAATATAAATCCTCAATCCTCAAAGATGCGTATGAATGTAAATACTGAAAACATTAAAGAAAGATATGTTGAATTTGTTTCTAGAAGTTCGGAGCTCAATCTCTTACATCTCCCCTTCTTCCGCCATGGGAAGGATCCACTAGAAGACTTTAATTACAACGAACCTCGCTGCAACCCACTCCTACGAACCGCAGCCGAAAGAACTCCTAGCATCTACCATTGCACACCAGCCCACAAGCTGTGTGACTAACTTTACTTCTTTTACGACTCAGTGAGAAAGGCTACACACACTTCTTTAACGTCTCAGTGCGAAAGACAACTAGACTTATTTAACGTCCCTGTCCAAAGACTACAATGGAAGTCGTTTGATTCGATTCACTCAACTATTCTGTTTAAGCTCACTGCTCTCGTATGTGAGTGAATCTGTGTGAGAAATATACATTGTAAGCTCTCTCACTCAAGTGTATTCTCACACCCTGGAAAGTACTCCTAGATCGAGCTGGTTGTTCATTGTCTTTCCAAGTTCAGTGTTGTGCATTTTTCTGATTTCTTCATTTTGGCTTGCACAACACTGTTACGACTTCATTCTTCTCAACGCTACTTCAAATCGCTGCAGGTGCTCTGTTTTATAGCCTTGCATGGAAATTTGTCCGTTGGACACAAAGTAGTAGACCTTGAAAGGTCTTCTGGCACTGTTGTACTTTGCGTCCTTTGTCAATAAATGCGTTTCAGGTTTTTGTTTACTTTAATCACGTGAGCACTGTTCTGAGAAGACAATACAAGCAAGTTGATTTTAATACTAAACATTGTTTGTCGTTTTAGCGTTGTATTCAAATCTCCTTGCTCGTAGATTTGATGGCATCTGTCCTGCCATCTAGCTGGTTTGTCCTTAACCAGCTTGCAGTGTTCATCAATCTGATCTGCATCAAGCTGGTCTTGTTGGAGCTGGTTGCTTCTTCAAGCCGTTCAAAGATCTCTTCTTCTCCTCTTGTTTGCAACCTCTCTTGAGCAACTCTTCTAATTTGCTCTTGTCAGCTGATCTTCTTTGAGCTGACCTTCATCATCTTCAGAGTTAAGGTCTTTTTACACGATCTGCTCCTGAAGATTATGCCCAGCTGGTTTGTCCTTAACCATCTGGTTTTAGTCAGCTTCTGTATCTAAGAAGACACTGATTTTGAGCTGTTCCCTCAAGCTGATTTTCTTAGGTGAACCATCTTGAGTTGAAGAAGACTGCTCGAGTGCCCCACCAGCATGTAAATTCTTTCTCGTCCAAGGTGGGCTCCTAGATTTAGTCTCTATTCTTGTTGAAGCAGCTCTCTTTTCCTGGCTGACCTTCCAGCTGGTCCTTCAGCTGGTCATTCAGCGAGGTATAGTATACACCGCTGGTGATCGGATCTACACTCGATCACTGCGCTTGTACCTATATTCGCACTCAATCACAGCTCTTGTACACTGCACTTGATCTGCGCTTGAGCTATTCTGTACTTGAGCATTCTGCGCTTCAACTCTGCCCTTGTTCTCTGCTCTTGATTCTGTGCTTGAACTGCTCTTCACACTCTGTGCTTGATCTTCATGCTGTTCCAACATCCACCATCTTGATGTACCCTACACTTCTGGAAGTAAACTGCCGAACCAGTTTGGGCGTCCCATTACTGTTCCAGCTAGATATCTTTGACCTGTCCATCTCAGGCGTCCGTTCACTGTCCTAGCTTGGATATCTTCACGTCTACTTTAGTCTAAGCAAGTTGCGCATGTCAAGTAGAGCGTTAGTACAATAGAAGCAGATTTTGTGTGAATCAAAACTTAGATTCTGATCTGTAAACCTAGATCCAACACGTTCCATTAATCTCTATGACTAAGAAGCAAGTTAAATACGAATGGAACCCTGATTGTCAGCTGAGTTTTGAGAAACTGAAGCAAGCTCTGGTTGAAGCTCCGGTGATGACCATGCCTTTTGGACAAGGGAATTTTGTCATTTACACGGATGCGTCCAAGCTGGGTTTAGGTGCTCCACTGATGCAGAACCAAAGAGTAATTGTGTATGCTTTCAGGCAGCTGAAGATCCATGAAAAAAATTACCCTACGCATGATCTGGAGCTAGCAACTATAGTTTTTGCCTTGAAGATTTGGAGGCATTACCTGTATGGGGAGAAGTGCGAAATATTTACAGATCACAAGAGACTTAAGTACTTTTTCACCCAGAAGGAACTGAACATGAGGTAGAGGAGATGGTTGGAGCTGGTGAAGGATTATGACTATACTATCAGCTATCATCCAGGTAAAGTGTGGTGGCTGATGCATTAAGCAGGAAATAAGTAGGATTAGCTCAGCTTACAGCTCAGAGACCGTTAGTTTATGAGATTGAGAAATTTGGGTTAAAGCTGGTACACCGTAATAGTACTACAAACCTGGCCGTCCTCTCCATTCAATCATCCTTGATAGATCAGATCATAGAAGGTAAGCTGAGGGAAGAGCAGATGAGGAAGTGGAAGAAGCGAGACGAAGAGAAAGGTGGTAACCTCTACACTTCAGAAGAGGAAGTTGTCAAATATCAGGGCCGAATGTGGGTTCCTCAAGTGGATACCTTGAGATCTGATATATTGGCCGAAGCTCATACATCCCCATACTCAGTTCACCTAGGAAGTACAAAGATGTACAAAGATCTCCAAAAGCTGTATTGGTGGCCAGCTATGAAGCGTGACATTTCCATATAGTTTCGGAATGCCCAACCTGCCAGCTGGTGAAGGCAGAGCATCAAAGACCAGCTGGAATGTTGAAGCCCCTACACATACCAGAATGGAAGTGGGAGAACATTGCTGTTATACCATAATGGAAGTGGGAGAACATTTCTGTGGATTAGTTGGATTACCCAGAACTATCCATGGATACAATTCCATTTGAGTTATAGTATATCGTCTCACTAAATCAGCTCATTTCCTACAAGTGAAGACGACCTATAAGATGAATAAGTACGCTGAGCTGTATGTTAAGGAAATAGTAAAGGCTGCATGGTATCCCAGTTTTAGTAAGGCCCGATGCGCTTAAACATGGATTAGTTACTCAATTAATCATAATTTCACGGAAGCAATAAATGTGGGCTAAAAATTTTCGTTTTGGGCGTGAACTGAAGTCAACTCTTAAAATACAATCATACTCAAATAAGGATTTTGACTCAAAAATCCAAACAACACAACAACAACAACAACATGTAATAGATCAAATACAGATCCGTGAAATACAGTATATGCCAAGGACATTCCCTGGCTCAATATCTCAATACATAATATATATCACTGGGACTCAAAATGGGGATCTACCAACTGACGTTGCACTCGGTCCAGCTGGATTACCTGAAAACCCTGCAAAGGCCAACACAGACCAAAGAAGTCCAAAGAGGGAAAATAAAACGATGTCAAACCTCAGTACGAAGAGCATCTATAAAGTATAAATCATATCAGGCATGAAATATTTCAAACGTGCAATGCATGTGGGTTACCAAGAATCACCGGTAAGCAAGGCAAAACGACTCATTTGTGCAGAAATGCAATAAGTCAACAGAATCCCAAATCACAACGACTCAGCTGGCTATCACGACTCAGAGACGACATTGGGTTATGTGCACGGTGATTCAGCTGGAAAATTGGGACTCAGGGATATCAGGTCTCAAGGAATATAGGATCAATATGATATGCGTGAATTCCAAGCAGATCATGCTCACAAATACATATATAAATCACGCACATAATCATCATCAAAACCAGCAATTCAGGCAGATCCATTCGGCACGTAATCACGGCAGCTCACACACGAATGTAATATTCTGATATTAAAGCTGCTAAACCAAGCTCAATTCATACCTTAACCCTCTACACAGCTGCTACCTCGACTGATCACACAGGAGCACACAACCAGCTGCTCACGCACTAGAATACAGCTCCAACAGCCTACTCAATTCTATTGCCCTATCAGCTCCTCAAGAACTCAACAGGATATGCTTACAAGCTCAAATCTGCCAAGGCATCTAATAATTAGCTCAAATATGAGCTCATTCAACCTACTGCCTACGGTCGAGAAACCTAGGATAGTCACAACTACACAACGTATGACCAACCTACTCAAATCAAAGCTTAGAACGAGAAGGAATAACTTACTCAAAAGCTATATTAAAATGGAAGAACTATCGGTCGGATATCGCGAAGATAACGAACAATGCAATTGATTCGTGCTCCCTCGACACGCCAACCCAAAGCTCCAAAATGGTGACAATCGAAATGTCTTGGAGAGACGAACTCAGCGCCACAAACCTTGCTCCAAACGGCGGCGTAAAGGTACGATGAACAGTAAGGGTTTGGAGAACAGATATAAGTCGATAGCTCTCTGGGAAGAAGATAGGAAATATCGTGTCTCCAAAATCTTCAAAATGTTGATCGACACTTATATTAATTCCCCCAGTCAACGCTACAGTGCCATCGACCCAATCAGATCTGAGCACTTAACCAGCTTTGACTCCTCTTCGCTAACCAAATCTGAATACCACCAAACGACGTCGCACCGAATTCCAGCTCTCATCAGATCTGATGCTCGCCAAACGGCTTCGCATATCTTACACTCAACCTGTGTCTACCCGAGTAACCCAAAAACGACATCGTTTCGTCTCCCGCTCAGGACAAACCCGCTCACTCACACGTAGGCCAGATCTGGACACCCAGATCTTACTCAAATCTGAAAACAACAAACCAATCTACTCAAACCGCAAACCAACCGATCCTTGCAACTCCACCAGTTCACTCGTACGGGACGTTTCTTTCCAAAGCTGAACACCAGTGGTCCACGAGACACTAATCCGCCCAGCGCTCATGTTCTCTCTTTCTCTCCAGCTCGAGGCTCATCTACTCAAACATGCCCGCATCCATATCTAATTTCACAAACATCTTTGACCAATTTACTAGGCTGGATACCCAATAATTTATAAGGCACGCTTCTTCGATTAAAATCCTCATTCCAAATTTAATTTTTCCCAAACGTCTTACACCATTTAAATCTGGCTGTTTCCTCTAATCTGTTCGTAACCTAGCACTAATTAACCAGTTAATTGCAGTCCTCACAGTTTCAATCGTATCCGATAGGGACCCAAGGTTCACATCAGCTTTCTGGAAGAGCTTACACAGAGCTATGGGCACCAAACTGACTTTCAGCACGACTTTTCACCCCCAAAATGATGGTAAATCTGTAAGGGTGATTCAAGTACTGGAAGACCTACTCCGAGATTGTATCATAGATTTTCCGAAAGCTGGGATTTAAATCTATCGTTGGTAGAATTTACGTATAACAGCTTGCAAGCTACAATCCAGATGGCCCATTACGAAGCTCTATATGGCCGAAAGTACAGGACACCCATTAGGATGATGTAGGTGAGCGAGCTAGTCTAGGTCCAGACATTGTAGAGCGAACAGATGAAGCTGTTAAGAAGGTTCGGGATTGATTGAGATCAGCTCAAAGCAAATAAAATAGCTATGCTGATAACAGACGCCAAGAGCTGAGTTTTGAAGCTGGACACCTTGTGTTTTTGAAAGTAGCTCCAATGAAGGGAGTGATGAGATTTGGGAAGAAGGGTAAGCTGAGCCCGAGGTTCATTGGTCCCTACAAAATTTTGGACAAGGTAGGAACTCTAGCTTATCAACAGGCCTTACCCCTACACCTGTATTCAGTGCAGAATGTTTTCCACGTATCAGCTCTTAGGAAGTACGTCCCCAACCCATCGCTCGTGCTGAGCTATGAATCAATTCAGCTTGCGTCTGATATGAGTTACGAAGAAAGACCAGAAAGGATCCTTCGCTGTCATGGATTCATCGCTCGCCCTTGTACGTGGATATCCTATGCTATCTAAGGAGATAATAGTGCGACAAATCTCTGGCCAGAGTACTAGATGTGTTTTAGGAAAATGGGTTTACCTAGTAACACATGCGATGTCACTATTTGATCTCCAAGAGGTATGCATGATAGTTGGATCTCTAGAGACTCTCGATTTACCAATGATCATTCATCTGATCGGGATATTTGAGTTGAAAGGACCATACTGTACACTAACCATGAATGACTGTTTCTTGCAGGCACTATCAGTGATACCTAGGGGATCATGGGGCGATGTTGCTAGACGCTTTACCATGGTTCGATGGGTAAGTCTGAAAATATGTTTTCGGAGTCACAAATGTTGTGAGCCCACTGCTAGTTGTATCCCTGAACCAATGAGGGTCACACAAGTACCGGTTTCCCAATTCCCGTACGGATATGGTACTCAAAGTGTTGAGTATAGTAGGAGGAAGGTTGGGAGTATGACTCCTAAAAGTAGCTAAGGGAGTAGGACTTCCATATTTAGCTAATGAGAGTATACCTGTCATATATAGATTTAGTGGTCTGAAAATTTGATTTTATATCATAATGATCAGTTTTGTAAACTGAGCACATCGGTGATATCTGATCATCGATCGGGATTATGATGAGACCACAATCGAGGGAGCGAACTGAATGTTCACTGTTCGAGTTGAACCAAATGTTCACAGGTAGGGTTGAATCGAATGTTCACTGATCGAGTTGAACCGAATGTTCATAGTTTGAGTTGAACCGAATGTTCACTGTTTTGTTCAAATCAAACTCTATCCTCAATCTATAAATATGGCAATGAGGAGACACTTTCAAAAGAGAGGAAAAAAACACCAAAAGCTATTCAGCAAACTCCTCCCCTCTCCCTTCTTCCCTCTCCCTTCTTCCCCCGCCGCCGCCGCCGCCGTCGGAATTTGTTCCAACCATCTCGGCGAGGAGATTCCGTCCGTGAGATTTTCGCGGTTTTTTAGTGGAAACCGGCGAAGGAGTTGAGATTCTGGTCGTCGGCCGGATTAGGCGTCGATCCAGCCGACCAACCGTTGAAGTGCCATTTCCCTCGTGGAATTGGTCGGAGCCAGGCGCTTAGACATCAGCAAGGTAACTTTATAAATCTCTTATGAGTGTTTAGATTATTTTTTAGGTGTATTGACCGTTTCCAGGCTTGTTAAATTATTCTGCTGCGCCCCGAGAGTAGGATCCGAATCCGCCGCTGTGCCAAATGTGGTATCAGAGCTTTGGCTCTGATCTGTCAATACACCATTCTGCCTGAATTGCATCATAAGTCTCATTATTTTAAAAAACAAATTCCGACAGCACGTAGTCGCCTGCCGCCCACGCGCCACCATCGACCACCGTGTGCACATCGTGTCGCTTGATGCATGCCTGTCGTGCATCTCGTGTGTGCAAATTTCGCGCGCGAATCACGGTTCGTATCATGCAGGTTGGCGCGCACAGTGCATCCATGTATAGGCAGGCGTTGCGCGCGTGTCGCGCACGCTTCGCTGGGCTTTGCGCGCTCTGGCCGATACCCATGCGTGCATGTTGTGCACGGGTGCGTGCACATTGTGCACGCTTATCCAAGCAACCGCCGCCCCTCCTGCATGAGATGATCGCGCAGGTGGCCGCCCCCCGTGCGCACACGTTGCGCATAGGGACGCGCACGGCGTGCAGCATGGGTGTTGCACGCGTGCGGGCATCTCGGGCAGTGCCGGGGCGGAGATGCGGCGACGGATTTTGAATTCTAGGGTTTTACTGGGCCTGTCCCAGGTGGCCCGAGGGGTTCTTGGGCCGATACTTGCTATTTGGCCTTTTGGTTGGACCAAAATTAAATTTTGTTTGAAAAATTTTGAGATATTGGACCTAAAATTGTTTTAAGCCCAAAATTGATGCAATTAAGATGACAAAATAAGATTTTATTTATAAAATATGAGTTTATATTCAAAATATGATTTTGTTGGATAAAATCAAATTTGATTTGATTATTTTATTTATATCAAGTTAATTGGATTAATTGAATGATAATGTTTGGGATGATCGAGAGTCATGCCAATGTGTTAGGTGTATGCTAGGTTTTACATTTCTTGGTTGTAATATTGTTGAAATCATTTCAAAGTGAGCCTGGTTTATGGACCGTTCCCACCCCATTAAAATGTATCCCTATTTGTCATGAATATTTAAATGTAAATATTATACTTAGTGGGAGGATAATTTTGAAGATGGTGGAGATGATAATCAAAGATATTGAAGACTAAAGACATGTAAAACTGGAAGCTTATGTCATAGGATTGCATTTGCATACTGCATATCACCTAGGATTGGACCTAGATCCGTGCTTGGCAACCACAGATCGCATAGTCGGTTATCGATCATCCCAATTGTACATGTGATATATATCTGTTGAATCCGCAATTTTTAAATTTGACTTAGAATTATTGAGACCAAATTTCAAAAGTAAAATCCCTCGTTTTAAATTTTATTTAAAATTTATATCAAGATTAAAAGTTTCATGATTAAATTGAAGGAACTTAGTTTATTGATAATTATGAGGAAATGTGACAAAACGTTATCTAACGGAGTCCTTTATAGACTGGCTTAAAAATGACTTGTATCGGCTAAGTCTCCCTGAAGGGCGTTGCTTTTTCTAAGGATGTTGGTTTTTAAGTGGGCCTTATCCCCTCCAACCACTTGGAAGCAATCTCAGAGAATGTTAGTCCATTACTTCTAAATTGATCATAAAACAAAAGTTTATTCGATAAGATCATAAGCTAAGGGAATTTAAATATTGTTTATAATTTCCTACCTTACATCAACAATTGGTGTATGTCGATGCTACCTGCATACATAGCCCTGCTCATATTATTGGGGTGGTTCTGTGTGCCGAAAAGTTGTACACGTGATTGACACTTGCTGTGAGTTGGATCGAACTCCCATGATGTTGGCTCATATTATTGGGAACGTTATGGCGACCATCCATTATAACTCAACATTGATGGGTTATCTTGACACATGATAGTAATCGGCGTCATATTATTGGGCCTTTACTGGTCGTGAGGTAAATACATGGAGGTTGCACCTGTTGCAATTGGGCTCTACCTTTTGAGAGTCATGGTTGGCTGATATTATTCGGGACCATTATTTCTTGATTGGTCTCTGTGTACCCATTAAGGAAACTTGCTTTCTCGATTTCATTAGAGGGTGATGAAATCGTTAATATAGTGGGAGGGTAATAAATAAAACTAAATGACCATGTTTTATCTCTTAGCGTTTTTCATTAATAGTCATTAATGCATGTCTGTTTTTCTTTTCAGTATAAACTGCTTTCATTATATCTTTGATAAAAAAATCCACTTGCTGCTATACTGGATAGCAACAAGTTCACTGGCTTAAACTACCAAGATTGGCTTCGAAACTTCAAGATTGTCTTGGCTTAGGAGAAACTTCTATACACGCTAGAGAAGAGCCCTCCGAAATAAGCCCCTGCCAATGACAGTCGTGAGGAGCTGCCAATTTGAGAAGACGGAGTATGCTGCTGGCATACACCTTCATCTCAAAGAGATATATGGGGAGAACTCTCGGACTGAGAGGCTCACTACTGTCAATGAGCTCATGACAAGTCGCATGCGCGAGGGGACTTCGGTCCGCGAGCATGGGGTCCGTATGATTGGGCTCATTGAGAAGTTAGTGGGCCTTGATATCACGCTTCCACATGAGCTGTCTGTGGATTTGCTTCTCCACTACCTCCCTGCTGCATTCGAACCCTTTGTGGTCAACTTCAACATGAACAAGCTGGAGAACATCCTTGAAGACGTGGTAAACATGCTAGTCGTGTTCGAGGGGACCATAAAGAAGGACAATCCCGTCCTCCTTTTGGGCTATTCTTCCTCTACGAAGAAGGGGCCCAAACGTAAGGGTAAGAAGCATTATGCCCCATCGAAGGAGGGAAAGCCCGCCAAGAAGCCAAAGGCAAGGGCTTCAAAGCCGAACAAATCTAAAGATGTTTGCCACGACATCCAAAAGCCTGGGCACTGGAGGAAGAGCTGTAAGGATTACTTGGAGCAGTTGCGAACTGTAAAATGTATGTTCTAAATTGAAATAAATATGTATCTTAACTCGAATTATTGGGTACTTGATACCGGATGTGGATCTCATATCTGTTAGAGTAGATGCCCAACTAGCCAACTTGTGGCGTGTGGGTTTTATTGACTCTTGTACAAACGATCTTTATATATGATATTCGCATTTTCTAATATGGCATTCTTTACTTTCATTATGTTTGTAATGATTTACAATTGTGTTGAGTAAAGACCTAGAATGCACTAAAGCGTATGTTAGATGTGATAGTGGGTATGACGGCTATCATGAAACACATCTAATAGTCGCTGTGTATTCTGAACATGTTCCTAGTCGATTGGGCCGTCAAAATGAGGATAAGGCCGCCCGAGTTCGAGACTAGTATCTGCGATGCGAAGTACCATGTTTCATTGGTAGGGAACATTGTGATGTTCTGAGCATGCATATAGATAGTGACCTGGTGATCTATCGAACTACCCTCCTTCGGACTTTCCAAGTGGTTACCATTTGTC
>KV010536.1:58114-69212 GCA_001598015.1 Dorcoceras hygrometricum | reverse complement strand
CACAATGGTTGTGGGCCCACGGCTAGCTGTATCCCTGAACCATTGAGGGTCACACAAGTACTGGATTCGAAATTCCCACACGGATACTCAGCTCAATGTGTTGAGCACGAGAAGAGGATTTTGGGAAGTACGACTTCCTAAAAGTCAATAGGGGTCAAACCGGGTTTACCATGATCCGTTGGGCAGGTCCGGAATTGTGATTCCGGAGCCACAATGGTTGTGGGCCCACGGCTAGCTGTATCCCTGAACCATTGAGGGTCACACAAGTACTGGATTCGAGATTCCCGCACGGATACTCAGCTCAATGTGTTGAGCATGAGAAGAGGATTTTGGGAAGTACGACTTCCTAAAAGTCAATAGGGGTCAAACCGGGATTTGACTCTGTTGAGGGGCAAAACGGTCATTTTGCTATTTGGGGTTTGATAATCTGAAAAATTGTTTTTCACATCATAACATTCAGTTTTGGAAACTGAATCTATCGGTCCAATCTGATCGGCGATCGGAGTTACGATGAAGTCGCAGCAATGGATATCGTCATTTGGACCCGGGCCCGGTGGGCCGGTCCAAGTCCATTGTTAAGTCTATATAATGTGATTATTATTAGACTTAATCATAACTTCATAATTGACTAAAATCTCTCAACCCTAACCCTAAGCACACGCCGCCTCTCTCCCTTCTCTCGTCGCCGCCGCCGTGCGCCGCCGCCGCCGCCGCCAACTTCGCCGGAATTTGTTCCGGCCTAGTTTTTCGAGGAGAATCCGTTCGTGCTGATCTCGTCAGGACTTTTAGTGCAGTCTGACGAAGGAGTCTCGGATATGGTCGTGGACCGGATTGGCGTAACTACCGCAATCTACCGAGAAGAGCCGGGTTCTTGAAACACCGGTTGGAGCCAGGCACAAGTGCCAGCGAGGTAACACGCAAAACATCCTATGAATGTCGTAGAATGTAGATTTGTTTTTGTATTGATCGCCTCCCGGTTCTATAAATTTTGTTCTTCCGCTGCCTGACCGGGGGGCGGATCCGGATCCCCAACAATATCTACAATGACTTGCAGGTAATGACAAGAAGCCGACGTCTTAGGGAGGGTGAGACCCACTTGAGGCTTGGCAATGGAGCAAGGCTTGCGGCCGAAGCTATAGGAGATGTTTATTTATTTCTTTCTTCAAATTTTAAGTTGTTGTTGAGAAACGTTTTATTTGTTCCTGAATTAATAAAGAACATTAATTCTGTTTCTATGCTTGATAGTGATGGAAATTCTTGTCATTTTGCCAAATCGATTTGCAATATTTACAAGAATGAATGTTTGATTGGAATTGTGGAATGCGAAAATGATCTATACACCTTAAAAAATTAAGAGAAGTTCCAACTCGCTATGTGGAAACACATACAACAACAATAAAAAGGAAAAACGATAATCTGAACCGGCACAACTTTGGCATGCTAGGCTATGTCATATTTCCTTAAATAGGATGAACAAGTTGATTAGGAGCGACATGTTTAATATGTCTGATATTAACTCCCTAAAAACTTGTGAATCTTGTCTAGAAGGTAAAATGACAAAATTACCCTTCACGGGCAAGCTTGAACGTGCTCAAGGCCTATTGGATTTGATCCATACTGATGTGTGTGGCCCACTTAGCATTGGTACTAAGTCCGGTCACACCTACTTCATCACCTTTATCGATGATCACTCAAGGTATGGGTACTTTTACTTAATGAAGCACAAGTCTGAATCCTTTGAAAAGTTCAAAGAATTCAATGCTAAAGTAGAAAATCATTTGGGAAGGAGTATTAAAACACTTCGATCTGATCGAGGTGGAGAATGCTTGAGTGCCGAATTTCAATACTATCTTAAAGAGAATTGGATTCTCTCTCAGTGGACCCCTCAGGCCACATCACAACTAAATGGTGTAGCGGAGCGTCGTAATCGAACCTTGATGGACATGGTTCGATCTATGATGAGCTTCACTGAACTTCCTACCTCGTTTGGGGCTATGCGCTCGAAACAATGGTAATGTCTTTGAACAATGTCCACACAAAGGCAGTGGATAGAACTCCATATGAGATATGGATGGGTAAGCCACCCAAGTACTCGTACTTGAGAATTTGGGGATGTCCTGCTTACGTGAAGCAGACAATTAGAGATAAGCTGGATAACAGATCCATCTTATGCTACTTCATTGGATATCCAAAGAATTCTATTGGATACTGCTTCTTTTATCCCAATGAAACAAAAGTGTTTGTTTCTAGAAATGACACCTTTTTGGAAAAAGGAATTTCTACTTGATATAAAAGGCAAGATAGTAGATCTCGAAGAGGCTCGAGAACCAACTGAAGTACCAAGTGATTCTCCCGCACCTCAAGGGCAAATCCTTCATATGGACACACCTAGGAGATCTAAAATGGTTCCTAGGACTCCTGTTAGATATGGTTTCCTACTTGAAAATGATCAAAGTGATCAAACTGTTGGATGTGATCCAAGAACCTTCAAGGAGGCAATTTCTGATGCTGATTCTAATTTCTGGCTTGAAGCAATGCAATCTGAGATTGACTCAATACATTCGAACCAAGTCTGGACTCTCGTGAATCCTCCCGGAGGAATAGTTCCTATTTGGTGTGAATGGGTATACAAGAGAAAACTTGGGCCTAATGGTAAGGTACTGACCTAAAAGGTGCGACTGGTCACGAAAGGTTACACTCAAAGACAAGGTGTTGACTATGATGAAACCTTTTCACAGTCGTAATGTTCAAGTCAATTAGAATCCTACTATCCATAGCCGCTTGGTACGACTATGAGATATGGCAAATGGATGTGAAAACTACGTTCCTTAATGGAAACATTAAGGAAGAGATCTATATGACGTAGCCGGAGGGTTTCACATCTGTACGAAGTGAGCATAAAGTATGAAAAATTCAGAGATCGATCTACGGTCTCAAGCAAGCATCGAGAAGTTGGAACCTGAGATTTGATGAAACAATTAAAGAATTTGGTTTCATCAAGAATCCCGAGGAGCCATGTGCGTATAAGAAGGTAGCTAAAAATGCTGTGACATTCCTTGTACTTTATGTTGATGAAATTCTACTCATAGGGATGATGTAGGAGTGCTGCATTCAACTAAAGTATGGTTGTCTAGTAGATTCTCGATGAAGGACATGGGTGAAGCATCCTAAATTCTAGGAATACAGATCTATAGAGATAGATCGAAAAGGATGCTCGGACTCACCCGAGCGACCTACATCGATACCATACTTAAGAGGTTCTCTATGGAAGAGTCCAAGAGAGGACACCTACCTATGTGCCACGGGGTCACTATATCTAAGTCTATGTATCCGAAGACTGATGAGGAAATAGAGAGTATGACACGTGTGCCATATGCCTCGGCCATAGGTAGTATCATGTATGGTATGATTTCGACTATACCAGATGTTGCATATGCTCTGAGTGTCACGAGCCATTACCAAGCCAACCTCGGCCAAATGCATTGAAAGGCTGTGAAAGATATTCTTAAGTACCTACGAAGGACTAAGAATATATTCATGGTCTATGGGGGTGGTGAACTAAAATTGGAATGCTACATTGATTCTAGCTTCCAATGTGATGTGGATGATTCTGTTGGCGACAATGGCGGATCCGGATCCCGTTTCCCGGGGGCGTAGCGGAAGTTTAAAAAATTTCCCCGAGATACGTTCAATACATTAAAACAATGACGATAAACATACATAGGGCGTTTATCGATTGTTACCTTGCTGGCGAATAGGCGCCTGGCTCCGACCAGTTTCACGAGGATACCGGCACTTCAAACGGTAGGCTGCGGTAGATCGTCAATCAGGTCCACGATCGCAAAAAAGACTCCTTCTTCAGCCTGCACTAGAAGGCTTGACGAATTTGGCATGGACGGAAGCTCCTCGTCGCGGTGATCGAAACAAGTCTGACCACGTAAACGGCGGCACACGCCGACGGCACGGGGCGGCGCAAGGCGGCGGCCAATTGGGGGCGTGTGGGAGAGGAGGGAGGCGGCTAGGTAGACTAGGGTTTAGTGAATAAATTAATTATGTTGTAGCCCTAGACCAACTCCTTTAATTAAAGATGGTACATGGGCTTGAACCGGACAAATGGACTTGGGTCAATCTCAGGTCCATATGAACATCCGGTTCATTTAATTCGCTGTGGTTTCATCATAATCCCGATCGACGATCAGATCAAACTGATCGACTCAGTTTCCAAAACTGAGTATTATGATGTGAAAACAATTTTTCAGACCACCTAGTCCAAAATTACAGTTTAGCCCCTCAACATTGGGAAATCGCAATTTGACCCCTGTTGACATTTAGGAAGTCGCACTCCCTAAAATCCTCCTCCTATGATCAACACATTGAGCTCAGTTTCCGTGCGGGAATCATGAATCCAGTACTTGTGTGACCCTCAATGGTTCAGGGATACAGCTAGCCGTGGGCCCACAACCATTGTGACTCCGAAATCACAATTTCGGACTTGCCCATCGGATCATGGTAAAGCGCCTAGCAACATCGCCCCATGATCCCCTAGGTATCACTGATAGTGCCTGAAAGACCAGTTGGTCGTGGTTAGCGTACAGTACGGTCCTTTCAACACATATATCCCGATCAGATCAACGCCATTGGTAAATCGAGAGTCGCTAGAGATCCGATAGCTATGCATACATCCTGGAGATCGAATGTGACATCGCGAGTGTATAGTGCCTGAAAGAACCAGTTGGTCGTGGTTAGCGTACAGTACGGTCCTTTCAACACATATATCCCGATCAGATCAACGACCATTGGTAAATCGAGAGTCGCTAGAGATCCGATAGCTATGCATACATCCTGGAGATCGAATAGTGACATCGCGAGTGTTACTAGGCAAACCCATTTACCTAAGACACATCCAGTACTCTGGCAAGAGATTTATACACTATTATCCCCTCAGATAGCATAGGATATCCACGCATAAAAGCGAGCAGTGAATCCTCGACAACGAAGCATCGTTCCTACATGCATCGAGACCTCACCCAATCCCGCCGCCTAATGACTCCAAGTGAGTCGGCAAACGGGTCAAAGTGATGCGTCTATCATGTAGAGCCTCAATGGCGTTTCGAGTAGTGAGGACTAATCAGTACAACCAAGACCTCGGACTTTATTCACTCGACAAATGGTAACCACTTGAAAAGTCCAAACGATGGTAGTTCGATAGATCACCAGGTCACTATCCATCTGCATGCTCAGAACATCACACTGTTCCCTACAAATGAAACATGGTACTTCACATCGCAGATGCTAGTCTCAAGCTCGGGCGGCCTTATACTCATTTTGACGGCCCAATCGACTAGGAACGTATTCAGAATACACAGTGACTATTAGATGTTTTCATGATAGCCATCATATCCACTATCACATCTAACATACACTATGGTGCATTCTAGGTCTTTATCCAACACAATTGTTAACATCATATAACATAATGAAAATAAAGAATTCCATAAAGAAATGCGAATATCATATATAAAGATCGTTATATACAAGAGTCAATAAAAACCCACACGCCACAAGTTGGCTAGTTGGGCATCTACTCTAACAATCTCCCATTTGCCCTATAGCCAACTACTCATCAGACGCAGTCCCATTGTTTCGCGATGTTTTTCAAACAACGGTCCTGGCAAGGGCTTCGTAAGTGGATCAGCAATGTTGTCCGCAGAGGCGACTCTCTCAACTGCTATGTCACCTCTAGCCACAATATCCCGGATGGTATTTCCTCAGTATATGTTTGGATCTTTGGTGAGACCTAGGCTCCTTTGCTTGCACAATGGCACCCGTGTTTTCGAAGTACACCGGGACTGGACCAACTCCATCAGGAATGACGCCCAACTCTTGGACGAAATTCCTTATCCAAACCGCCTCCTTAGCAGCAGCTGATGCTGCGATGTACTCAGCCTCAGTGGTTGAATCCGCGATGGGGTCTTGCTTGGAACTCTTCCAAGAGACAGCACCACCATTGAGCATGAATACAAATCCAGAGGTTGAACTCGAATCATCCACGTCACATTGGAAGCTAGAATCAGTGTAGCCTTCCAATTTCAGTTCACCATCCCCATAGACCATGAACATATTCTTAGTCCTTCGCAAGTACTTAAGAATATCCTTCACAGCCTTCCAATGCAATTGGCCGGGGTTGGCCTGGTAGTGGCTCGTGACACTCAGAGCATATGCGACATCCGGTCTAGTTGAGATCATGCCATACATAATACTACCTATTTTCGAGGCATACGGCACACGTGTCATACTCTCTATCTCCTCATCAGTCTTCGGACACATAGACTTAGATAGAGTGACCCCGTGGCTCATAGGTAGGTGTCCTCTCTTGGACTCTTCCATAGAGAACCTCTTAAGTATGGTATCGATGTAGGTGGCTTGGGTGAGTCCGAGCATCCGTTTCGATCTATCCCGATAGATCTGTATTCCAAGAATATAGAATGCTTCACCCATGTCCTTCATCGAGAATCTAATAGACAACCATACTTTAGTTGACTGCAGCATTCCTACATCATTCCCATGAGTAGAATGTCATCAACATAAAGTACAAGGAATGTCACAGCGCTTTTAACTACCTTCTTATATACACATGGCTCCTCGGGATTCATGATGAAACCAAATTCCTTAATTGTTTCTTCGAATCTCAGGTTCCAACTCCTCGATGCTTGTTTGAGACCGTAGATCGATCTCTGAAGTTTGCATACCTTATGCTCACTTCCCACATATGTGAAACCCTCAGGATGCATCATATAGATCTCTTCCTTAATGTTTCCATTAAGGAATGCAGTTTTCACATCCATTTGTCATATCTCATAGTCGTACCATGCGGCTAATCGACTTGAACATTGCAACTGGTGAAAAAGTTTCATCATAGTAAACACCTTGCCTTTGAGTGTAACCTTTCGCGACCAGTCGGGCCTTGTAGGTCAATACCTTACCATCAGGCCCAAGTTTCCTCTTGTATATCCATTTACACCAAATAGGAACAATTCCTTCGGGAGGATTAACGAGAGTCCAAACTTGGTTCGCATGCATTGAGTCAATCTCAGACTGCATTGATTCAAGCCACAAATTAGAATCAGCATCGGAAATTGCCTCCTTAAAATTCCTTGGATCACATCCAACAACTTGATCACCTTGATCATCTTCAAGAAGGAAACCATATCTTTCAGGAGCACTAGGAACCCTTTCGGATCTCCTAGGTGCGACCATTTCTGGTACTGGCTCTGGAGGTGCGGGAGATTCACTTGGTACTTCAGTTGGTTCTCGAACCTCTTCGAGTTCTACTATTTTGCCCTTTCTATCAGGTAGAAATTCACTTTCCATAAAGGTGGCATTTCTAGAAACAAGCACTTTTGTTTCGTTTGGATAGTAGAAGTAGTATCCAATGGAATTTTTTGGATACCCAACGAAGTAACATAAGATGGATCTCGTATCCAGCTTATCTCCCACTGTCTTCTTCACGTAAGCAGCACATCCCCAAATCCTCATGTATGAGTATTTGGGTGGTTTGCCCATCCATATCTCATATGGAGTCTTATCCACTGCCTTGGTGTGGACATTGTTCAACAACATTACCACCGTCTCGAGCGCATAGCCCCAAAACGAGGTAGGAAGCTCAGTGAAGCTCATCATAGACCGAACCATGTCCATCATGGTTCGATTATGACGCTCTGCTACACCATTGAGCTGTGGTGTGGCCGGAGGGATCCAATGTGAGAGAATCCCATTATCTTTCAGATAGTCTTGAAATTCAGCACTCAAGTATTCACCGCCTCGATCGGATCGAAGCACTTTAATACTTTTCCCTAACTGATTTTCTACTTCAGCCTTGAATTCTTTGAACCTTTCAAAGGATTCAGACTTGTGCTTCATTAAGTACAAGTACCCATACCTAGAGTAATCATCGGTAAAGGTGATGAAGTATGTGTGACCGTACTTAGTACCAATGCTAAGTGGGCCACACACATCAGTATGGATCAAATCAAATGGGCCTTGAGCACGTTCAAGCTTGACCTTTAAGGGTTGTTTAGTCATCTTTCCTTTGAGACAAGACTCACAAGTCGGTAGGGAGTTAATGTCTGACAAATCAAACATGTCACTCCTAACTAACTTGTTCATCCTTCTTAGAGAAATATGACCTAGTCTAGCGTGCCAAAATTGTGCTGGGATCAAGCTATCGTGTTTCCTTTTAATTGTTGTTGTATGTATTTCCACATCGCGAGTTGGAACTGGTTTTAATTTTAAGGTGTATAGATCATTTTTCGCGTTCCCCATACCAATCAAACATTCATTCTTGTATATATTGCAAATCGAATTAGCAAACATACAAGAATATCCATCACTATCAAGCATAGAAACAGAAATAATGTTCTTTATTAATTCGCGAACAAATAAAACGTTTTTCAATAACAACTTAAATAATTGAAGACAGAAATAATAAACATCTCCTATAGCTACTGCAACAACTCTTGCTCCATTGCCAAGCCTCAAGTGGGTCTCACCCTCTCTAAGACGTCGGCTTCTTGTCATCACCTGCAAATCATTGCAGATATGAGATCCACATCCGGTATCAAGTACCCAAGAAGTCGAATTAAGAGACATATTTATTTCGATATAGAACATACCTTTTGCAGTTCGTAACTGCTCGAGGTACTCCTTGCAGTTCCTCCTCCAATGTCCAGGCTTGTGGCAGTGGTGGCAAACATCCTCGGTCTTGTTTGGCTTGGAAGTCTTTGCCTTCGGCTTCTTAGTGGGATTTTCCTCCTTCGCATGGGCAGAACGCTTCTTACCCTTGCGTCTGGGCCCCTTCTTCGCAGAGGAAGAAGAGCCCATAAGGAGGACGGGCTTGTTCTTCTTTATGGTTCCCCCAAACACGACCAGCATGTTAACCACCTCTTCAAGGGTGGCTGCCAGCTTGTTCATGTTGAAGTTGACCACAAAGGGGTCGAATGCAGCGGGTAGCGAGAGGAGAAGCACATCCACAGACAGCTCGTGTGGAAGCGTGATATCAAGGCCCGCCAGCTTTTCAACGAGCCCAATCATACGAACCCCATGCTCGCGGACCGAAGTCCCATCACGCATGCGGCTCGTAATAAGCTCCTTGACAGCGGTGAACCTCTCATGTCGAGAGTTCTCCCCATACAGTTCCTTGAGATGAAAGAGTATGTCAGCAGCAGACTTCGTCTTCTCAAAGCGCTGTTGAATTTCGTTGGACATCGATGCATCACATAGCATCGAGTCTTAAGCTTGTCGTCCCACCATTGTTGAAGCGTAATCAGCTCCTCAGGGCTGATATCGGCAGGGGCTTCCTTCGGAGGGCTCTTCTCTATCGTATAGAGAAGTTTCTCCGAAGCCAACACAATGTTGAGGTTTCGAAGCCAGTCTTGGTAGTTCAGACCGGTGAACTTGTTGCTATCCAGTATAGCAGCGAGTGGGTTTTTGATCGAAGACATTATAAATGCAGTTTATACTGAAAAGAAAAACAGACATGCATTACTAACTATGTATGAAAAACAGATGAAGATCAATGGCCACAATGGAATCGTACTGATTGCCTGGAATTAAGGAGACAAGATTGATACTATTTTTGGTAAATAGTACAGTACAAAGAGGCCGTTTCTCCATGCTTGCACGAATATGGAAAGAAGACAAATTGGCTCCGTGGATGAGCAATTTACCTTGTAGTGGAGCAGGATCTACGGTGTACAATTTTGGCAGTAATTCAAACGGGATTCATTTTCCTTTGAAGAATTAAAGTTACCGTTGCAGTCGAAGCCTATAAATACCAGCAGCAGTGTCGAAGAAAAAACAACTCGCTAATTATCATCTTGCTGCAACGCTGCCAAAATTACTACAGAGCTTTCTCTTCGTTGATATTTCAAAAAGCTCACAGACTCGAAGAATACAACAGTCGTTCTTCATTTGAATTACCTTCGAGTCAAATCTTCTGGTTATCGTGTTTCCTTGTTGAAACCAGAAGAAAATTTACAGGCTCTAGTTTCGTTCTTTCATTGTAGTATTTGATAGAGTCTGTAAACGAACTGTCTGTTAAGAAGTTCGTAAAACGTTCAAATCATTGTAAACCAGCAGCGAAGTCTGCGTCAAGTTGTGGTGTAAAGCGCTAGGAGTTCTCAAGCCGGTTGGCTTTGGGATTGGGTGTTTGTAGAAAGGCTACTCACATCAAAGTCTTTTAGTGCTACCTTCCGAGGAGGAAGAAGGGGAGACGTAGGATATTAATATCCGAACTTCCAGAAACAAACTCTTGACTTGAACTTTCACTTACGAATTTATTTACAGTCGCACTCTGTTTATTGTTCACAAACTAATCGGCCTATTTCCGCACATTTATTGTGGCCGAGAAGTTTGCATAAGACTGAGAATCCAAAAGATTTTAAAAAGCATTTTGAAATAGAAAAATCGAAGGAGTTCATTCAACCCCCCCTTCTGAACTCCTATTTACTTTGTGATCCTATTTCCGGGGACCAACAAGTGGTATCAGAGCAGGAAACTCAGTTATTGAACAATTGTCTTTGCGTTTTTCATCATTTAATATGTCTACTTCTCAAAACAAGATTCCTTTGTTTTCCAGAGACGAGTATGATGATTGGAAGATCCGCATGCAGGCGCATCTTGCTGCTATGGATGATGAGATGTGGAACGTTATCACTGACGGGCCACTAAAGATTATGAAGCCAAATCTGGCGTTCTCTGTGTCAAATGGCGAGGCGCAGTTCCTGGAAAAGGCCAGACACGAATATACAAATGACGACAAGAAGAAAGCCAATCTGGACAACGTAGCCAGGGATATTCTTTACAAGACGCTGGACAAGGACAAAAACATGTTCAGCAAAATCAAGACCTGCGCTACTGCCAAAGAGATCTGGGAAAAGCTTGTCCAAATTTGCGAAGGCAGTGATGAAACCAAGGAGAACAAGCTGACTGTGGCTCAGCAGAAATATGAAGCTATAAAGATGAAAGATGGCGAAACCATGGCTGATTTCGACGAGCGCTTCAGTGCCATTATTATTGAGTTGAACAGCTTGGGCAAGGA
>KV010536.1:39645-50994 GCA_001598015.1 Dorcoceras hygrometricum | reverse complement strand
CTGAACCATTGAGGGTCACACAAGTACTGGATTCGAAATTCCCACACGGATACTCAGCTCAATGTGTTGAGCACGAGAAGAGGATTTCGGGAAGTATGACTTCCTGAAAGTCAACAGGGGTCAAACCGGGGTTTGACTCTGTTGAGGGGCAAAACGGTCATTTTGCTATTTGGGGTTTGATGATCTGAAAAATTGTTTTTCACATCATAACATTCAGTTTTGGAAACTGAGTCGATCGGTCCGATCTGATCGGCGATCGGAGTTACGATGAAGTCGCAGCGATTTATATCGTCATTTGGACTCGGGCCCGTTGGACCGGCCCAAGTCCAATTTTAAGTCTATATATGTCTAGACTTAAGAGACTTGATAATGATCATTATTAATCACAAAACCCTAGACCAAAACCCTAAGCATAGCCGCCCTCCCCTCCTCTCCACTCACGCCGCCGCCGCCGCCCTTGCGCCGCCGCCGCCGTCGCCGATCGTCGCCGGAAAATTTGTTCCGGCCAGTTCGACGTGGAGAATCCGATCGTGCTGATCTCGTCAGGACTTCTAGTGCAGTCTGACGAAGGAGCCTCGAGTCTGGTCGTGGACCGAATTGACGAATCTACCGCAATCAACCGAGAAGCGCCGGGTTCTTGAAACACCGGTTGGAGCCAGGCACAAGTGCCAGACAGGTGACTTGCTAAACACCCTATGTATGTTGATACGTAGATTTGTTTGATTACTCGTATTGATCGCATCCCGGTAAAAATTATTTGTTCTTCCGCTGCCTGCCGGGTGCGGATCCGGATCGACATCCCAACAACCCGGTCATGCAAGCAGCACTTAACGTGAACTCCTAGCAACACAACTTCACCAAGAAGTCGCATCTGCTGTTTACAACACTTAGTATTTTTCAAACGGCCTTAAGATAGCGCGTTTGTTACCGACTCAATCTAAAATAACAACAGTGAATAAAAATCTATTGAGAATGTAAATCTTCTGGTTTCTTAAACAAAGAAACTCGATTCAACAGATGACCAGAAGACGAACCGAAGGTATTGTTTGTGAAAATCAACAGTTGTGTTCTTCGAGTTTTGTGAGCTTTTAAGAGATAACTTCAACAGAGTGTAAGCTCAAGAATGATGGAGACGATGAATAGAGAAAATGACAGAGAGAGCTTCTTCAGTTCAAGTTCCAGCTCTATTTATACTCTTTGTTCACAATGATCGATTAATTTGGATAAGGAAACAAAATCCATTTTGAAAATCTGTTAATCGTGCGACCATGTATCCTGCTCCACCAAATGGTAAATTGCACATCGTCAGAGCCAAAATTTCGTTTTTCCATTTCTGTGCAATCACCGTATAACGTCCTCTGATACTGTGTACTATTTACCAAAATATTACCGTCGTTGTCTCCTTAATTCCATGCATACGTACGATTCAATCTTCACCATTGATTCTCTCCAATTTGAACTGTGATTGCATTTGAATCGATTCATCGTTTGCACCTGAAGTTTTTCTTCGTTAACTAATTCTTTCTTTCACAAATATGACAACTTGTAGTTGTTGCAGCTGAAAAGATAATGTCAATTGATTACATGCAACGGCTGATAGCTTCAACGTCTGAATATATGCAACAGCTGATTTCTTCAACGCCTGAATATCTATGTGCAACAGCTGATTGCTTTGAGTAAGCTTGCACGCTTGTCAACATCTGAAATATCCCCTTTTTCGTAAATTGAAGAATACGATGTATCAACAACTGATTGTTAATCAACGTCTGAATCTGCGCAAGACCAAACGCTGTCGTTTCAACTTATTCAAACGACGTAGTTTTGCTATTCATTAATAAACACGCTAACGTCTGAATAGTTGCATCTGATATCCATTTAACTGTAGTCAACGTCTGAAAGCGTTCACTATTAACATAAATCCCATCGACTGAATATCCTTCTGAAAGAAATACCTCACGTCTGAATACCCAACATCTGAATACAATAACTTCTGAAATAGATACTCAACGTTTGAAATGCTTCTACTCAATAACTGACATCTGAAAATCAACCCGACGTCTGAAATAAGCTTTTCGGTTAACTGCAACGTCTGATTCTCCAAAAGTAACTTCGCATCAGCACTTGTATTATTTTGTTATCACCAAAACTAATAAATTTTATCTTAACAATTTCCTCCTTTTTGGTGTTGACAAAACTTAGCAGCCTATTGTCTTAAATAAGTGAGCAAAAGTGAATTGCACAAGGGTCTGCGGAAATATTAAATTTCATTAACTGACGACTGTACATAAGATTTGTACAACAAGAGATCAACAACAATTTATCCTAGCCAATCTTCAAACGATCTGCTGAACGGTCCACCACCACTGCTGGAATATCTTCTCTTGGAAGATCCACTCCTATCGCCTCTACTACGACTTTCACCTCTGCTACTACTTTCCCTAGTACCACTTCTCTGTTCATTTTCTCTATTGCCACTGTCACCATTTCCCCCGCTGGGTCGACTTTGATCGTCAGGAGGTGGCTGGGGGCGGCTGCTACTACCTTCCCCCTTTTTTTCATTACCACCACGGTTGATGTAATCAACCAGAAAACCAAGTTGGGAAGAAAGGTTTAAGTAGTTTTCCTCTGCTTTCACATGGAAATCAAACAATTCGCTTCGAATAGCAACAAACTGCCCATCCAAGTATGTGACTTTAGCATTAATCTCTTTTACCTCCTTCCGAACGTCAACATTATCTAGCGCAGCAGCACCAATCTGAGAACTTAGCTTCTGGTGAGTTGATTTGTGATCCAGCGACATGAGATTCTTTTGATCATGCATATCTTTGCACAATGCCCTGTGCACTCTGTCCTGCTGATCAAATCGTTCTGTGAATTTCTTCTCAATATCTCTGATATGCATTAACAGAACATCCCTGAGTTTGGCAGTATCGTCCTTGCGTCTTATTTTCTCAAAACGAATATCTGCAATAGAAGCGCGGAGCTGAGCGAAGGAATCTTTGATATCAGTAGCGACAACTGGTAGAGCAATCGAGGTAGTGGCTGTATCATCTTCCTCAACACGCAGTGAAGAGTGAGCTGAACTAGATGAAGAATCTGGACCCTGATCAATATCCATATGTACAATTTGATCTTCTCGTGTATGAGGTCCTGTGAGAAGTAAAACCGGAGCTCTCTGTACAGCTGTATCATCAAAACTAGTATCCCTCAGAGCTGGTCTGCTTGGAATAATAATTGAAAGAAAATCACTGATATCAACTGTATTCAAAACACCAAACAAACTATACGGAGCAAAAACTGTACATAACTGAGATAATGTCCAAGAAATAAATGGCGACTGTCGAGAAAAAAAAACGGAAACTTGCTCCACAACTGATAAAGCCATGCAAAAATTTAAAGAACCCACTGTAGGAGTCTGTCAGAAACAACAAATTTGGCAACTTCCATATAGACATCTGCCCATCTCTTTCTCATAACTCTGAAAAATTCACTCACAGGTGGTAGAGTGTCCACATATGAAATTTACGGCAAAATTTCTGTACAAGTGATTGTACAAACCACTGGCCGTGGTAAAATTCAAAAACTTAGCAACACGGCTTCTCCAATCTAAGATCGTGTGTCATCATCTGTTCCTTCAACTCATCCAACACAAACGAATGAATATCGGATAACCAATCGAAGACTTTGAGGTCAGTTGCAGAAGAACCATCACCGGGGGCAAAATTATCTTCCTGGCCTCCAGAAATTTCCTTATCAACAACTCTCTGTATTTCATCAGTATAAACTTCCTTCGTTGGAGAGCTACACTCGTTGAGTCTGTTTCAGCCCAAGACAAAATGAGAGCCTCTTTAGTAGATATCTCCTCAATCATTAGATGCGGTAGCTTTTTGAAGCTAAAAGAATTAAAGAATTTATCCACTTCATCTACCACCTGCTCCCTTAACTGTACATGACACTCAATATCTGCAAGAATCAGAGAGAAAATTTCCTTTGGCGACTTGCCTTTTATGGGATCTCTAAATTGAAGAGGCGCCTTCCCCATTTCTTCAGGATTTATCATAGGAAGACTGGTCTTGTACCAGTCACCATCATCGACCCCTGGTATGGAGATGCTCTTACCCAGTGTAATTGGCGTTATCTCCATATTAGCAGACGGAAATGGGCAATCCACTGGAATTGTCATCAAAATATCCTCTAGAGACATTGCCTCATCTGCAGATTGTTCAACGGCCTCTGTCTCCATTTACTCTATGGGATCTGTTATAAAAACTCATCAGCTTTTTCCACTGTCTTTTCTCCAACATCAGATGTATCAACATCCTGATCTCCCTCGTCTGCTTGAATTTGAGCGGTTTCAGCAATGACCTGCTCAATGATAATATCCACGTCATCAGTAGTGGATATACCCTCTTTAAGAACATTTGCTACTGCTGGCAAAGAAACCGGTTCATCAACACTTTCAACAACTGGTTCAACTTTCTTCTCAGCAGTATCATCAACAACCTCTACAGCTGCTTCTCCAACAATACTACCGCCAACAACTGGCTCACTATCAACAATTTCATCATCAGAGCCTAGTACCAACCTCCTCTTCCTTTTCTGAGATTTTCGGTTTTGCACTGGGGGTTGCTCAGCCGGTGCAGCAGGAGTTGGCTCAATTATCTGAAGAGGAACAGCCTCTTGTGCAACAGGCAGAATTTCCAGAGTTTCTTTCACAGACACTGATTTACTCTTTGTAGTCCTCTTATTTTTCACCACTGGTTTAGCAGCAGCATCTGTAGCTGGTCTCTTCTTGGACGCAGCCTTTTTCACGGGTGTTTTCTTCACCCTTGGTGCATCGGCCACTTCCTCTCCACCAACTTTTTCATTGATAACAACATATCGATGAACCGTTTTCTCAGTTAGGATCTTGGATGAAGGAAATGCTCTGGATTCACCCAGCTCCAAGCCCGGTACAATATTCAATAAAACACAGATTTGAATTGCGTAACCCTTCGCTTGCCTTGAACCCGGAGTAACATTATCCTTGAGGATATCGAACACCAAACTGCTCCAGTTGATCTTCACACCACAAGTGATAGCAGTCATCAACAAGAACCGTTTGTGAGTGACCGCATTGAAAGACCCTGATTTCACATAAATAGTCTTCACCAGTATTTCGCCAAGAAGCCTAAACTCGAACTTCATTTCCCTCTTTTTGCAAGAGGTGCTCACCAGCTCCTTAGACTCAGAGAATATGCTTTGCACATCAAACACCAAATCCTTCGGGACTTCAGACAAGTTCGTCAAACCATCCATCGGTAGCTCAAACGCCGCAGCAAAAACTTCTTCAGAAATATCGACTGATATCCCCTGTATGGTGCTCACAATCATTCTATCCCTAACCAAACCGTTCTCAAAGAACTCCGTTAGTGCATCTTCGTAATAAACGGTGGGAAAACCTAGAAATCCCTTCAACCCAGTCGCTACAAAAGATTCAAACACTGCTACCAGTCCAGCATCGTCCATACCAAGGACTGAGTCGAATGAGATGTGGAGACTGTTGCTAGTCAAGGAAGATGCCATTATCGTCGTTGAGAGAGTGAAAGATTGCCTGAAAATATGAAAATACACAAGAGAATATGCGCACAAGAAAACCAGAGAGCAAGTATGCAAGGTAAGTGAAGAGGTAAACAGCAAATCCCGTAATATATTTAGAGAATAGTAAACGATAGAGAGAGAAACGATGTAGATGTGACGATTGGAATGATGACAACCACGTGTCAATCATCCGACGGCGCGTACAAATTTGGAAATGATTTTGAAAAGATTTTATATTTACAGGGAAAAAGTTAAAAAGACGCGCGCCAAAATTTAATATCTCACAGCTGGTGCAGCGATTGTAATATCATTACTGCTGATTTTAATGTATCGCTGAGGGGTGGCAAGATCTGATCACAAATAAGCATCAGCTGTGTATATGTAACATCTGAGTGTATCCAGACGCTACATATTCAGCTGACGTCGCACTTAACAATTCAGATCCTGGTTCCCCCTACGATTGATATCCTCCAACGCAATATGCTTGCCTCAGCTGACAGTCTTTGCGTTCTCCCTGAACAAGAGACTTACAGCTGATTTAAGCAACAGCTGACAACCTGCAAATTGTTAGTGCACAGACATATCAAGGCAATTCAAGAAGACCTAATATGTTTCTAAAGTAAGAAAACTTAGCGTCTGGTAGAGGTTTGGTGAAGATGTCAGCGACTTGCTGCTCAGTCGACACGTACTCCAACCGGACGTCCTTCTTTAGCACGTGGTCCCTGATAAAATGATGCTTGATGTCGATGTGCTTTGTTCTCGAATGCAGTACTGGATTTTGGTGATCGCGATCGCACTACTGTTGTCGCAGAAAATAGGCGCTTCAGAAGCATCGATGCCATAGTCCTTCAGCTGATGTTGTATCCAAAGAATTTGAGCACAGCAGCTGCCAGCTGTGAGGTACTCTGCTTCAGCCGTGGACATTGCAATTGACGTCTGCTTCTTACTAAACCAGGAAATCAGTCGATCTCCCAAGAATTTACAAGTTCCACTGTTGCTCCTGCGATCAATCCTACATCCTGCGTAGTCTGCATCACTGTAACCAATTAGTTGAAAGCCTGAGTCTTTGGGATACCAAAGACCCACGTTGTAAGTGCCTTTTAAATATTTTAAAATCCTTTTTACGGCTATGTAATGTGATTGCTTTGGATCTTCTTGGAATCTAGCACACATACAGACAGCAAACATGATGTCTGGTCTGCTAGCAGTTAGGTAAAGCAAAGAGCCTATGATACCGTGATAAAGTGATACCTCAATGGAAGCTCCAGTTTCATCTTTATCCATCTTTATTGAAGATCTCATTGGGGTAGCAGCTGCTGAACAATTGTCCATGCCAAACTTTTTCAGCAGTTCTTTCGTGTATTTAGCCTGGTTAATGAAGATTCCGTTCTCCAGCTGTCGTACTTGTAAGCCTAGAAATAACGTCAGCTCCCCCATCATACTCATGTCAAATTTATCCTGCATCAACTTTGAAAACTTTTGGCACAGTTTGGGGTTATTTGACCCAAAAATTATGTCATCAACGTATATTTGAACTAATAAAGAAATTTAAACAATGTCTTATCAACTGCGCCTATAGTGAAGTCATGCTCAATGAGGAATTTAGACAGTGTATCATACCAAGCTCTGGGTGCTTGCTTCAATCCATAAATAATTTTATCCAATTTGTAAACAAAATCTGGATGTGTATGATTTACGAAGCCAGGAGGTTGTGCAACATACACTTCCTCTGTTAAGATGCCATTTAAAAATGCACTCTTAACATCCATCTGAAAGACTTTAAAGTTTTTAAATGCATCATATGCAATAAACATGCGGATGGCTTCTAACCTAGCTACTGGTGCGAAGGTCTCATCAAAATCTATGCCTTCCATCTGCCTAAATCCTTGTGCAACCAGTCTAGCTTTGTTTATAGTTACTACACCATCTTCATGCAGTTTATCCTAAAGACCCATCGAGTTCCTATGACTGAATGATTAGAGGGTCTAGGTACAAGTTGCCATACATTGTTATGCTTAAACTGATTTAATTCTTCTTGCATTGCATCTATCCAACTGGGGTCAGCTAAGGATTCATCTATTTGCTTAGGTTCTATATGCGAAATGAATGCAGAATCAAAATGATCATGCAATAGCTGGCCTCGTGTGTGAACAGGAGATTCAAAGTTACCTATGACCTGCTCGGGTGGATGATTTTATTCCACCGGAGATCAAGTCCAATTGGATTTGCTCCTTGTTCCCCTGTGACGCTGGCTGGATAACAACTGGATCAGCTGACGCCAATTGATGTTTATCGTTGTTAGCTTGTGCATCTGATTCCAGCTGTTGTGATTGTTGTTCCAGATGTGAGATTGGTTCAGCTCTTGAAACAGCTGGTCCTTATGTCTTGTGTCATCAGACGTTGATTTATGAATAGTGGAACCTGCTTGCGCAACATCTGATAGAGCAACGTCTGGTTGGACAACATCTGATTGAGCGACGTCTGGTTGATCGTTGGTCGCTTTACCTCCAGCAGCTGGCACACTAGTAGAGATCTGCTCCTGTATGGAATCATCGTTAGTTAAATCGATGACTACTGGATTATCTGTCATATCTAGTTGAATATTGTTGTGCGGTGTGTCCAGCGTCTGTTGTGTCTCAGCTGAATATCTTTGTGGCAAGTCGTCGTCTGATTCCTCAAGGCTTGTTGATTCCAGACGTGAACACAAATCATGTAAGCTTGCAGCTGAGTTGGATGTGAAGCTTGTTTCATCGAAAACCACATGAGCGGATTCCTCAACTGTCGGAATTCGGTTGTTGAAAACTCGATACGCTTTGCGCACAGCTGAATAACCTAAGAAGATACCTGCATAAGATTTTGGTTCAAAGGCTGTTAGGTGCTTTTTTCCATTATTAGAATAAAACATCTGCACCCAAGCACCCTGAAATAAGATATATCAGGTTTCTTGCCATGCCAGATCTCATATGGGGTTTATCATGCATCCTATTAATCATAGATCTGTTCTGAGTATAACACGCTGTGTTAACTGCTTCTGCCCAATTTTTGTGAAACACCGGAATAAGCAATCATAGACCTAGCAGCTTCTTTTAAAGTACGATTTCTCCTCTCAGCTAACCCGTTCTGCTGAGTAGTTCTAGCTGCTGAAAGCTCATGCTTTATCCCTAAGTCTTCCAAATAAGAAGTAAATTTTTGATTTAAAACTCAGTACCACGATCACTTATTATTCGGTTGACTGAACAAGATTTGTCATTTTGCAAATGTTTTAAAAGGCGTATCAGCTGTTCGGAGGTTTCAGATTTTGCTTTTAAAAACAACAACCAAGTATATTTTGTAAATTCATCAACAACTGCAAGGGTGTAGTTCGTTCTCCCTAAGATAGTTACGGGTATAGGACCAAAAAGATCTATATGTAAAAGCTCTAAGCTATGGGAAGAGCCAGCTGCGAGGCACAATTGTTCAGATTTCAACTGCTCTGACCAATCGATAATGTAGGTATTCCCCGAACGTTTACCTACCAATATATGTGGGCGCAACGGCGGATCCGGATCCCGCTCCCGGGGCGCAGCGGAAGATTTAAAATTATTTGCACCGGAAACGGTCAATTCATAATAAAAATGCAATAAAACATACATAGGATGTTTTAGTTGTGGTACCTTGCTGGCGTCTAGGCGCCTGGCTCCGACCAGTTTCACAAGGAAACTGCCAATTCAACTGTTGGCGGTTGAGTTCTCCGAATCCGATCCACGACTGGAATCATGGCTCCTTCGTCAGTCTGCACTAGAAGACCTGACGAATTTAACACGAACGAAATCTCCTCCTCGCAGTGGTCGGAACAAGTCCAACCACGAAGGCGGCGGCACACGGCGGCGGCGGCTGTGCGTGGAGAGGGGCGGCGGCCGAGGAGTTGTGGAGTGAGGGTGGCGGCTACTAGACTAGGGTTATGAGTGTTGTCTTGTCTCCCATGTAGCCCTAGGTCATGTACTTATATATGTGGTGCATGGGCTTGAACCAACCCAATGGGCCCTGTGGAGGGCCCAGGTCCATATGAACATTCGGTTCAAGTACCTCGCCGTGGCTTCATCATAATCACGATCAACGATCAGATCGGACCGATCTACACAGTTCACAAAACTGAGTATTATGATGTGAAAACAATTTTTCAGACCACCTAGTCCAAAATTGCAGTTTAGCCTCTCCAAGTTTCAAGGATAGTCAAACTAGCCCAAACTTTAAGGAAATTGGAATTTGACCCCTGTTGACTTTTAGGAAATCGCACTTCCTAAATTTCTCCTCCTATGCTCAACACATTGAGCTCAGTTTCCTTGCGGTAATCGAGAAACCAGTACTTGTGTGACCCTCATTGGTTCAGGGATACAGCTAGCCATGGGCCCACAACAATTGCGACTCCGAAATCATAATTTTGGACTGACCCATCGGACCATGGTAAAGCGCCTAGCAACATCTCCCCATGATCCCCTAGGTATCACTGATAGTGCCTGCAAGAACCAGTCGGTCATGGTTAGCGTACAGTACGGTCCTTTCAACACATATATCCCGATCAGATCAACGACCATTGGTAAATCGAGCAGTTCACAAAACTGAGTATTATGATGTGAAAACAATTTTTCAGACCACCTAGTCCAAAATTGCAGTTTAGCCTCTCCAAGTTTCAAGGATAGTCAAACTAGCCCAAACTTTAAGGAAATTGGAATTTGACCCCTGTTGACTTTTAGGAAATCGCACTTCCTAAATTTCTCCTCCTATGCTCAACACATTGAGCTCAGTTTCCTTGCGGTAATCGAGAAACCAGTACTTGTGTGACCCTCATTGGTTCAGGGATACAGCTAGCCATGGGCCCACAACAATTGCGACTCCGAAATCATAATTTTGGACTGACCCATCGGACCATGGTAAAGCGCCTAGCAACATCTCCCCATGATCCCCTAGGTATCACTGATAGTGCCTGCAAGAACCAGTCGGTCATGGTTAGCGTACAGTACGGTCCTTTCAACACATATATCCCGATCAGATCAACGACCATTGGTAAATCGAGAGTCGCTAGAGATCCAATAACTATGCATACATCTCGGAGATCAAATAGTGACATCGCGTGTGTTACTAGGTAAAGTCATTTACCCAAAACACATCTAGTACTCTGGCCAGAGATTTATCTGTTAGAGTAAATGCCCAACTAGCCAACTTGTGGCATGTGGGTTTTATAGACTCTTGTACAAACAGTCTTTATATATGATATTCGCATTTACTTATATGGCATTCTATACTTTCATTATGTGTGTAATGATTTTACAATTGCGTTGAGTAAAGACCTAGAATGACACTGAAGCGTATGTTAGATGTGATAGTGGGTATGACGGCTATCATGAAACACATCTAATAGTCGCTGTGTATTCTGAACATGTTCCTAGTCGATTGGGCCGTAAAAATGAGGATAAGGCCGCCCGAGTTCGAGACCAGTATCTGCGATGCGAAGTACCACGTTTCATTGGTAGGGAACATTGTGATGTTCTGAGCATGCAGATAGATAGTGACCTGGTGATCTATCGAACTACCCTCCTTCGGACTTTCCAAGTGGTTACCATTTGTCGATAAGGCCGCCCGAGTTCGAGACTAGTATCTGCGATGCGAAGTACCATGTTTCATTGGTAGGGAACATTGTGATGTTCTGAGCATGCAGATAGATAGTGACCTGGTGATCTATCGAACTACCCTCCTTCGGACTTTCCAAGTGGTTACCATTTGTCGAGTGGA
>KV010431.1:0-10613 GCA_001598015.1 Dorcoceras hygrometricum | reverse complement strand
GTTCCCTACCAATGAAACGTGGTACTTCACATCGTAGATTCTAGTCTCAAGCTCGGGCGGCCTTATCCTCATTTTGACGGCCCAATCGACTAGGAACGTGTTTAGAATACACAGTGACTATTAGATGTGTTTCATGATAGCCATCATATCCACTATCATATCTAACATACACTATGGTACATTATAGGTCTTTATCCAACACAATTGTTAACATTATAAAACAATGAAGATAAAAAATGCCATAAAAGAATACGAATTTCATAAATAAAGATCGTTTACAAAGAGTCAACAAGAACCCACACTCCACAAGTTGGCTAGTTGGGCACCTACTCTAACACATATGACTTCCCCGTGTCTTGGAGTTCAGGGCCTTGCCATAACTGTGGGCAGCCTGGACATTTTGCTCGATTGTGTCCGGCTGGAGGAAAGTCTTTGGGTCAGTCGCAGCAAGGTTCAGTTGGTGGTTCTTCGCAGAGACCGCAACCTTTTGCTCACTCCCAACGATCAGGTTTCCAACCCCGTGAACCGTCTAGGTTTGGTGGAACTTCGAGACCTCAGTTTCCGGGACCGTAGCAAGCTCAGGTGAACGCCTTGACGAGATAGCAGGCGGAGATAGACCAGAGGGAGTGATTGCAGGTACTTGCTTTATCTTTGACTTTCCTGCACGAGTTTTGTTTGATACTAGAGCATCACACTCTTTTATTTCTGAGTTGTTTGTGCATGGGTGTGGGTAGAGTTCTTCCCCACTGTGTGATGTTGTCTCTGTATCTACCTCTGCAGGCGAGAGTTTGTTGTCCCGTGAGGTAGTGTTGGATTGTGTTCTTAGATTTGATGAGCATGTGCTAGTGACTAATCTGATTGTCCTGGAGATTAGATATTTTGACTATATCTTGGGGATGGACGTGTTGTCCAGTTATAGAGCGACAGTTGATTGCTTTCATGGTGTAGTGAGATTTAGGCCTGAATTTGGAGACAAATGGGATTTTCTGGTGCTGATTCGCGACCTAAGATTCCTTTGGTGTCTTCCATGGAAATGTTCAGTTTTTTGTCGCTATAGAATTCAGGGTTTATGATTTATGCCTTGATGTTCCAATTGCTCGAGAGTTTCCCGACGTGTTTTTGGATGAGATTCCTTGATTCCCTCCGAGACGAGAGATTGACTTCAGCATAGAGTTGGTGCTAGGAACAACCCCAATTTCTATAGCTCCGTATCGTTTGGCGCCAGCTAAGTTTAGAACTCAAAGAGCAGTTGTGTGATATTTTAGAGAAGGGCTTCATTAGTCTGAGTATGTCATCCTAGGGAGCTCCGATTCTTTTCTTGAAGAAGAAGGATGTATATATGAGGATGTGTGTGGATTTTCGGCAGTTGAACAAAGCGACGATTAAGAACAGGTATCCGTTGCCGAGGATTGATGACTTGTTCGATCAGCTGCAGGGATCTGCTGTATACTCTAAGATTGATCTGCGGTCTGGTTATCATCAGTTGCGGATCAGAGACGCTGACGTGGCAAAGACGTCTTTCAGGACTAGATATCGGCATTATGAGTTTTTGGTGATGCCTTTTGGATTGACGAATGCTCCTGCTGTCTTCATGGATTTGATGAATCGCGTCTTCAGTAAGTATATCGATCATTTTGTGATTGTCATAGATGACATCCTGGTGTATTCAAGGAACTTCAGAGAGCATAAAGAGCACCTGAGATTGGTTTTGCAGAAACCGAGGGACTCACAGATGTATGCGAAGTTCAGCCAGTGTGAATTCTGGCTGGATAGAGTTGTCTTTTTGGGTCATGTCATTTCAGTGCAAGGGATTTTCGTGGATCCGAGTAAGGTCGAAGCAGCTCTTAACTGGAGCTGCCTAGGAGTGTGACTGAGATCCATAGTTTCTTAGGTTTGGCTGGCTATTATAGGCGTTTTATTGAGAAGTTCTCTTCGATAGCTAGGCCGATGACTCAGTTGACCCAGAAAGATAGGAAGTTTGTTTGGATTGAAGAGTGTGAGTCGAGTTTCCAGTTGGTTAAGGAGAAGTTGACTACTGCTCTTGTGTTGGCTTTTCCTTCGAATTCTTGATGTTTTGTAGTGTGCTCCGATGCCTCTCTGAGTGGTTTGGGTTGCGTGCTGATGTAGAACGGGTGTGTAATAGCTTATGTGTCTCGACAGTTGAATCCCATGAGATGAGATACCCCGTTCATGATTAAGAGTTGGCGGCGACAATGTTTGCCTTGAAGATTTGGCGTCACTATTTTTATGGTGAACAATTTGTGGTATACACCGACCACAAGAGTTTGGAGTATATCTTCACGCAGATTTGAATATGAGGCAACGCCACTGGATGGAGTTGCTGAAGGATTTTGAGTGTGAGATTCAGTATCAGCCTGGGCGGATGAATTTAGTGGCCGATGCTTTGAGTCGGAAAGCCCAACCTGTGATGTTGACATCGATGAGTATATCCAAAGTGCATGAGGATTTGGAACTTTCGGATGGCGTTTTCAGTTAGGTGATCATTGCTTCGTGGTTTCTACTTTTCAGGTCGAGCCACAGATTGTAGCAGACATTAGAGCAGCACAGAGGACTGATCCATATGTTCATGAGCTGAAGATTAAGGATCAGAATGGTCAGTCTGAAGACTTTCTGTTGCTTCTGATGGATGCTTGAGATTTTGAGGTAGATTGGTGGTTCCGAATTTGGTTGATTTGAAGGAAGCCATCTTGAATGAAGCTCATTGTAGAATTTGTGACTCATTTGCCTCGATCGAGTAGGGGATGTGACGTGATTTGGGTTGTTGTTAATAGACTCTCGAAGTCAGCCCATTTCATTCCCTATGATGTGAGGTGCTCGATGAAGAAGATGGCGCTATTGTACATTGACCATGTGGTGAGATTGCATGAAGTGCCGGTTTCGATAGGGTCTGATAGAGATCCGAGATTTACTTCCCGATTCTGGAAGAGCTTGCAGGCAGCTATGGGTTCGAGATTGGCTATGAGTACAACCTATCACCCACAGACAGATGGTCAATCTGATAGGACCATTCAGATTTTAGAGGATATTCTATGAGTAGTTGTATTGGATTCAGTGGTGGCTGGCAGGATTCTTTATCCTTAGTTGAGTTTTCTTATAAAAACAGCTACCAAGTGACTATTGGGATGGCACCTTTTGAAGCTTTGTATGGTCGTAAGTGTAGATCACCGATCTACTGGGAAGGGATTGGTGAGAAGCAGTTGTCTACTCCTGAGTTTGTGCAGCACATGAAGGATCGGATCGAGTTGATTCGGAGTAGGATGAAAGCTGCTCAAGATCGACATGCTAGCTATGCTAACAAGAGACGCAGACCTTTGGAGTTTGAGGTTGGCGATCGAGTGTTTCTCAAAGTTTCTCCTTTCAAGAGCGTGATGAGATTCAGATAAGGGTAAATTGGCTCCTAGATTCATTGGTCCCTTTGAGATTGTTGAGAGGATCGGACAGTTGACTTATAGGTTGAGGCTGCCAGATGAGTTAGCAGAGATGCATGATGCGTTTCATGTGTCAATGTTGAGGAAATATGAGCCAGATCCGTCCCATGTGTTGAGGATTGATGAAGTTGAGCTGGATTCTACCTTGAGATATGTGGAATATCTAGTGCAGATTCTAGACAGGAAGGAGAAGCAGCTGAGGAATAAGGCTATTCCGTTCGTGATGGTCCAATGAAGCAAGCATGATCGTGAGGAAGCTACCTGGGAAGTTGAAGAGAAAATGAGACAGGATTGGCCTCATCTATTTGACCATTTACAGTAGTATTCCATGTAATTTTTGACTTTTGACTCGTGCTGTTGATTAGTGGTTTGTTTAGCATTGAGTATGCTGGGCAGTATGGCATAGGTGTTTTTGGAATGGTGTCTAGTATAACGTGCCGTGAGAATTCCATCTTGTTTTTCCTCGTTATTTTTGAATCTGGTGCTGCGAGTTGATTTCGAGGAAGAAATCAATTTCTAGTGGGGGAGAATGTGAGGACTAGAAATTGTTAAGTACGATTTCTTATCTAATCAGATTTGGATTGGGATTAGCTACTTGAGTACCGAGTGAAATCTGCGTGGAATTTGGAGCTGTTTTGGCGAGATTTTTTTATCAATATCTGATTCCAGTAAGAATCCAGATTTGAGGCCTATCGCTGGAAGAAGATAAGATTTTAGAATTCTTGCGCGGGAATTAGCGAGACTCAAATTTGAGGTATACTGGAGGTTTAGATCTGAGAGAGAGAGAGAGAGAGAGAGAGAGAGAGAGTATTGACGCTAGTGAGTGGAATCTGTTTAGCGGGCATGAACAGATGTGAGCGTTTATGTGGTCAAGTCTGGACGAGCGTTAGCGGGATCTGTTGCAAGAGCGGGACCCTATGCTACATCGTTTTGTTAAGTAGCGCGACACCATTTTGATTAGAAGCGCATGTTTTGTTTAGAGAGTCAGATCCGAGATAAGGCCAGATTTTAGGGAATTCTGCTTTAGCTGTGGAATCTGAATTTGTAGGTGATTGACTTCCACTGTAGCTTAGACCTGAAGATTTAAATTAAGTGTCGATCAGCACTTAGAGTATTTTTGAACCTGATATTTCTTATCTTCATCCCTGATAACCCTCGAGGTACTGTTCATCCGAACCCTATTTTCGTCGATTGTCGTCGTTTTACGCAGCCGTTTGGAGCGAGATCAGATCTGAGTTAGCGTTGGCAGATGTGAGCGATAGCTGAGGCCAGAATTGAGAGATTTCTGCCTTGGCAATGAGATCTGAACTAATCGGTGAATTGATTTCCATTGTAGCTCAGACTTGGGATTTTAAATTAAGTGTCGATCAACACTTAGAGTATTTTTCGAACCTGATATTCCTTATCTTCATCCCGATAACCCTCGATTGCTACTGTTCACCCGAACCCTATTTCCATTGATTGCCGTCATTTTTCGCCACTGTTTGGAGTAAGATTGGTAGCGGTGAGCTCATCTTCTCTAGGGATTTCGATTGATACCAGTTTGGAGAGTGGAGTCACCGGATTTTAGGAGCACAAAGTTGTTGTAGTGTTCGTGTGTCTTCGCGACTGTTGACCAGTAGTTTCTCTGTTCTTTAACAGCTTTGGGTAAGTGATTCTTTACCGATTTAAGCTTCTTATGAGAGCTGAGTAGTGCTCCGAAGGAGTTAGGTAGCTGAGTTATGCTACTGGGTTTTAGCAATTAAGCTGTTTGAGTTCAGATTTGAGTTGATATTGAGGTATCTTGACAGATTTGAGCAGGTAGTGGCTTCTGTTGAGTTCTCCGTGAAGCTGCTTGGACAGTAGACTTGAGTTGGTTGCTGCTCCCTTGTTGTTGTAAGATCTGTTGAGGTAGAAGCTGATTTGAGGTACGAATTGATCTAGATTAAGCAGCTTTGTTATCAGCTTTGGGAATATCTCTATCGTGTATTAGCTGCTGTGATTTGTATTGACTATGTGATGATTCTTTGCTCATATCTGTTTGTGCGTGTGTTTTTATGCATTGATTAAGCATGAGTTTGTTGTGCATTCACGCATACATATTGAGCCTGATTCCTTTGGAAGCTGAATTCCATTTTTTGCACGTTGTGATCGGCCGACTGAGTCGTCGTGCCTGAAAGGTCCAACGCTGTTTTGATGTGGTGGTCAGCTGAGTCGTTGTGCCTGAATACAACATTGCCTTGTGATGGTCGATTGAGTCGTCGTACCTGAAGATCACAAGATGATTATGATTGATGAGATCTTCACAGCTGAGTCGTTGTGCTATATGTTTGCCTACCGATGATTCTCGGTAGCCCTTTTTCATCCATTGCACGATTGTGATATTGCATTGTCTGATATGATAATGCTTTTATTATGCTCTTCTACTGAGGTTTCACCTCGTTTATTTTTCCTTTTTTGGGCTGCCTTGGTTTGTATTGGCCTTGCCAGGTTCTTCAGGTAACGAAGCTGGACCGAGTGGAGCTTCAGCTGGTCGATCCCCTTTCTGATTGAGTCCCAGTATATTTTTACTTATATTGAGCCAGGGGATGTCCTGTGCTTCATTGGGGGATCTGTAGTTGATTGACTACTTGTTTTATTGTATGATGTTTGAGTTTTGAGTTAAACTCTTATTTTGAGTATGAATGTATTTTGAATGATATTGGATCAGGCCCATATTCGAAAATTTTTAGCGCATATTTTTATGATGCTTCCGCATAATTGTGATTAATTGATGTATTAGCGGACCGGGCCTGACAGGCATGGTTAGCACTGGAGCTTCTATCAACGCTTGCTTCAACTTCTCAAAACTCTGCTGACAACTAGGGGTCCATTCAAACTTAACTTTTTTCCTAGTCAACGAAGTCAATGGAACCGCTATCTTCGAGAACCCTTGAATAAATCGCATATAGTATCCAGCAAGTCCCAAAAATCTCCTTACCTCTGAAACAGATATGTGCACAGGCCAGTCTTGAACAGCTTCGACCTTAGCTTGGTCGACTTCTAATCCATACTTAGAAATTATGTGACCTAGAAATGCAACCTTCTCCAGCCAAAATTCACACTTGCTAAACTTTGCAAAAAAAACGTTTGTCCTTCAAAACTTGTAGCACTATCCTAAGCTGATTGGCGTGCTCTGAGCTGGTCTTGGAATACACTAAGATATCATATATAAATACAATTACAAATTGATTCAAAAATGGTTGGAAAATCTATTCATCAGATCCATAAAAGCAGATGGAGCGTTGGTTAATCCAAAAGGCATTACTAAGAAATAAAAATGCCATACCGTGTCCTGAAAGTTGTCTTATAGATATCAGCCTCTTTGATCTTATGATGATGGAATCCAAATCGCAAATCTATCTTGGAAAACACTGCTGCTCCCTTCAATTGGTTGAACAAATCTTCAATCCTAGGAATGGGGTACTTATTCTTAATGGTAAGCTTATTCAACTCGCGGTAATCTATACACAATCTTAAGCTCCCATATTTCTCTTAACGAACAAAACAGGGGCTCCCCAAAGGGATGTACTGGGTCGTATAAATTCCTTATCCAACAGATCTTGAAGTTGTTCCTTCAGCTCTTTCATCTCTGTAGGAGCAAGCCAATATGGCGGTCTGGAAACAGGAGCTGCTCCAGGTACTAAATCGATCGCAAATTCTAACTCTCTGTCTGGAGGTAGTCCACTGATGTCATCTGGAAAAACTTCTGGAAACTCATTTACTATATTATTTTTCCGATGTAAAAACGTTATTACTTTGGATATGTAATAGACTGGTTTGAGCTATGCTATGATGGCTTAATGTTTTACAATTTTTAAATTGTTTAATATTGCCGATGTCATGAGTCTCGGTCTCGGGGCGTGACACATTGTCTAAGCTGGTTAGCTTCAAACGAAAACTGGGGTCCTTTGGGTGGTTTAATGGTTACTGTGCTAAGCTTAAAATTGATTACTACCCCATACTTAGATAAACATTCTATTCCCAAAATCAAATCAAATTCAGGCATAGGCAGAACAATAAAATTGGCGGTAACTACATGTCCTTGAAACTCAAGCTCTAGGTCACGATATATACTACGAGATACCAGCTCTTCTCCTGAAGGCATAGTTACACAATAGCCTATGGGCAATCGTTCCAGCTTACAAGGTAACTTCTTAGAAAAATCTTCAGCTACAAAGAAATGGGTCGCACCCGAATCTAATAAGGCAAATGAGGGTATACCAGCAACCAAAATCTTACCCGTAACTACAGTAGAATCGAGGTTAGCTTGCTCAGCTGTCATGACGTAAGCTCGACTAGGCACCAGTTGTTTTGACTGTGGACAGAACTTGGAGATGTGGCCTTGAGCACCACACCTGTAACATCCACTCTGACCAGCTTTACACTGTACCGGGTGATTCTTATGACATTTGGGGCAAACTTACTTGTTGTCCATAGCAAGTACTGCACTAATAGGATGGACTGGTATGAGGTTCTTCTCTTGGGGTCGCTGCTGGTTCTTATTCTGCTTCTTGAATGGTCTCTGATCTACTTGTTGAAAGGACCGTCTCTTCTGATGTCTCTCCTGTTCAACATCCTTCCAATTCATCTCAACTCGCACGGCCTTGTCTACTGCTTCCCTGTAAGTCTTGGGCCCTGCTAGCCTGACATTCAGCTTGAATGTAGGCTTCAGTCCTTCCACAAAATGGCTCTACTTCTCCTCAGAATCTCTTCCAATAAGAGGCACAAAATAGAAGCCTCTCTCAAACTTTTGGATATACTCCTGTACTGTTATTCTCCCTTGTTTCAAGGTCAGAAACTCCCGCTTCAGCTCAGACCTATTGTCTGCTGTGAAATAATGTTCGAAGAACACTCGTTTAAACTCATCCCATGAGAGATTTTCCAAATCTACTGATAACTTGGCTCCTTCCCACCAGATCATTGCATCATCTCTTAGCGCACCAAGGCCTATCCAAATCTGGAATCTGAAGGTATTCAAAAATAACTTCCATAGACTTGATTCACCTCTCAGCGACAAGCGGATCTGTTGTACCACTAAACTACTTGGGCTTCTGTCTTTGAAACTTCTCCTGAGAATCATCATGATTTGGTCCCCTGCTGTTAGAAGATTGGCCATTGCCTCTGTCGGACTACTCTACTAACAGTTCTAAGAGTTAGGTAATACGAGCATTACTGTCTGGACTGGGTTCTACTTCAGGGGTGCTTCTTCTACCTCTTCCCCTACCTGACATCTAAATCTATAGCCCGAAATCCACCATAAAAGAACATCAGAACTCAAACGAGAAATGACTCTTAACATAACAATAAAACTCACAGATCAGGATATGCAGACGGCGAAAGCTACTCCAAACTGGGAAGTGTGTGTTTATCTCAGGACCATGCTCTGATACCAAGTTGTGACGTCGAAAGACATGGGAATCAACGGATTGGAATAATTGGAAAAAAGGACTAAACACAAAAAGTTGTAAGCTGTATTCCCTTACAAAAAAAACTGAATACAAACAGATGGCGCCAAAATTAAACAGTAGGAACAGATTTGGAACATAAGAACTTCAGATTCCGATTAAAAAAGGATATATTACAACTATTGGAACTCTATATGAATTCTCTATTGTTGTAATGGATCTTAATATAGTTTTCGTCAAAAGATCAAAAACAACAACAGCTCTAACTTCTCAGAAACGCTGGCCTTTGACAAACACACGCATCTCCCAAATCTGGTTCATCTCGCGCCACCCGCCTGCCCCTGAGCTACGTCACCTGCATCGGGAAAATTAGTGAGCCTAGGTGCTCAACAAGTAAAACCGAGGATAACAAGATCACATAATGCAGGCATAACTGAAACATAATACATTATTAAAGGAATTTATCTATACTGAAATCATGCTACTGAAAAGACAGATCGGAACATCATATCTGAATCGTTTTATAATGAGTGACTTATGGTCTAGAGGCTCTCTGGTGCATGAAGCATGTTATCAGAATTCAGTAACTCTCTATGAAGGTATTACAGTAATTCCATAATCTTGGTCCCTTTGCTAAGGGATTATAGTCATACCATACTCCTGTCCCTTCCTGATGGTCGTGTCCTCTATGCCATAAGTCCTTAAAAATAAAACATTACTTCCTATTGAACTACTATTATTCATTGTTCTTGATCGAAAATCGATTATAGAAAGTTGTTGATTCACTGCTATGAAACTTATTTTGTCTTTAAAAATCTTACTGAGTGTACAGCTGGATACGAGCTGATGATAGCAGAAACCATCTCGGAAGAGAAAAATGACTTATGGATGCGAAACAACTTTGGTTAAAGAAAACAGATATCAAGCGTAAAGAACAGCTTTGGCTACATAAAACAGATCTCGGGTGTGAAAATGATCACAGGTGAAGAATAGCTTTGGTGAAATAAATCAGCGCACGTATAGGAAAAAAGATCTGGTTCTATGAAAAATAGCTTACGCGTAATAAAATAGATTTGGTTCTAAGAAAACAGCTTACGTGCAGTGAAACGATAACATAAGTTTCGTAAGAAGAATTTCAGCTTTGGAAGGTCACTCAGCTTTGAGAAACCCAATCAGTTAGCAACGAATCACGCAGTCTGGTCAAGGAAACTAGGCCAGGTCTGCTTAAAACGAGGGTACTGCACCAACTTAGACAGTCTCTAAACAGACTAGCTCAGCTTATTCGACCAGAACATAGTCCCGATCAAACCATCACCGCCTATCTGTTCGGAGTCAATGTCCATAACTTTTACAGCACACCAGAAAACAGATCTTCTCTTGCCTTGTCTTATCTAGAATCTATATAACTCAGTATTAAAAACACAACTGCTTGCTAAAAGATAACTGGTGAGTTTCCTCAAAACTAAAACATCAAAGCAGTCAATCCATAGCTTAAACATGAACATGAACTGGCTGAAACATGCATCAGGCAAGCATACAACAGAAAACAACGAAGCAAAAATATATGTTTTCCAGATGCAACAAGAATCAACTTTAATTGCCTGAACTGAAAATCGCAACGATCAAATGGCCTTGGCTGGAAATCTTCTCAAACACACTCTGCGAGCTTCTGAATATTTTGAGAGAAATGAAAGATTTTCTTGTAACCGAATGAGCTCTAAAACTCACGTAACAATCA
>KV010425.1:2546-12661 GCA_001598015.1 Dorcoceras hygrometricum | reverse complement strand
CCTGGCACAGCTCAGATTTTGCATGCACCATATCGTTTAGCGCCTGCTGAGTTGAGATAGCTCAAGGTACAACTGGATGACTTGCTGGAGAAGGTTTATCAGACCTAGCATGTCGCCGTGGGGAGCGCCTATCTTGTTTGTAAAGAAGAAGGATGGCACAATGAGAATGTGCATTGATTTCCATCAACTGAACAAAGTTACTGTTAAGAGTAAGTACCCGTTGCTGAGGATCGACGATTTGTTTGACCAATTGCAAGGCTCTGCTGTATATTCGAAGATCGATCTATGTTCAGGGTATCATCAGTTGAGAGTTAGAGATCAAGATGTTGCGAAGACTGCTTTTCGTACTAGGTACGGGTATTTTGAGTTTCTGGTAATACCTTTTGGGTTGAACAATGCTCCTGCAGTCTTCATGGATTTGATGAACCGAGTTTTCCGAGAGTTTATAGACCAGTTTGTGATCGTGTTCATCGACGACATCTTGGTGTATTCGAAGACTCCTTTGGAGCACAAGGAGCATTTGAGAGTTGTTCTTCAGACGTTGAGAGACTCGCAGCTGTATGCCAAATTTTCTAAGTGCGAGTTCTGTCTGGATCGCGTCGTGTTTCTGGGTCATGTGATTTCAGCGGATGGATTTCTGTGGATCCCAATAAGGTAGATGCTGTTTTGAACTGGGAGCGACCTAGGAATGTGTCTGAGGTTCGTAGTTTTTTGGGTCTAGCTGGCTATTACCGTCGTTTTATAGAGCGTTTCTCTAGTATAGCTAGGCTGATGACTCAATTGACTCAGAAAGACAAGCGGTTCGTTTGGACTGAGCAATGCGAGAATGGTTTTCAATTGCTCAAGGAGAAGTTGACTACTGCGCCTGTGTTGGCTTTGCCGTCTGGTTCAGGTGGTTACGTCGTGTGTTCCGATGCTTCGCTCACTGGATTGGGCTGTGTGTTGATGCAGCATGGACGAGTCATTGCGTATGCCTCGCGGCAGTTGAAACCGCACGAGACTCGTTATCCAGTTCATGATTTGGAGCTAGCAGCTGTGGTCTTTGTGTTGAATATTTGGCGCCACTATCTGTATGGCGAGCAGCTTGTGGTGTCTCTGCGATCCTCTTCCAAATCCTCCGCTGTTTAATAAAAGGATATGAGACGAAACGCCTTAGCAAGAGGAGTCCAACGCTACCACTCTCGCTCTCATCGGAGCTATCTACCGACGGCAATTGAAACAAAGAAGATTACTGTGAACAGTAACTAGGGTATTGCGACAAGATAAGGTTCACGGGCGGTTCGTTTGGACTGAGCAATGCGAGAATGGTTTTCAATTGCTCAAGGAGAAGTTGACTACTGCGCCAGTGTTGGCTTTGACGTCTGGTTCAGGTGGTTACGTCGTGTGTTCCGATGCTTCGCTCAATGGATTGGGCTGTGTGTTGATGCAGCATGGACGAGTCATTGCGTATGCCTCGCGGCAGTTGAAACCGCACGAGACTCGTTATCCAGTTCATGATTTGGAGCTAGCAGCTGTGGTCTTTGTGTTGAATATTTGGCGCCACTATCTGTATGGCGAGCAGCTTGTGGTGTCTCTGCGATCCTCTTCCAACTCCTCCGCTGTCTAATAAAAGGATATGAGACGAAACGCCTTAGCAAGAGGAGTCCAACGCTACCACTCTCGCTCTCGTCGGAGCTATCTACCGACGGCAATTGAAACAAAGAAGATTACTGTGAACAGTAACTAGGGTATCGCGACAAGATAAGGTTCACGGGAAATTTTTCTAAGTGTCGGGGAAAACAATAATTGAACGCAAGGACCAAGTCCTCTATTAATAGTCACAACTGACTAACTAGAAACAGATCCACCGACAACTTCAGCTATCGCAACTGATATCCCAACCAACAGCTGAATCTCGCATTAGCTAAATCTTTACGTCGATACCACGCTCAACTAAATCAAATGACGACGCAGAGGGACACGTCACCTGCTACCTACTGCTGATCGACTATCCAATAGCTGATCGCTCACTCAACAACTTATCCCTCAATCAGCAGTTAGATATGCGCACAACCCAACAGCTGAGTCCTAGCACTACATCGAAACGTTGTCGTTCCAACTAATCCAAACGACGACGTACCAACACCCGTTACTGAAAACACGCTGCTGCTCCAAATGCTTCATAGAGCTTCAACCAGTCGTTGCAGATGCAACACCCAAACAGATGTCTCCACGCAACACCTGATATCTTCACACAGTTGAATTCAATACTTAACCAAACCCGATGGCTACTCCAAGCACATCGACTCACAGATGGTCCTATCCTGATCAACATCTGGACGACAGAAAGTTCGGGTCTCACAGTTTGAATCATTGATAGAAGAGAGGTTTGAAATTTTTAAAATATTTTGACTCGACACTCGACGAACCGATCTGGTCTAGCCATGACAATTTAAAAATCAAACATGCTAAAAATCATTTCTAGGCATTAATTTGTCATGTAAATTACCAAAAATCTCATAAATCAAATAAAATCTAAAAGGTGGAAAACATCTTAAAATATGCTTAAAACATCAAATAAATTCATCCACGAACTTTGGCAAACTCTAAGACTCGAAATCTTAATTTTCACAAAAATGACCCGACGAGGCTAATTTCGAGCGACAAAACAGTAAAAATCATTGAAAATCTAGTTCTTAACCAAATCACTCCCTATTTCGACCCACATCACACTAACTCAATATACTAGTAACTGGAACAAAATAAACTCAAAAATGATTTAGTACATGACCAACCAAACGCCCGCAAACCCACTGCCCGTGCACAGACTTCAAACAGGATACGTGCTAGCCAAAACATTCATAACTAATTTATTCCTTGACCAAATTGCATCCCATTTGGACCTACGTGATCAAAACTCAATAATATATCCCGTGAAATCAACCTTGACCACACAGCCCACAAGAGTGACTTACCCGAACCCAACAACTCTACTGTCATGCACAGACGACAAGCCAGAACATATGCTGATCATATAATTCGTAACTAATTCATTCCTTGAGAAAATCGCTTCCCGTTTGGACCTATGTGATATAACTTGATGGACTAACTATCTAGACCACCATTGGACCTAATCATAGCCCCATGAACCGCCCATGACCAAAGCTTCACAAGAAAAGAATCAAATATGTTTTGAAAACTATGAAACATGCATGGATCTCAAACGTTATGCATAAATCTAAACAAATCACACATAATTCATGCATTGAACATTAAAAACAGTTTACTATGTCTTAAATGGTGAGAAAAAGAATCGATATTACATGCCTGGTTTGGAGAGAATAGATATCTGCGAGTTACCAACGTGTAGGACGCGAGATCGGGACACGACCGCCTTCGAATCACCAAAAGTGTTGCAAATTTCGAAGCTTTGAGGGGAGAGTGGGACGTGATTTTGAGGGAAGGAGGGAGTGGAGGCTATGGCTAGGGTTGATGTTGATTAGAGTGGGATTGAAAAGAATGAATATGCCAAAAGTGACCCCTAAGACTTAATTAAGAAATTAAAAAGAAAATTGACATGCTTGCCCCTCCTTTAATTAAAAAGCTAATTAAACTTTGACTTGGCTTGAAAAATGTCTAATTTTCGTAATTAAAGTCCCCTCAAATTTTAAAACACCTTAAAATTCAATAAAACAACCTGTATAGACGAAAAACGGGTTCCCCTCCAAAAAAATCATAAAAACCCCAATTTTCAGAAATTGTTCCTCAAAACAATAAATTTCATTCTTAAAAATCTAATAACTTAAAAATCTCAACTATTTTCATCTCGGTCGTTCCTAGCCTCGTCCACGCGTCCGTAACTCAAACAGGCTGAAAAAAAAGACATGCATACCATGCAACATAAAATCATAAACAAATTCACATAAAATGGCATGTAATCATCTAAAATTATTTTTCCCCTAGTCATGCACTCATTGTCACGTACTCTGGATTTCGAGGCGTTACAATCTCCCCCCCTTACAGAAATTTTGTCCCCGAAATTAAGTTACGTACCGATAGCACGTCTGGGAGGCATACATGCACACAAAAACCTTATCACCTTAAATCTAAGTGCATGACTAAGCGTCTAATTCTTAAACTCCTAAGGCCGAAACTCATGCATGACTAAAACATGCAGCATGCAAACATAAACATAAATCATAAATCAGTAAACTCACAGACTGGTAGTGCGACTTCTGAGCTCCACGCAGCAGGCTAGTACCCCACCAGAACCACCGCTCTGATACCAACTGAAACGAACCAAACTCTAGAATTTTTTTTAAAAACATTTGCGGAATACATAAACTGAAAGTGTGGCTCGTTCACTTTTAAAACATTTTCCAAACCAGTTTTCCAACAGGACTTGAAATAGAAATAAATAAGTATTTTATAACATAAAACCATCCACACTTCTTAAAACCAACTGAGTAAAAGTACTGACGATGAACATGTTTAAAACCAACATCTGAAAAGCGTATCATAATAAAAGTGAAACATAAGTGCGGTCACGGGGTACTGCTGCAGCCGGCGCTTCGAGGTCCTCACCGCCAGTAGGAATGTACTCATCAGCAGGGTCATCACCTGCACCATTTAAACCTAGTGAGCCTAGAAGCTCAGCATGCTCTATCTTGTATCATAACAAAGTACATACTAATAAAGTCGCATGAAAGCACATACTTGTATTAAAATAACGTTAAAGCATGTATGCATGCATGATCTTAAAACATTGCTTCGTACATTTCATTCATACATAACATATAACATACATAAGTCATGACATAGCATAACATGAAAAACGTATGAGTCGTATCCTGAAGTGTGGACCATATTCGATTGATCAATCTATAAACCAACGTACGCGGCGGTGTGGTTCACCCGACCTTACCTCGGGATCCCTATAAAGTTACACCTCTATGCTGCCACTTCGCCATGCCGTGAACACATGGATCCATAAGCTCGTAATACATGGAAACAGAAGTTCAACGGGCCCGGTATCCCGCATCCCCTCATCATAAACTTGCCACAAATCATTCAATCCCTCGGGTTTTGTCTTTTAAAAGAACATGCCTTTATCGTTTCATAAAACATTCATAATGCGTGCATTTCGTAAAATCATGCAGTTTAAAAGCTTAGCCCGTCAATGTATATTTAATCATTTTCTTTAAAATATTTACGTACATAGAATACTACATATATAATTAAATATACATTCACGGGCTTCTACATTTTCTACTTCGGTCAAGGACTGGTTCAGGAGCCTGGCCCACTAATTCTAGACTCACATCGACATTGACTTAGCCCAAGACTTACGAGTCCCTCTTTAAAATTCCTAACACCATCCAATTTTGACTAATTTCAACTCAATTTTGACTTTACAATCAAAGAACTAATTTTGACTAATTTCAAAATCAATTTTGACTTTAAAATCAAAGGACTAATTTGACTAATTTTAAAATCAATTTTGATATAAAAATCGAAGGGCTAATTTTGACTAATTTCAAAATTAATTTTGATTTAAAAATCAAAAAAACTAATTTTTGGCTAGTTTCAAAATCAATTTTGACTTAAAATCAATTTCATCATATTTTGACTTAAAATCAGGATAACTTAACATTTGACCATTTTCTTTAAAATTGGACCTTTGACTTAAAATTAAATAATCGGCCCATAATTAAAATAACTCGGACCAACTTTTAAAATATTTTGACTCGAAACTCGACGAACCGATCTGGTCCAGTCATGACAATTTAAAAATCAAACATGCTAAAAATCATTTTCTAGGCATTAATTTGTCATGAAAATTACCAAAAATCTCTTAAATCAAATATCTCTGCGTTCTATATTTCTATGTATTTGAGGAGTGTTGATTATGAATTGTTGTGGAATAGTGATTTATTCAATTTAGTCGTTTGGATGTGAAGACCGTAGGTCTTTCAGCATCTATTTGTAGAAGGACTGTTTCTTCTTTCGAAGAAGGCATTCTGTTATACTTTGGATTAAGTTGAGAGGACAGAATTCTAAAGTAGACTCTGTATATTATTGCAAAGTTCTTACAGGGATGAAATTCATCTCCCTGAATGTGAACATCTAATATTAACCAATCTAAAATCATAGGATCTGTAAGATCCACTGAGAAATTTGGTGAACAATTGAAGTATATTGGTCATATATTGGTTTGAATCATTGATATAAGAGAGGTTTGATATCTTTTAAGTCTTATATATCTTAAGGATAAGTATATTGAAGTATCAACTCCTATATGAACTAAGGGTTTGACAGCTATTTGTATTAACCCAAAATGTAAATATCTATAATTATTTTGAATGAATTTTTGTAAAAGGTCCAATTTTAAGTGTTAAGATTAAGCTGTGAATTCGTTGGTAAGCCTGTGTTGGTGTTCCCGGTCTGTGTTCCCATACTACCACACTGAACCATAAGTGTTAAGATTAATTGGTCTAGTTAAGATGGCTTTAAGATTAAGAAATCTACTTTATTAGGATCTACCTCCAGATCCCAGAACATAGTTTAAAGCAGTGAGACTCATATGCCTATAGATTACTCAAACTGGACTATTCCTGAAGAACAAATAGAAAATATATACAAGATAAGATTTACAGACTTCAAAACAGCCTTTTCTGTCAAAACACATGAAGAAACCTTATCTATTCAAGAAAATTATCAAAGTATCGCTCTCTTAAATAACACAACAATTCAAAAGTACATTCAAAAGAATTATAGATACTTACACTTCGGTTTAATACAGATAGTTGTCAAACCGCTAGTTCATATTGGGGTTGATACTCCAATATACTTAGCCTTAAGAGATAAGGCTCAAACGATATCAAACCTCTCTTTTGTCAATGATTCAAACTAATATTTGCAATGAACCAATATACTTCAATTGCTCTCCAAATTTCTCTGTGGATCTTACAGATCCAATGATTTTAGATTCTTTAATATTAGATGTTCATATCCAGGGAGATGAATTTTATCCCTGTAAGAACATTGCGATAATTTACAGAGTCTACTTTAGACTTCTGTCTACGCATTTAAATCCAAAATATAACAGACTCCCTTCTTCGAAAGAAGAAACAGTTCTGTTACAAATAGATGCTCAAAGATCTACGGTCTTCACACCCAAAAGATTAAAATGGAATGAAATCACCATTCCTCAATAATTCATAATTAATACACCTCAAATACCTAGAAATATAGAACGAAGAGATATTTCTCAAATAATTGAAGAAGAAGATGGCAAAATTACTATAAAATTTAATTCCCAAACAAAATCTACTTCTACCCCAGTTTTAAGAAGATCTCACTCTAGCCATTCTTTCTCCACCTTTTCAAAAACTACGTCTAAATATGATTTTGTTACTCCTATTCCAAAACCTAGATATCCAACTTCTCCTTTAATTTCCAGTATGGTCATGATGATCATATCTGGAAAATAATTCAACCCAGATTTTGAATATTTAAATGATGAAATGCAAGATACATTCCATAATGAAAAACAAAAATGGTATAACAAACTTGATGATGAAATTAAAGAGAATATTCATAAAGAATGGATAAAAAAAACTGAAAACAATCAAATCAAATATTCATTTTTATATATTTTTAACAATATTTTTATCAGCCGAAGGCTTTAATGATTTTCAAAATAAATCTGCTGTTTTAGTCAATTCAACTCTTCATAAGAAATGGACACTGAGTAACAATGAAACTGTTACTGCCGTTCATCCTCCTCTCCAAACTTTACAGTTACAAACTTCCAAGGGTGATGTCATAGCTGATCCCTTTTTATATATTTTTAACAATATTTTTATCAGCCGAAGGCTTTAATGATTTTCAAAATAAATCTGCTGTTTTAGTCAATTCAACTCTTCATAAGAAATGGACGCTGAGTAACAATGAAACTGTTACTGCCGTTCATCCTCCTCTCCAAACTTTACAGTTACAAACTTCCAAGGGTGATGTCATAGCTGATCCTTTTCAAGCGAGGACGCAATGACAAAGAACCTATAAATACAGACGACATTAATAAAATTTTCCAACAAAACAATTATTCTAACCAAATCCTCAAAGCTATAGCTACTCAAGTTGACCATATATCTAATAATCTTACTCAAACTCAACAATCAAAACCTTCCGTATTTAATGATACAATTGCTAAACCTTTTTTCCAAACAAAAGTCCTTCCTACTGAAAAAGAAAAACAAATAAGCTTCAATACTAATACTGATGTCCTTATAAATAAAGTTTCTACAAAATAACAGAAATTGGAACATCAGGAATCAAAATTAATTGCGTTGAAACCAATAATGCTCAAAATATTGAAACAGAAATCTCCAATACTTCTGAATCTAACTCAAAATCAGAAGATGAAATCAATCATATTGAAAATCCTTTTACGGATGAGGAAGATCAAATTAATAAAATATATAATACAAGAAGACAATTCAATAATAACTATACTACTACAAATTCTCGTAATTACTATCGACGGCCTACGCCTGTTGATATTGGTTACGAAGAAAGGAACCAATTCAAAAGCACAAAATATGATGGTCAATCAATAGTTGAATGGAACATAGATGGTAAATATGAATATAAAATTCTCAATACTTTACAAGAAGTGGGAATGGCTCGAGCCGCCTATAAGATTAAAGTTCAAAATGAAGAAACAGCCACGACCTTGATTATTCAAGTTTTCAGTGGCCAATTAAGAAATTGGTGGGATAAAGCCTTATCCCTCGAATCAAAATTAAGTATACTAAATCATACAATTCATATTGAAGATAATAATGGTAATATCAATGAACAAAACGATTCCTGTGAATTCTTAATAGTTACAATTTCAATGTATTTTATTGGAAATCCCAATGAAGAATTCAATTTTTCCAAAATTATCTTAACAAACCTTAAATGTCCATCCTTGATTGACTATCCTTGGTACAATGATGTTTTTCTTACTCATGTTCTACGCCAGGATGATTGTAACATGTCTTTCTGGAAAGAACGGTTCATAACGGGACTACTCCGTCTCTTTGCCGACCGAATAATTCAAAAATTAAAAACCGCAATTGGTGCTGATGACATTCCTTTTGGGGATATGACTTTCGGTCAATTGTTCGCCTTTATCAAAAAAGAAAGATTATCATTATGTTCTAAACTCAAACTTCAAGCTAAGTACATATCTGACCGTACAACAACTCGCAAAGAGTTGGGCAGTTTCTCAATTTAGTCCAACAAATTCCAGATCAAGAAATCCAAAAGCAATATCTTAATAAATTAAAAGATTTAATAATAGATGAAGCAAGTTCAAAAAGAGACCCTGTCAAAGAACATTTCAGCTTGAGCACTCTGTTTGATAAATATCCTCAACAGAGTATTCTCAAACAAATAACTACAAAAGATTTACAAACAGAAATCAATATACTTAAGAAACAAGTCAATCAGCTTCAACAAGATCGTTTTTCCTTAAAATAAAAAGATTTAGAATTAGAAACAAAATTCTACTTCTCAATCCTGATCCTATTAAAGAAATCAATATCAATAATCCAAATGAAGCATCAACAAGCAATTTCATTAACTCAATAAAAAAATTGATTTTCAAAAATGGTACGTCCATATCAATTTGGTAATTCATGATTTCAAAATTACTCTTATTGCTCTCCTAGACTCTGGAGCAGATCATAATGTTCTGCGAGAAGGAGTAATCCCGTCAAAATTATTGGCGTAGCGGCGGATCCGGATCCCGCTCCCGGGGCGCAGCGGAAGATTTCAAAATTTTGCACCGGGAACGATCAATACATAACAATAATAACAAATAAACATACATAGTATGTTTGATTTGGTACCTTGCTGGCGTCTAGGTGCCTGGCTTCGACCAATTTCATGAGGAAATTGGCACTTCAACGGTTGGCGGTTGTCGTTCTCCGAATCCGGTCCACGATTGAAATCACGATCCCTTCGTCAGTCTGCACTAGAAAACATGACGAATCTTTCACGGACGGAATCTCCTCGTCGAGACGGTCGGAACAAGTCCGACGGCGACGACAACGGACGGCGCACGGCGGTGGCGCGTCCCGGCG
>KV010417.1:377166-494620 GCA_001598015.1 Dorcoceras hygrometricum | reverse complement strand
GGTTTAAAATCCAGCTCGTGCATCGCTCCTTGGAGTCACCTGCTGGAACCAGCCGCAGCGCATCTTACCTGCTGATATCAACAATTCAGCAGACACATAACATTTAAAATTGCCAAAATGGCCCAAAAGATTAGTAAAATGCATAAATGTGGTCCTATGGATTTTTGGGGCGTTACAGTGAGACCCACTTGAGGCTTGGCAATGGAGCAAGGGTTGCTGCAGTAGCTATAGGAGATGTTTATTTATTTCTGTCTTCTGATTTTAAGTTGTTGTTGAGAAACGTTTTATTTGTTCCCGAATTAATAAAGAACATTATTTCTGTTTCTATGCTTGATAGTGATGGATATTCTTGTATGTTTGCTAATTCGATTTGCAATATTTACAAGAATGAATGTTCAATTGGAATTGGGGAACGCGGCGATGCGATGTTGCTAGACGCTTTACCATGATCCGTTGGGCAGGTCCAGAATTGTGATTCCGGAGCCACAATGGTTGTGGGCCCTAGCTGTATCCTGTTGAGGGGCAAAACGGTCATTTTGCAATTTAGGGTTAGATGATCTGAAAAATTGTTTTTCACATCATAACATTCAATTTTGGAAACTGAGTCGATCGGTCCAATCTGATCGGCGATCGGAGTTACGATGAAGTCGCAGCGATAGATATCGTCATTTGGACACGGGCCCGTTGGACCGGTCCAAGTCCATCTTTAAGTCTATTTAATGGGACTTAATGACTTCATTAACAACACTACATTCATAACCATAAACCCTAAGCATCAAAGTATCCGCCTCCCTCCCTTCCCAACTCACGCCGCCGCCGTGCGCCGCCCGCCGCCGCCGCCGCCACTTCGCCGGAAATTGTTCCGGCCTAGTTTTTCGAGGAGCATTCGTTTGTGCTGATCTCGTCAGGGCTTCTAGTGCAGCCTGACGAAGGAGTCTCGGATCTGGTCGTGGACCGGATTGGCGTAAACTACCGCAATCTACCGAGAAGAGCCGGTTTATTGTAATACCGGTTGGAGCCAGGCACAAGTGCCAACAAGGTATCGTTTTGAACGCCCTATGAATGTTGAATTTTGAATTCTATTTTTTCGTATTGATCGTCTCCCGGCCCATTAATATTGTACTTCCGCTGCCTAGCCTGGGGGCGGATCCGGATCCCCAACAGTTAGAGCGTCAATCAGTCGTAAGGAAAAGCGCTAACACGATTATATAAATGAATAGTACCAGTCTCAAGACTAATACCAGCTGAAATGAACAGTACTTAAAACGAATAAAGCAACTGCTGAGTTATCACTATGGAATGCATCTGCTGATGAACAGTGCATCTGCTGATTTTATGTAAACAATGCAACTGCTGGATTCTAACTAAGGAAAATACAGTTGCTAAACTTACGATAAAAATGCAGCTGCTGATTTCTAACAAAGGAAATGCAACTGCTGATATTAACAAGGAAAGATGCACCTGCTGATAAACAGTGCATCTGCTGGAATTTACGAAGAAGCTTGCAATATCTAAACAATGATTGCGCTACCAGCCATCGCCTATTAAACCAGACTTTATACTGATTCAACTAGCAACTACTGATTACAAAATCATCAAATTCCGACATTGCAACTACAGTAAGAACATTCGTAACATTTCTTGAAATGAATTCGAATCCTCAGTACCTTTAAAACTTCATAAACTTTCTGGAAATCATACTGGAAGCATCATAAACATCAAAACAACATTTTCGAACCCATCTTTCTTTCCTTATCATGTCTAAATTAATTCAAACATGAACTTTAAATATATCAATAACATACAGGCAAGCAGATCCATAAAACACAATATATGCTTCAAAAGGTATGTTCTATATTGAAATAAATATGTCTTTTAGTTCGACTTCTTGGGTACTTGATACCGGATGTGGATCTCATATCTGCAATGATTTGCAGGTGATGACAAGAAGCCGACGTGTTAGAGAGGGTGAGACCCACTTGAGGCTTGGCAATGGAGCATGAGTTGCTGCAGTAGCTATAGGGGATGTTTATTTATTTCTGTCTTCTGATTTTAAGTTGTTGTTGAGAAACGTTTTATTTGTTCCCGAATTAATAAAGAACATTATTTCTGTTTCTATGCTTGATAGTGATGGATATTCTTGTATGTTTGCTAATTCGATTTGCAATATTTACAAGAATGAATGTTCAATTGGAATTGGGGAACGCGAAAATGATTTATACACCTTAAAATTAAAAGACGTTCCAACTCGCGATGTCGAAGCACACACAACAACGATTAAAAGGAAACACGATAACTTGAACCCAGCACAACTTTGGCACGCTAGGCTAGGTCATATTTCTCTAAGTAGGATGAACAAGTTAGTTAGGAGTGACCTGTTTGATATGTCAGACATTAACTCCCTACCGACTTGTGAATCTTGTCTTAAGGGAAAGATGACCAAGCAACCCTTCAAGGGTAAGGGTGAGCGTGCTCAAGTCCTATTGGATTTGATCCATACTGATGTGTGCGGCCCGTTTAGTATTGGTACTAAATATGGTCACACATACTTCATCACCTTTACCGACGATTACTCTAGGTATGGGTACTTGTACTTAATGAAGCACAAGTCTGAATTCTTTGAAAGGTTCAAAGAATTCAAGGCTAAAGTAGAAAATCAATTAGGCAAAAGTATTAAAGCACTTCGATCTGATCGAGGTGGTGAATACTTGAGTGCTGAATTTCAAGACTATCTGAAAGAGAATGAGATTCTCGCATAGTGGACCCCTCCGGCCACACCACAGCTCAATGGTGTAGCGGAGCGTCGTAATCGGACCTTGTTGGACATGGTTCGATCTATGATGAGCTTCACTGAACTTCCTACCTCGTTTTGGGGCTATGCGCTCGAAACGGCGGTAATGTTGTTGAACAATGTCCACACCAAGGCAGTGGATAAGACCCCATATGAGATATGGATGTGCAAACCACCCAAGTACTCATACATGAGGATTTGGGGATGTCCTGCTTACGTGAAGCAGACAGTGGGAGATAAGCTGGATACGAGATCCATCTTATGCTACTTCATTGGGTATCCAAAGAATTCCATTGGATACTACTTCTACTATCCCAGCGAGACAAAAGTGTTTGTTCTAGGAATGCCACCTTTATGGAAAGGGAATTTCTACTTGATAGAAAGGGAAAAATAGTAGAACTCGAAGAGGTTCGAGATCCAATAGAAGTACCAGGTGAGTCTCCCGCACCTACAGAGCCAATACCAGAAATGGTCGCACCTAGGAGATCCGAAAGGGTTCCTAGGGCTCCTGAAAGATATGGTTTTCTCCTTGAAGATGATCAAGGTGATCAAGTTATTGGATCTGATCCAAGAACTTTCAAGGAGGCAATTTTCGATGCTGATTCTAATTTGTGGCTTGAAGCAATGCAGTCTGAGTTTGACTCGATGCATGCTAACCAAGTTTGGACTTTTGTTAATCCTCCCGAAGGAATTGTTCCTATTGGGTGAAAATGGGTATACAAGAGGAAACTTGGGCCTGATGGTAAGGTAATGACCTACAAGGTACGACTGGTCGCGAAAGGTTACACTCAAAGGCAAGGTGTTGACTATGATGAAACCTTCTCGCCAGTCGCAATGTTCAAGTCAATTAGAATCTTGTTAGCCATAGCCGCATGGTACGACTATGAGATATGGCAAATGGATGTGAAAACTGCGTTCCTTAATGGAAACATTAAGGAAGAGATCTATATGACGCAGCCTGAGGGTTTCACATCTGTTGGAAGCGATCATAAGGTATGCAAGCTTCAGAGATCGATCTACGGTCTCAAACAAGCATCGCGAAGTTGGAACCTGAGATTCGATGAAACAATTAAGAAATTTGGTTTCATCAAGAATCCCGAGGAGCCATGTGTCTATAAGAAGATAGTTAAAAGCGCTGTGACATTCCTCGTACTTTATGTTGATGACATTCTACTCATTGGGAATGATGTAGGAATGCTGCAATCAACTAAAGTATGGTTGTCTAGTAGATTTTCGATGTAGGACATGGGTGAAGCATCCTATATTCTTGGAATACAGATCTATCGGGATAGATCTAAACGGATGCTCGAACTCACCCAAGCTACCTACATCGATACCATACTTAAGAGGTTCTCTATGGAAGAGTCCAAGAGAGGACACCTACCTATGTGCCACGGGGTCACTCTATCTAAGTCTATGTGTCCAAAGACTGATGAGGAGATAGAGAGTATGACACGTGTGCCATATGCCTCGGCAATAGGTAGTATTATGTATGGCATGATCTCCACTAGACCGGATGTCGCATATGCTCTGAGTGTCACGAGCCGATACCAGGCCAACCCCGGCCAATTGCATTGGAAGGCCGTGAAGTATATTCTTAAGTACTTGCGAAGGACTAAGAATATGTTCATGGTCTATGGGAGTGGTGATTTGAAACTGGAAGGCTACACTGATTCTAGCTTCCAGTGTGACGTGGATGATTCGAAATCAACCTCTGGATTTGTATTCATGCTCAATGAGGGTGCTGTCTCTTGGAAGAGTTCCAAGCAAGACACCATCGCGGATTCAACCACTGAAACTGAGTACATCGCAGCATCAGCTGCTGCTAAGGAGGCCGTTTGGATAAGGAATTTCGTCCAAGAGTTGGGCGTCATTCCTAATGGAGTTGGTCCAGTCCCGGTGTACTGCGACAACACGGGTGCCGTTGCGCAAGCAAAGGAGCCTAGGTCTCACCAAAGATCCAAACACATACTCAGAAAATACCACATAATCCGGGATATTGTGGCTAGAGGTGACATAGCAGTTAAGAGAGTCGCCTCTGCAGACAACGTTGCTGATCCACTTACGAAGCCCTTGCCTGGACCGTTGTTTGAAAAACATCGTGAAACAATGGGACTACGTCTGATGAGTAGTTGGCTTTAGGGCAAGTGGGAGATTGTTAGAGTAGATGCCCAACTAGCCAACTTGTGGGGTGTGGGTTTATAGACTCTTGTATGAAACAATCTTTATATATGATATTCGCATTTATTTATTTGGCATTCTTTACTTTCATTGTGTTGTATAATGATTAACAATTGCATTGAGTAAAGACCTAGAATACACCGAAGTGTATGTTAGATGTGATAGTGGGTATGACGGCTATCATGAAACACATCTAATAGTCACTGTGTATTCTGAACATGTTCCTAGTCGATTGGGCCGTCAAAATGAGGATAAGGCCGCCCGAGCTAGAGACTAGTATCTGCGATTCGAAGTACCATGTTTCATTGGTAGGGAACATTGTGATGTTCTGAGCATGCAGATAGATAGTGACCTGGTGATCTATCGAACTACCCTCGTTCGGACTTTCCAAGTGGTTACCATTTGTCGAGTAGATAAGTCCGAGGTCTTGGTTATACTGATTATTCCTCACGACTCGAAACGTCATTGAGACTCTACGTGATAGGCGTCTCACTTTGACCCGTTTGCCGACTCTCTTGGGGTCATAAGGCGTCGGGATTGGGTGAGACCCCGATGCATGTAGGAGTCGATGCATCGTTGTCGAGGATTCACCGCTCGCAGACATGCGTGGATATCCTATGCTATCTGAGGGGATAATAGTGTATAAATCTCTGGCCAGAGTACTAGAAGTGTTTTAGGTAAATATGTTTACCTAGTTACACTCGCGATGTCACTATTCGATCTCCAAGATGTATGCATAGCTATCGGATCTTTAGCGACTCTCGATTTACCAATGGTCGTTGATCTAATCGGGATATATGGATTGAAAGGACCGTACTGTACGCTAACCACGACCAACTGGTTCTTGCAGGCACTATCAGTGATACCTAGGGGATCATGGGGCGATGTTGCTAGACGCTCTTACCATGATCCGTTGGGCAAGTCCGGAATTGTGATTCCGGAGCCACAATGGTTGTGGGCCCACGGCTAGCTGTATCCATGAACCATTGAGGATCACACAAGTACTGGATTCGAGATTCTCGCACGGATATTGATCTCAATGTGTTGAGCATACGAAGAGGATTTTGGGGAGTGTGACTTTCTAAAAGTCAACAGGGGTCAAATCGTGATTTCCCGCTTTTGAGGGGCAAAACGGTCATTTTGCACTAGGGTTCTGAAAAATGATTTTTCAGATCATAGTATTCAGTTTTGGAAACTGAGTCGATCGGTCCGATCTGATCGGCGATCGGAGTTACGATGAAGTCTCGGTGATGGAGATGAACGGAATGTTCATCCGTTGGACCCGGGCCCGTTGGGCCGGATCCAAATCCATCACTAAGTCTATTTAATGTATAGACTTAAGACTTAATCACATACAATCACTACACAACTAAACCCTAAACCTAGCTCTTGGCCGCCGCCCCTTCCCTCCTCCAAAAAACCGCCGCCGCCGCCACGTGCTGCCGCCGGAATTTGTTCCGGCCAATCTTGACGAGGAGAATCCGTCCGCACCGATATCGTCAGGCCTTCTAGTGCAGGATGACGAAGGAATCCCGAATCCGGTCGTGGACCTGATTGACGTTGTCTACCGCAATCTACCGTGAAGTGCCGGTTTCCTCGAGAAATTGGTCGGAGCCAGGCACGAGTTGCCAGCAAGGTAGTGATCTAAACGCCCTATGAATGTCATAGATTTGTTTTTGAACTGTATTGATCGTCTCCCGGCATTGTTTTGTTCTTCCGCTGCCTCGCCGAGAGGCGTGATCCGGATCCACCGTGGCTACCCAGCAGTGGTATCAGAGCCAAGGTTTTCGGATCTGATCAATACAGTATATGCCCTATTGTATCAAGATCTCGTTTTCAAAATCGAAACAAAACAAAATTTTAAAAACCATCGGCCGGCCGCCGCCGCGCGCCACCGCGCGCGTGACGCCATGCGCGCTGGTCGCGCATGGTGGCCAGCCGTGGCCAGTTCGTTGCGCGCTTGATCGCACATCGCGGCCGAGACGTGCGCGCTTGTTGCGCATCGCGGCTGGACACTGGGCGTTCTCCTCCGCGCATGATGGCCGATCGAATGTCGCCTCTGGTCGTGCGATGCTGCGGCGTCGGAGCCAGGAACGAGTTTCCAGCAAGGTAGTGATCTAAACGCCCTATGAATGTCATAGATTTGTTTATTGATTTTTATTGTATTGATCGTCTCCCGGCAATTTTTGTTCTTCCGCTGCCTCGCCGGGAGGCGTGATCTGGATCCGCCGCGGCTACCCCAACAGTTTCGAGTCGTGAGGACTAATCAGGACAACCAAGACCTCGGACTTATCCACTCGACAAATGGTAACCACTTGGAAAGTCCGAACGAGGGTAGTTCGATAGATCACCGGGTCACTATCTATCTGCATGCTCAGAACATCACAATGTTCCCTACCAATGAAACATGGTACTTCGCATCGCAGATACTAGTCTCGAGCTCGGGCGGCCTTATCCTCATTTTGACGGCCCAATCGACTAGGAACTAATTTAGAATACACAATGACTATTAGATGTGTTTCATGATAGTCGTCATACCCACTATCACATCTAACATACACTATAGTGCATTCTAGGTTTTTACTCAACGCAATTGTTAATCATCATACAACACAATGAAAGTAAAGAACGCCATAAATAAATGCAAATATCATATATAAAGATTGTCATATACAAGAGTCTATAAACCCACACGCCACAAGTTGGATAGTTGGACATCTACTCTAACATGAAGCAGTTAACACGACTTGCTATACCCAAAAACAGATTGATGATTAATAAGCATCACGGTGTAACCCCGTATGAGATCTGGAATGGATAGAAACCTGATATTTCGTATTTTAGGGTGTTTTGATGCAGATGTTTCATCCATAACAACGGTAAAACCCATCTAAAATATTTCGATGCTAAATCTGATGCAGGTATCTTTTTATGATATTCAGCTGTGAGCAGCACATATAGAGTTTTCAACAACAGGGCGCTAACTGTTGAGGAATCAGCTCACGTGGTGTTTGATGAAACCAGCTTTAGATAAAATTCATATGCAAAGCTCAATGACTTGTGCACTCGTCTGGAGTCAACAAATCTAGATGAATCAAGTGACGACGAGGCACATAACAGAGTCCAAGCTGGAGACCAGCATGCACTGGACACACCCATTACCAATGCTGATATTCAATAAGTTGCCCAAGATGGTGTCCCAGGTAACATTGAAGTCATTGATCAGTGACACTATGCAGGACCAGCGAGCAACAGGTGTGCCAGATGTTAATGCCGGATCGCGCAACGAGCATACAGATCACGTGCAAGCTGGTGAACCAGATCGCATATCAGCTGGAGGAGAACATGCACAAGCTGGTAACCCAACAAGTAGTATTCAAGAAGATCCAGCAGGACTGCAGGGGGAACAGGATTCAAGAATCGACACTCATCACGAATCATCAACCTCCTATGGACCAAGTTTTTGGTAGAATAAAAATCATCCACCCGAGCTGGTCATCGGTAACCCTTCTGCACCTTATAGGACACGAGGTCAGATGATGAACGAGTATTTTTAATTCTGCATTCATATCTCATATAAAGCCTAAGATGGTATAAGAAGCCTTAGTTGACCCAAGCTGGATAGATGCAAGAAGAACTTACCCAGTTCGAACGTAGCAATGTTTAGCATTTAGTTTCTAAACCTTCAAATCAAAACATCATAGGTACTAAATGGGTATTTAGGAATAAACTTGATGAAAATGGCAATGTAGTAAGAAATGAATCTAGATTAGTGGCTCAAGGATATAGACAGGAAGAAGGCATAGATTTCAATGAATCATTTGCGCCCGTAGCCAGATTAGAGGCCATACACATTTTTTTGCATATGCTGCATTTAAGAATTTCAAAGTTTGTCAAATGGATGTCAAAAGTGCTTTCTTAAATGGCATCTTAATTGAGGAAGTGCATGTTGCACAACCTCCTGACTTCGTAGATCGTACCAGACCAGATTACGTTTATAAGCTAGATAAAGATTTGTATGGTCTGAAACAAGCTCCTAGAGCTTGGTATGATACTTTGTCCAAGTTTTTAATTGATCATGATTTTTTTATTGGTTCTGTAGATAAGAATTTATTTAAGTTTGTTAAAAATTATCATGTGTTTTAATCCAGATTTATGTTGATGACATTATTTTTTGATCTACTAATCCCAAATTGTGCCAGAAGTTTTCAAAGCTTATGCAGGACAAATTCGAGATGAGCATGATAGGGGAGCTGACAATTTTCCTTGGAATACAAGTGAAGCAGCTTGAGGATGTAATCTTAATCAATCAAGCCAAGTATACAAAAGAGCTTCTGAAGAAGTTCGGGATGGAGAAATGTTCAGCAGCAGCTACCCTAATGAGTGCTTCAATCAAGACGGACAAAGATGAAGCTGGAACTATCGTTGAGGTAACAATGTATCGTGGAATGATTGGATTTCTCTTGTACCTGACTGCAAGCAGATCGGACATCATGTTCATTGTCTGTATGTGTGCTAGGTTCCAAGCTGATCCGAAACAATCAGACTACACAGCAGTTAAATGCATTTTTTAAATATTTAAAGAGTACTCAGAATGTGGGTCTTTGGTATCCCAAATACTAAAGTTTCAAATTTTTTGGTTATAGTGATGCAGATTACGTAGGTTGCAAGATTGATCGGCATAGCACAAGTGGAACTTCCAGTTCTTGGGTGACAGATTGATCTCGTGGTTTATCAAGAAACATACATCAATCGCAATGTCCACAGCTGAGGCAGAGTACCTAGCAGCTGGGAGTTGTTGTGCTCAAATCCTATGGATTCAACAACAGCTTAGAGACTATGGCATTGATGCAGTTGATGCACAAATTTTCTGTGACAACATGAGTGTGATAGCCATCACTCAGAACCCCGTGCTGCACTCCAGTACCAATCTTATTTACATAAGGCATCATTTCATTACAGACCATGTGCTGAAAAAGGATGTTTGTGTGGAGAATGTTCCAACAGATCAGCAAGTAGCTGATATCTTCACAAAGCCTCTACTGGATGCTAAGTTTTCTTATTTGAGAAATATTTTAGGTCTCTTGGATATGTCTTGATTATGTTCTATATGAACTTGTTCAGGAGCTTCCGAACAAGGCGGTGGCAGATATGAAGAGGTTGTTCTCAGCAACAGATGTTCCTTTCAGGCCCCAGAACAAGAAGAAAGATATGAAAGTTGAATATAGATTGCTGCACGACATAGTGGCGAAGTCTTTGTGCGCCAAAGCTGGATCGTTTGATGTGGTGACCACAGAGAAGTTCGAAATGATGGCGGCGATCAGCGTCGGGTTGAAGATTGATTGGGGACACATTATGTTTCAAACCCTAGTTGCCATGGTCTATATGCCTGGAAAGCAGTCCCAAGGGTTTTTGTTGCCCCTCAGTATCTTGTTGGAGAAACTGGTGAAGGCGGGTCTTGGGGTGTCTGTAGCCCTCCATCCACTCAAGGTGTTGAGAAACAAATATGTTCTCACCTATTTGAAGAAGAATCAAGAGGTGGATTCCGAGGGGAGCAAGCAATCTGGAGAGATGGCAGGTGAAAACAAATTCACTGCTGATGGTCTGTAGTCTATGAAGAACAAGCCAAAGAAGGAGAAGGAGGAGGTGAAGAAGAAGATGGTAGCTGTGAGCTCATCTGCTCCAGCACGAGTGAAAACTGAGACCAACTCAGATGCCGATAAGGTTACTCTGGCGACTCTAGCCAAAACAGGAGGAGTTGCTGCCAAAAGAAATTGATTTTAGCTCCATCTGACTCAGAATCAACGTGTCTTTGCCTCTGCTGTAAATAAAGAAGAAGTTGAGGACAAAGAGGCATAGGCTGGTGAAGACTACAGATGTTGACCAAGCTGACTCTACTCTTGCCCCAATTCCTACCATTCCAGCTGAGGCTGAGGGAGTATCTACTTATACTCCACAGGCGAAGGAGTTAGCTAGCAGGGTATCTGCTGGTGGTTTTACATTTGCTCTCGTGGAGATACGGGAAATCAACTGGGTCACTAATTTTCTACCCAATATTGACCCAGCTGACAAGGGCAAGGGATTATTACCTCATTTTGATCGGCCGAACCCAGTGGAGGAGCACTAATTGCTGGTTATTCGGGATATAAGGGACAAGGTGGAGCCTCAAATTCACTTTTTTGACTAATGGCGTAGGTTCCGAACTAGTTACAGGCTGAACAAGATTATGTATATGAAGCTTGTGGAAGAGTTAGCTAAAGTTGAAGATTTATTGCTTCCATGGGCAGAGACGGAGAAGGTACATGACTTGATCCAAAGAAGGGAGCTCATATGGTACAAGATGGTTGAGCAACATATGTTCAGGGTTATAGTTGAGCACTGGCAAGAGTTTAACAATGATAAGCCATCAGCTAATCAAGATTTACTGTCTATTCGTTTGTTGGAGGCTGAATTGGCTAAAGCTAGGAGGTGTATTAGTCTATTTCAAGCCAAATCCGATCTTCCTATTACATTTCCAGAGAGATCTACCAACCGTGCTACTACTTTTGATATCTCTCATGGAATCTCCTGGCCAGAACTCAAAGCTCAGCTCACGCACCTCACCTTCCAAGTAACAGTTAAGCATCCGGCTCAAGTAGCAGTGGAGCAACAGGATCTTGAGGATGGGAAAGAGGCCTTGGAGCATCAGGCTCCTGAGGATGGGCAACGGGACCAAGAGGCTCTCGAAATTGAGCACCAGGCTCGCAATGAGGAGCATCAAGTTCAAACAGTGGCGCAATCGGCTACTGAGGACGAGTGCCAGGTTCAAGCAGCTCCGACCCCATCAATTCCAAACAATTCTAGGATATCTTTTTATTATTCTGATTCAGAAAATAATGAGGATCGTCAGAATCCAGTTTCTTCTGGTTTATAGATTGTACAGTATAGATAACAGATAGATTTTCCAGAAGCCGTAGAGGATTTTGCCCAAGCTGGTCCACAGCCCGTAAAAATTTCAAGTATCCCGACAGATTTTCATGTTGTATCTGAGTTTAAACCGATGAAGAAAGTCATGGCATCCTTGGAATTAGAGGTGAATTTAATGAGAGATGATCAGAGATTTTTTAAATACAATTCTCAAGTTTTCAGGCAAGCATTTTACAAGAAGATGGATGTGATGGAAACCAATATTGTTCGTCAATTTACAGAAAGCCAACAGCACCTTCTGGACTTTGTCAAGTTAAAGCTAGCGGAATTCGTCAATTATTTCAAAGAAATAAGTGATGCCAAAAATGGGGAAGCAGAGAGCAGCAAAAAGAGACGGTTATGAGGACTTAGAGGCTTAAGGATTAAATCTTTGTTTATTTATAGCTATTTGCTCTTGTAACTTGTTTACAGATAATAAAGTCTCTTTTTCTGCAAGTTTTGTCATCACCAAAAAGGGGAAAATGTTTAGATAATTTAAGTTTTGGTGAAGACAAAAAGATCAAGAGATTACAGATAACCAGATCAAGAATATCGGAACAAAGAAAATATGGTTATGGACAAACCAGCTCAGGAAATTCGGATCACAACTAAGCTGGTTAAAGACAAATCAGCTCAGGAGATCAGTTATTCAAAAATAATATCAGTTGAGGACTGCACTGAACAGTTAGAACATATTTGAGGAAACTTCGTTTGGGACAAGCTAAGGGACCAGCTGAAGGACCAACTTGGTCATACCAGCTCAGAACAAGAATCGTTATTATTTCAGAACGATTTTTGCAACGTAATCAGATCATATTTCAGTTTTGAGAATAGAAGATTAATCAGATTTGACCAAATCAAGTTTTCGCAAAGAACCAGCTCCAGCTTGGAGGAACCAGCTGGGAAGACTAGCTCAGGTAGACCAGCTTTTGGAATCCAGCTTAGAACAGAGCACAAGCATAGATTTGCTTAGATCAGTTCAAGAACAGTTCAAGAGCAGCTCAAGAGCAGTTGAAAACAAGTGCAGATCAGTAAGAGCAAACCAGCTCCGAACGTATCAAATTGGAACCAAGCTGGTTAAGGACAAATCAGCTGAGAGTACATACGATCAGATTGTTAAGGTATCGCATACAACGAATCAATGTGATTTGATTTGACTTATCAGATATCTTTATAGTCGTTGGGACTACTTTCAGCTTAGTCCAGATTTACAAAGATCTATTCCACCCGAGAACAACGTAGTGTATGCTAAAAGAGTAAAGAGCATTTGATGAAGGTGTACGTGAACAGTACAAGCATTTAAGATGCCAGAGACATTTCACTTTGGATCTATACGACGTGTCTACTGGTAACATTTATTACTGTTGTATCCAAAGAGTATAAATTGAAGAGCAGACCAGTTTGAGAAGGCTCTCGAGAATCCTACATCTCACAAACTCTGCAAGCTACAATTTACGAACCATTGTGAAAGAAAACTGAACACTGAGTTCAACTCTTAAACAAGCTCACAGCCGATGACACACACGCAGATTGTTTTTATCAATTCTTTGTGTCACATAACTTTTGAACCTCACTCTGCAGTGTTGAGTTTTCCTTGTATATCAAAACAGAGCGTTGAGTGCTAGAATAGCAAAACCAACTTAGTGTTGTATCTTGTAAACACAGCCTACGTGCTTGTGTAATATTTGTGCTAGGAGTTCTTGCAACTGAGGGCTATTGGGTCGGGTTTGTACAAGGAGTTGTACCAATCAAATCTTCTAGTGGATATCCTTCCTAGTGAGGAAGAAGGGGAGACGTAGAAGTTTAATCTCCGAACTTCCAGAAACAAATTATCTATCTTACTTACTGCATTTATTTTACACTATCTGTTCACTGCTAAATCGAGTTAATTCCGCACAAATTTATTTGTTACTCGAGACACCAACTTATGCTGAAAAAGCTTCGAGCTGGTCACCCAGCTTAGAGACAATTCGAGTGCTTGAAAATCATTTTTAAGAAAAGAGTTTTACAAAATCAAAAAGAGTTCATTCACCCCCTCCCTCTGAACTCTCGAGCTATACTTTAAACCCTTTTTCAATCCTAACAAGCCTCCCTTGTGGTTTGCCATGAGCTGCTGGCCGAGCGGAGCAGGGAGTGCGTTCTGCTGTCAGCCGTGAGCTGTGCTGAGGTATTTTGACAAGATCTACGTAAGGTAAAAATCTAAGCTTGTGTTTGCATCTTTGAGATGAGCAGGAGAATAATGTGGCTTTTTGGGCTGTGCTGTCGTAGCTACCATGCTCTCACATGATTTGTGGCCACCGCATTGTTGATTTCAATATAGTTGCGGTATCTTGAGCTCTTTGGATCACTTCTGTTCGTATCTCCAGCTGTTGAGTTGTTTCTATGAGCTTTGTATCTCCAGATTTTGAGTTGTTTCTGTGAGATTTGTATCTCTAGCTGTTGAGTTGTTTCTGTGAGCTTTGTATGCTGTTGAACATTTCCTTGAGCCCGATGATTCCTTGGTATCCCGCATTCTTTGCACGACGCAGTATGTTACAGGCTTTATTTGTTAGCTGTATATTGATTGCTCTTGTACTGAGGTTTTACCTCGTTTGTTTTCCCTTGGGGGTGATTTGGCCGTGTGTTGGCCATGCAGGCCTTTAGGTAGATCAGCTGGTCCGAGAGGTGAATCAGCTGGTGGAGCCCCAGGCGTTGAGTTCCCAGTTTTATATATATATATTTGCAATGTCGAGTCATTGCCAGGGGATGCCCTGTGTAGTTGTTTGTGATTGATTCGACTTGAGTTGTATGTATACATATATTTGGTGATTGATGTACAGTACGGTTGACTTGTGATACAAAGTCTATATTTTGATTATGCTGGTATTTTGAATGAGGTATTTTCAGTCAGGTCAAAAAGAAAAATTTTAACCATATTTTAAGCTTTCGTATTTTGCATTATTGAGTGCTTAATCTCTGATTTAGAGCACCGGGCCTGACATTTTGGTATCAGAGCTTAAACTAGGATAAGCTCGATTCTTTTTCTATCATACTCAAGTCTAGGCACAATGTTCATCCTCCTGCATGTGCTTGACTGCATGATTACCTGCTTTTTTTGTGTTACCTTTGATGTACCTCTTAGATGCCGCAGGCGAGAGGCGGAGGTAGAGTTGGTAGGCAGGTTGTAGATGAGCAGAGAGTTTCAGATAGTGAGGAGGATATTGCTCAACCAAGAGTTCCTATGCACCATCAGCCAAGGCAGGCAGAGGCTGAGGTGGAGCATTTGACTCGACGATTTGATAATTTGGAGCTAGTTCTGGCTAAGGTTCCAGCGGATGAATCCTCCTACCTTCAGTGGTGTTGAAGGTGGTCTTGCAGCCGAGGGATGACTTGTGCACTTAGTGGGTTTGTTTGACCGAGTGCAGTATGTGGATGAGAGGAGGCTGAGTTTGGCGACCTTCCAGTTGAGAGAGCAGGCACAGCTATGGTGGAGAGGTACTTCCCTAGCAATGACAGAGATGGGTACAGTGATCTCGTGGGAGAGTTTCTGTGCCGTCTTTCGTCAGGAGTACATCCCTGAGTCGTACTACAACACCAAGGAGCGAGAGTTCGATAACTTGGTGCAAGGAGATCAGAAGGTGGCTGAGTATGTGAGACAGTTTTATTCCCTTCTCGCCTATGTTCCCCATGTTGCTGGCTGAGAGAGGGCGAAGAGGAACTGGTTTTTGGAAGGTTTGAGAGAGGACCTTTACCCTTTGGTGTTAGCAGCTTCCCCTTCCACCTATGTTGATGTTGTGAACCGAGCGAGACAGTGAGGAGAGTCTTCTGAATAGACAATCTCATGTTCAAAGGACATCTGGATTGAATTTTTCTACTGTGCCGTCTGGGTTCCTCCTTCCCAGCCTTCTTAGGAACCGCAATCTTTGAACCGTCAGCGGTTCAGGTCGAGAGGGAAGAAATTCAAGAGAACCAGTTCGAGTTTTTTTGGTTCGGATAGTTCTAGTGGGGCAATGGTTTGTGGCCAGTGTGGTGGCAAGCATTCGACTACGCAGTGTCATGGAGTGCGAGGCACTTGCCATAGTTCCTGGAAGACTGGACACTTTGCAAGGATTTTTCTTGCAAGAGGATAGAGTTATAACCTGTCACAGCAGGGTTCTTCTGGTGATGATTCGTGGAGACTTCATCCCCTGCTCAGCCCCAACGATGGTTTTTCAGCCGCCATAAGCGTCTAGGTTCAGAATGCCTCCTCAATCGCAGCACTCGGAACCTCAGCGAGCTCATTTGAGGGCGATGACTGGAGAGAATGCTGACGATTTGTCGAAGGAGTGATCGCAGGTACTTGCTTTGCTTTTGGATTTTCCTGCGTGAGTTTTGTGTTGACACGAGAACATTACACACGTGTGTTCTGCTCTGTTTTGTTTGAGTGTGGGTTGAGCCTACCCCACCTTGTTTTGTGTGATGTGGTGTCTAGTAATACTTACTCCTGCCAGTGTGAGTAAGATAGTCCCGTGAGATAGTGCTGACTTGTATGTTTGAATTGAGGAGATAGTGTTGGTGACATCCTCGATGTTCATTAGCCCTTGTCGTCTTCCCATATGATGTTCCTAGTTTTTCTTTGGGACGAGAGATCGTTTTAAGATTTGAGTTGGTGCCAGGAGTTGAGTCAACTTCTAAATTTCTTTTGCTATTGTGCACCTGCTGGATTGAGGATTTTCGATGATAGCTAGGGCGATGCTACTGCTGACCCAGTAAGATCGAGGATTTTGCTTGGAGAAGTGAATATGAGTCTATCCATCAGGCGTTGGTGTTGAGCTGATCTATGCAGCGAGTGAGGCCTTGGAGTCGAAGTAAGATGTATCAGCTTAGATGGGATTTTCGGGCTTGAATCGCAAGCTGACCTTAGGCTCTTATGATTTGAGTAGCATTATCTGATTTGGTAACATGTTGATGTAGTTTGTGTTGAGTTGATCTTTCAGCTTTGAGTTAAGCTGGACGTTCTGAGCTGAGTAGCAGCTTAGAGTTCCTGCTGATCGTTTGTCGTGCAGGTCCGATTTGACTTTGTAGTTTGGTAAGCTAAGCTGTGTTGGAGTCAGCTTAGAGATTGCTTGACTACTGTCCCGTTTGGAGTGACAGGTTTCCTTTGAATAAGATGACGAGATGGTACGTTAACCATGTAGCAAAATTTCATGGTGTGCTGGTGTCGACAGGGTTTGACAAGGATTCTTGGTGTACTTTCCGAGGTTGGAAGAGCTGGAAAACAGCTTTGGAGTCTTTCTTGGATATAAGAGCAGCTTGCCACCCAATCAGATGGCCAATCTGAGTAGACCATGCATATTTTGGAAGGCATGTTGCAATAGTAGTGATGGATTTCGATGGTGGTTGACAGGAATTTCTCGTCTTGGTAGAGTTTTCGTGTTATTCCAGCTACGAAGTGATGTTCTGGATGACATCCTTTGAGGCGTTGCAAGGTAAGAAGTGCAGATTCGCTTTATCAAGTGGAGGAGTTGAGGAAAATTTGTTGTATTCACCAAGATTTGTGCAACAAGTGAAGGACCGAGAGGGTTTGATTTGATCAAGAGCGAAGGCTGCACGAGACCGCCAAGCCAGTTTGTGTTTTTAAGGTGTGGATCCTTGAGATTTCAGTTTGTTGATCGTGTGCTCTTTGCGAGTTTCTCCTTCCAGCTTGTGTTGGGCTCGAGATTGAAGGGTAGGTTAGCTCTTAGATTCATCAGTCTGTATGAGAGTTTTTGAACATATTGGATCAGATTGCAGATGTCGGCTTGTGGCGTGTGGGTTTTATTGACTCTTTGTATAACGATATTTATTTATGAAATTCGCATTTATTTTATGGCATTCTTTATTTTCATTATGTTATAATGTTAACAATTGTGTTGGATAAAGACCTAGGATGCACTATAGTGTAAGTTAGATGTGATAGTGGATATGATGGCTATCATGAAACACATCTAATAGTCACTGTGTATTCAGAACTCGTTCCTAGTCGATTGGGCCGTCAAAATGAGGATAAGGCCGCTCGAGCTTGAGACTAGCATCTGCGATGTGAAGTACCATGTTTCATTGGTAGGGAACATTGTGATGTTCTGAGCATGCAGATGGATAGTGATCTGGTGATCTATCGAACTACCCTCGTTCGGACTTTCCAAGTGGTTACCATTTGTCGAGTGGATAAGTCCGAGGTCTTGGTTGTACTGATTAGTCCTCACTACTCGAAATGTCATTGAGACTCTACATGATAGGTGCCTCACTTTGACCCGTTTACCGACTCATTTGGGTGATTCCCGCATGGAAACTGAGCTCAATGTGTTGAGAATAGGAGGAGGAATTTAGGGAGTGCGACTTCCTAAAAGTAGACAGGGGTCAAATTGCAATTTCCCTAAAGTTTGGGCTAGTTTGACTATCCTTGAAACTTGAGGGGCTAAACTGCAATTTTGGACTAGGTGGTCTGAAAAATTGTTTTCGCATCATAATACTCAGTTTTGGAAACTGTGTTGATCGGTCCGATCAGATCGTTGATCGGAGTTATGATGAATCCATGGTGCTAGGAATGAACCGAATGTTCATATGGACCTGGGCCCGTCCCAGGCCCATTGGGTTGGTTCAAGCCCATGTATCGCTTTTATATACATGACTTGGTCTAGGGCTACACATAACACAACTCTCATACCCTAGACCTATCACTAGCAGCCCCCTCTCCACTTCCAACTCACGGCCGCCGCTGGTCTCCTTGCGCCGCCGCCCGCCGGCCGCTGCCCGCCGCCGTCCGTTTTCTTCGTGGTTGGACTTGTTCTGATCACGTCGACGAGGAGGTTCCGTTCGTGACAAATTCGTCACTCTTCTAGTGCAGACTGATGAAGGAGGCGTGATTCCAGTCGTGGACCGGATTAGGAGATCTACCGCCGCCTACCTTTGAAGTGCCAGATTCCCTGTGAATCTGGTCGGAGCCAGGCGCCTAGACGCCAGAAAGGTATCTTCTTTAAAACATCCTATGTATATTTTAATGCTTTGATTGTTATGTATTGACCGATTCCCGGTGCAAAATTTTAAACTTTCGCTGCGCCCTGGGAAACGGGACCCGGATCCGCCACTGCGCCAACACATTGCACGTCTTGAGATCTGATAATAGCTTTGGATTTCCAGTCATGTGCCTCGCACATCCGCTGTCCAAATACCACGTTGATTACTCCAGTTCTGTAACCTGCTATCACAAACAATATAGTTTGGTACCCTTTTGATTTATTTGGGTCCAGGCTTGATTAATCCATTCGATACCCATACTTGGATAGGCCCATGAGCTTTTGTTTTCCTCTGCGACCATGTCTTTTTCAGTTCTCTTCTTGCGGTGGAACTTCTTCTTGTCTGGTCTGCTCCTCTCTGGTTGCTTCTTAGCATTCAGCTTGGGCATCCTGCAGTCAGTTATGAAGTGACCAAGACTGCCACAATTGTAACATTAATCATCAGTAGAAGAATTAGAATTCTTTTTAATCGAATCAAAATAAGAAGAAGGTTTAGAGTAGTTTTTCCGCATAAATTTCCCAAACAACTTTATGAAGAGGGACATTGCATCGTTGCTGAGCTCCTCAGATGATTTGATATGCGAGCTGGATTCTGGAGTTGTAGCTGCGAGAGCTTGTGTCGGCTGGGAGGTGGAAGAATCTGATTCTGCTCTTGTCTCTAGCTCAAATTCATAGGCTTTGAGATTGGCAAAAAGATTGTGAAGCTTCAGCTTGTTCAAATCTTTGGACTCCCGCATCGTCATTGTCTTCACATCCCATTCTTTGGGTGCGCGCATAACCTTCAGGCCAGCTCCCTGTTGCTGTAAAATTTTCCCAATCTGGTCAGCTCAATCACCACAGAGCTGAACCGTTCATCGAACTCCGCCATTGTCTCTCCAGGATTCATCTTGATTAACTCAAAACTTTTGTAGAGCCATGGTGATCTTTTTTTCTTCAGTCTCCTCATTTCCTTCGCAAATCTGCATCAGCTTCTCTCAAATCTCTTTGGCCGTTGTACAGTCAGAATCTTGCTGGACATGTTGTTGTTCAGCGTCTTATATAAGATCTCCTTGGCCACATTATCCAGGTTGGCCTTTTTCTTGTCCTCAGATGTCCATTCAAGTCTGTGCTTGTCTACATACTGAGCTGCACCAGCTGTAATGGCCATAGCTGTATTCGGCTTCATGATCTTTATGGGGCCGCGGTTATCACAAACCACATGTCATTGTCCTGGGCCGCCAGGTACGCTTGCATTCGGAGCTTCTTGACATCATACTCCTCCTTAGAGAACATAGGAATTTTATTGTGAGAAATCGACATTTTTAATAAATGCAAATGGCAATATATAATCTGTTCAGACATTGAAAAACTCGCTCTGATACCACTTGTTAGGATCGAAAAATGGTTTAAAGTATATCTCGAGAGTTCAGATCGGGGGGGGGGGATGATGAACTCTTTTCGATTTTGTAAAACTCTTTTCTTAAAATGATTTTCAAGCACTCGGCTTGTCTCTGAGCTGGGAGACCAGCTCGGAGCTTTTACAGTGTGAGCTGGTGTCTTGAGTAACAAATAAAATTGTGCGGAATTAACTCGATTCACCAGTGAATAGATAGTGTAAAATAAATGCAGTAAGTAAGAGATAGAATTTGTTTCTGAAAGTTCGAAGATTAAACTCCTACGTCTCCCCTTCTTCCTCAATAGGAAGGATATCCAATAGAATATTTTACTGGTACAACTCCTTGTACAAACCCGACCCAATAGCCCTCGGCTGAAAGAACTTCTAGCACTCAAAAATTACACAAGCACGTAGGCTGTGTTTACAAGATACAACACTAAGTTGGTTTTGCTATTCTAGCACTCAACGCTCTGTTTTGATATACAAGGAAAAGTCAACACTACAGAGTGAGGTTCAAAAGTTCATGTGACACAAAGAATTGATAAAAACAATCTGCGTGTGTGTGTCACTGGCTATGAGCTTGTTTGAGAGTTGAACTCTGTGTTCAGTTTGCTTTCACAATGGTTCATAAATTGTAGCTTGCAGAGTTTGTGAGATGTAGGATTGTCGAGAGCCTTCTCAAACTGATCCGCTCTTCAATTTATACTCTTTGGATACAACGGTAATAAATGTTACTAGTAGGCACGTCGTATAGATGCAAAGTGAAATGTCTGTGGCATTTTAAATGCTTGTATTTTTCACGTACACCTTCATCAAATGCTCTTTCCTCTTTTAGCATAAACTGCGCTGTTCTCGGTTGGAACAAATCACTATAAATCTGGACTTAGCTGAAAGTAGTCCCAACGACTATAAAGATATCTGATAAGTCAAATCAAATCACATTGATTCGTTGTATGCGATACCTTAACAATCTGATCGTGTGTACTCTGAGCTGATTTGTCCTTAACCATCTTGGTTCCATTTTGATACGTTTCGTGCTGGTTTTCTCTTCAATTGATCTGCACTTGTTTTAAACTGCTCTTGAGCTTCTCTTGAACTGTTCTTGAACTGATCTAAGAAAATCTACGCTTGTACTCTGTTCTAAGCTGGATTTCAAAAGATGGTCTACCTGAGCTAGTCTTCCCAGCTGGTTCCTCCGAGCTTGTTTACTCAGTTGGTTCTTTGCAAAAACTTTCTTTGGTCAAATTTGCAATATTGTCTTCTCAAAACTGAAATATGATCTAATTGTGTTGAAAACATCTTTCTGAACTGATACCACGATTCTTGTTATGAGCTGGTATGACCAAGCCGGTTTACCCGAGCTGGTCCCAAACAAAGTTTCCTCAAATCTGTTCTAACTGTTATGTGCAGTGCTCAAATGATAAAATTTTTGAATAACTGATCTCCTGATCCAATCTGTTCTCCTGAGCTGGTTTGTCTTTAACCAGCTTAGTTGCGATCCGAATTGCCTGAGCTGGTTTTTCCAAAACCAGCTTAGCTCTGTTCCGATATTCTTGATCTGGTTAATCTGCAATCTCTTGATCTTTTTGTCTACACCAAAATTAAATTATCTAACAAGGCTCTAATCTGAATCAGAGCTCAACTTGGTCTGAATCGTGAAACACAGCTCATGCAGCTCCTCAGCGGTTTCCTTCGCCTGGCCTCCTCCCGACTCCAAATTGGTATAGAAAATTGGCCTTGAAGGGGTTTCCAACCGAGGTACCCTCACTCAAAACTGACCGGCCAATATCCGATGATCTGGAAAATACTAGGTCGAGTGAACAGTGTTTAGGGTTTGGAAAATATTTAACGGGAGCTCCCAGAAGAAAATATAAGAGAGGTGATCTCCAAATGACTAAGTGTTGGTCAGTGAGTGGTATATATATACTCTCACTAAACAGATCACGGATACAGTGATCCCTAATCAGCTCGGACCTCAACTCTGCATTCAGCACAAGCAAAGCAGCTCAGCTTGCGCATTCCAACCATCTCTCGCTCCCAGCAGCTCAGGTCTCTTCTGTTCAGCTTACGCACGTTGGTCAACTCTTGCCACGGAATAGTAGAACATATCACTCTAGCGAAGCAGATCACGCTCTCCAAGACAAATCTGAACATATTATCTGCTTAGTACTAACCCGAAAGCTATCAACAGCCTTCCTCAAAGCTCTTCTACACTATTAGCTTTCACCCAAACTGGTTTTACAAAACAGCTCGGACCTCCCGTGATCTGTATGCTCAGCTCAGGACACTAGACACGTCCCTAAATTGAATCCAGGTTACATCCCACTAACGAAACTGCTAACAGCTCAGGGCTGATCTGTGTGGAATAGTTCTGGGCTGAAATGCTTTGTTGTGCCTGCTTGAGTTCCTGCCGCAAGCTATTTTGGGACAACAACTGAGAGGTGAACAACTCTGGAGATTTATATATGAGCGTAAGATGGATTCAGCTTAGAGATGTTCTGGGTACCCTGAGCTGAGGGATCAGATTATGGGTGCTGTGCTATGCTGGTTGATGAAATTAACTAGGGCGCAAGCTGTGGTGACACAAATTCTAGACAAGAGTTGTTCGTGGTTTTCAGCTTTGGAAGAAAGCTGTTAGTGAGGGTCAGCTTTAGTGAGAATTTGATCGGTCCTCCTATGCCAGAGAGTTGGATGAGATCTTGATCGCGATCTGAATATGCACAAAATCTGATTATAGGTTGTAAGCTAAAGTGTACACCAGATCTGAACAGTGTATGAAAGCTGAACAGATGAGAGCTGATTTATATATGCCAGCTGAGTGGCTTTTCCTGGGCAAATGCAGTGATGAGGTCTCAGCTGATCTGATATCACTGTAGCCATAATCTGCTGAGAGCGTGGTCTGTAGGGCATGAGCAGTTGGATGTGAGAGCTAGTCGTATGTGTGCTGTCAGGCCTCGTGCTCACAACAGAGTAAAACCACAAAAACACAAGCGGAAGCGACTAAAAAGCGGGTAAAATTTTTGCTTTTGGCCTGACGGTTTAAAACAATATAATTTAAAATACGACAATACTCAAAGTAATCCCATTTTACAAAATCAACCAACAAAGGCTACAAGCCCACGACAAGCAGTACAACATAAACATGTATCAAAAACCTGGTAACAACCACAACTGAATACCACAAGATTCAACAAAATACAACATGAGCACAGGGCATCTCCTGGACTGTACTGATTCATATATATATGCTATACGCTATTGGTACACTCTAACCACCATCTGGGCCACCTCCAGCCGGGTTAGCTCCACGACCAGCTGAATAACCTGAACAACACAATAGGCAAGGAAAGCAAACCAAGCCCCAGAGGGACATGGGGTCAAACCCCAGTACGGAGAGCAACTGAAACAGCTAAAGAAAAGCATAAGATAAAATGCAGATGCTATGCATGAGACACCGGATAACAGCTGAAGGCTACAACCGAAAAGGGAGCCAAGGAACTCGAACATAGCTCCAGATACTCTGCAACAAACGGCGGCCACTGGTGTGTGTTCAAAGTGTGGTAATGAGCCACTCGCCTTGACACTACACCCGAATACCAGATGCATCAAACAGCTCAACCTGTCGTTGCACAACTCATGAACTGTGGTAGTTAACCACTCGGCGCATGAGGGCTAACAGATCCCAGCAGGGAGATGAGAGTGCGGTATCGCCGCTCGTCCTCGCATCCTGGTAAGAAACAACAGCGCAATACAACAAGATACGAGACAACAACACAATGCACAATACGGCTGAGATCTGAAATGCAAGTGATATAATGCGTGTATGCACATAACAGCAGACAGTAAACACTGGCAGCAATACACGAAACAACAATCAGCCATCACTGCATTTATCCATGCCAAACCTCACGTTGTAACAAGCTCAACCCGTACCTTAATTCTGTGCAACGATTACCACAATACAGGCCCGAGAAATCTGATTCCAACACCTACTAAATACATGCACAACAGATCTCAGGCATTACACATAAAGTCACGGCCAACTACAAAAGCTCACGGTTGGGAGATATACACTCAAACCAGCGACCAATCCCAACAATACAACTTAACAGGAAGCTTAAATTTAAGGCTAGGAACAAGATCTCATTGCAAAAGAACGAAGTTCTACCTAAACTACACAACGCACGATCGGGCAGCAACTTCGCGTTCCACAACTAGCCTATCGCAGCCTCCAAAAGTGGTATAGAAAGAAAGAGCTTCACGAGTGGAGTCCAACACTACCTCGAACGTGAAAAATGGTGGCCGGAAACGACAGGAATTCGCCGGAGAAACTCACGGTGAACAGTGTTTAGGGTTAGAGTGAAAAGGTCGACAATCGGGAGAAATTTCTCTAAGTATGGAATCTGTTAAAATAAAGCGGAGACCAACCCTTCTCTTTATAACTTGCAGCTGTTCAAAAACTGGTGAATTAAATCCACCGACAAAATTCAGCAGTTGCACTGTTCCACAAACCACGGCTGGATATGCGCTACAACAGATTCCTACTGCTGGATAATAAAATTGCCAACAGCTGAAAAACCCAACGGCTGGTTGCTCACCGCGTGAAATCCTGCGACAGCTGATGCCTAACAGATAAATCAACAGCTGGTCAAAGTGCTCTACTCCAAAACGACGTCGCTCAAAACCATGGAGAAGTCTGATTACTAAAACCAGACGCTGGAGAAATCTGAAACGCAACACACTGATCGCTGATCACTCACGCGCCACACCAAACGACGACGTTTCCGCTACGCGCTACAAGAACGATGACCCGCATTGACATCTGCTCTCAGCGATACAACCAGGCGTTACACAAGCGAACAGATCTCTCGCTAGCGGTACTCCCAGAACGGAGACGTATTGGTGACATCTGAAAACCAGCGCTATACATTGTCCCGCGCGCCAGCGATCACGCTCATCAGATCTCACAACAAAACGCTAAGCCAAACGACACCGTATTAACTTATCTAAACGACATCGTATTGCGATCAACACAAAACACACAGGCAGACTCCAGATCAGACCCTAGCGCTAACGAAATATCAGATCTCTCCTAAACGACGACGTATTATGCTCTCTCGCTACAAAACACGTTGCGACCAAATCAAACACCAGCAACCAGATTTCACCACTAGACCAAACAGATCCCTCACGAAATCTGTTCAGATCTCACCCGATCACAAAACAGTTTTCTAACTCAAAAATACCAAAATTTCCAAAATTGCTCCAAATGTGAAATCTGACCCAAAAATACAAACGAAACCTTCAAATTGAAATCTGAACCACCAGAAATCTTTAAAAAACCGATTAATCCAACAATTAATCTTTAACACACTTTCAGGTCTCACATTTCTCCCCCACTGAAAAGGATTTCGTCCTCGAAATCAAACAACAATTCCGAGAGAAAACACAGCAACAGAAAGCCAAAACAAAAAATCGTCCAACACATGGCCAAGAGTTCAAGATAACTGAGCAATCAATTAACAACAACTAGGAAAGAAATACAACGAAAGCTACAACTACTGGGAATTTAGCACAACAGCTACTCAAACAGATGCGGCCACTCGCGCTGCATCTTTTCTTCCATCTCCCAAGTAGCTTCTTCCCTGCCATGCTTGCTCCATTGCACCATCACCAACGGAATGGTTTTATTCCTTAACTGTTTCTCTTTTCGGTCAATGATCTGCAAGGGATATTCTTGATAACTCAACGTTTGATCTAGCTCAACCTCGTCAATTCTAAGCACATGAGACGGATCTGGCTCGTACTTCCTCAACATGGAAACAAGGAAGACATCATGTATGGAAGATAATTCTGGAGGCAACAACAACCGATATGCTAACGGGCCAATCCTCTCAACGATCTCATACGGTCCGACGTAACGAGGGGCTAACTTTCCCTTGTGTCCAAAGCGCATAACACTACGAAACGGAGAAATTTTAAGGAATACCTAATCACCAACCTGAAACTCTAGAGGTCGACGCCTCTTATTTGCATAACTAGCTTGGCGATCCTGGGCAGCTTTCACCCGTTGTCGAATTAGATTCACACGATCCTTCATTTGCTGCACAAAGTGCGGCTTCAACGCATGGTACATTTTCCGTGCACCAGGATGAACACTGTGTCTACTGCAATGCGCTTCCCGAAGGATCTCCTCCTTCAAATCAATGAGGTTAGGCAAAACCAGCTTGCCACGAAACCTCAAGCAACCATCAGAAGAAACAGAATAATCCTCAAGTTCTCCAGCCCTGACCTTCAACTTCAACTCGTGGATGGAAGGATCAGTCCTTTGAGCTGCTCGAATAGTCGAAACAATCTGTGGCTCCACTTGGAAAGAAGAAACCACAACACAGTCCTCAGGCGGGTAGAATCTCCAACCAGTAATGTTAAGATGCTCCTGCTTAGAAATATACAGCGAAGCAAGCTTCTCACCATCCTTCCTGCTCAAAGAATTGGCCACTACGTTCGATTTCCCAGGCTGATACTTGATCTCGCAATCAAAGTCCTTCAGCAGCTCCATCCAACGACGCTGTCTCATATTCAAGTCAGGTTGCGAAAACAAATACTGCAAACTTTTGTGGTCCGAGTACACCACAAATTGCTCGCCATACAGGTAATGACGCCAGATCTTCAGCGCAAAGACCACGGCTGCCAGCTCCAAATCATGGACTGGAAAACGAGTCTCATGCGGTTTCAGCTGCCGCGAGGCATACGCAATGACTCGACCATTCTGCATCAAAACACAGCCCAATCCATTGAGTGAAGCATCAGAACAAACAACGAATCCAACTGATCCGGACTTCAGAGCCAACACAGGTGCAGTAGTCAGTTTCTCCTTGAGCAATTGAAAAGCATTCTCGCATTGCTCAGTCCACACAAACCGCTTGTCCTTCTGAGTCAAGTGAGTCATCCGCTTTGCTATGATAGAAAATCCTTCAATGAAACGACGGTAATAGCCAGCCAGACCCAAGAAACTACGAATTTTCGACACATTCCTGGGACGCTACCAGTTCAAAACAGCATCAACCTTACTGGGATCCACGGAAATCCCCTCGGCTGAAATAACATGACCCAAGAATACGACGCGATCCAGCCAAAACTCGCACATGGAGAATTTATCATACAGCTGCTGGTCTCTCAACGTCTGAAAGACAATTCTAAGGTGCTCGAGTCTTAGAATATACCAAGATGTCGTCAATGAACACTATCATGAACTGATCTATGAACTCTCTGAAGACCCGGTTCATCAGATCCATAAAGACTGCGGGAGCATTGGTCAGCCCAAACGGCATAACTAGGAACTCGAAGTGTCCGTACCTAGTACGAAAAGCAGTCTTTGCGACATCTTGATCTCTTACTCTCAGCTGATGGTACCCTGAACGGAGATCAATCTTCGAATATACCGCAGAACCTTGCAGCTGGTCAAACAAGTCATCGATCCTCGGCAACGGGTACTTGTTCTTCACAGTAGCTTTGTTCAAATGGCAGAAATCAATGCACACCGCATTGAGCCATCCTTCTTCTTCACAAACAAAATGGGCGCTCCCCACGGCGACATGATAGGTCTAATAAAACCTTTCTCCAGCAAATCGTCCAACTGCACCTTGAGTTCTCTCAACTCCGCAGGCGCCAAATGATACGGGGCACGAGAAATCGGAGCTGTGCCAGGCACCAGCTCAATGCTGAAGTCAATCTCTCGCCTCGGAGGAAAACCAGGGATCTCCTCCGGGAACACATCGGGAAAATTTCGCACCATGAGAACGTCACTGAGATGCACACGAGAAGAAGAAGACGCATCCAAAGCATAGATCATGAAACCAGCATTCCCTAAGGACAACAAACTGAACATCTCCATCGCTGAGACTAACGGGATCTTCGATCGAGAATCCTGGCCATAGAAGTCCCACTTCTCGCCAGACAAAGGCCTAAAACGAACAATCCCATGGAAAACAATCCACGGAGGCCCTATAGTTGGACAACACGTCCATCCCAACAATACAATCTAAATCCCACAACATCAGACGAATCAGATTCGCCACCACCACATGCTCCCCAAATCTCAAAACGCCATCTAACAAAACCTCCTGGGAAAACAGGCTCACACCGCCAGGGGTAGAAACAGAAACATCATCGCGCAAAGGAATGGTATGCAGACCATGCTCGATAACAAAAGAATCAGTGATGAAAGAATGCGATGCACCGGTGTCAAACAACACACGCGCAGGAAAATCGAAAACAAGACATGTACCTGAGATCACCCTTGAGGTGGGGCTACGGCTTGCTGCGATCCAACTGACGGACACACCCTAGCGAAGTGCCCATACTGACGGCAAATGTTGCAGGAGCCCTGCACACCAACACACTGGGTAGAGGGGTGCTTCCCGCCACAATAACCACATAACTCAGCCCGAGAACCACTGCTACTCGAGCTACCTGAACCAGACGATCCAGAACCAGACTTCTTCTTGAACTGTTGACCACGGGGTCGAAACCTCTGAAGGCCAGACTGCTGCGCCAACTGCTGCTGTGGCTGCTGCTGGGGCTGATGATCTGATTGGGAAGACTGCGAAGACTGTGCTCCCTGAACAGCGGGATGGCCACCCTGCGCCACCTGCTGCCTACGAGCACGACGACTCCTCAAACCCTCCTCAATATCGATAGCACTATCCACTGCTTCAGCATAAGTTTTGGGTTTGCTTGTCAGCACCATCTGATACAGTTCCTCATTCAAACCCTCTAAAAATCTGGTCCTCTTGGCCCTCTCCCGGTCAGAAACATGAGGGACGTACGCCAACAAAGAAGAAAACATCCGAGCGTACTCACGGACAGACATCGAGCCCTGCTCCAGATGATCAAACTCACGCTCACGGGCATTCACGTATGACTCAGGAACATACTCCTGCCTAAAAGTCTCGCAAAAGCTGTCCCAAAGTAATCCCAACGCCGGTCTCCAACAAAGTACTAGAAGCACCTCGCCACCAGCGCTCTGCACCCTTTCTAAGCTGAAGGGTCACCAAACTCAAACGAAGCTCGTCGTCATACTGGACACGATCGAATAGACCAGTGATGTTCCGAAGCCACGAATCTGCATCCTCGCTCGACTCGTCGCCTATTGAAAACTGAGGATTCATTCTCCGAAACCTCGCTATCACAACGCAGATGCTATGCATGAGACACCGGATAACAGCTGAAGGCTACAACCGAAAAGGGAGCCAAGGAAGCTCAAGCACAGCTCAACAAGAATCTGCAACGATTGGTGGCCACGGGGTGTGTTCAAAGTGTGGTAATGAGCCACTCGCCTTGACACTACACCCGAATACCAGATGCATCAAACAGCTCAACCTGCCGTTGCACAACTCATGAACTGTGGTAGTTAACCACTCGGCGCATGAGGGCTAACAGATCCCAGCAGGGAGATGAGAGTGCGGTATCGCCGCTCGCCCTCGCATCCTGGTAAGAAACAACAGCGCAATACAACAATATACGAGACAACAATACAATGCACAATACGGCTGAGATCTGAAATGCAAGTGATATAATGCGTGTATGCACATAACAGCAGACAGTAAACACTGATAGCAATACACGAAACAACAATCAGCCATCACTGCATTTATCCATGCCAAACCTCACGCTGTAACAAGCTCAACCCGTACCTTAATTCTATGCAACGATTACCACAATACTGGCCCAAGAAATCTGATTCCAACACCTGCTAAATGCATGCACAACAGATCTCAGGCATTACACATAAAGTCACGGCCAACTACCAAAGCTCACGTCTGGGAGTCATACACTCAAACCAGCGACCAATCCCAACAATACAACTTAACATGAAGCTTAAATTTAAGGCTAGGAACAATCTCATCGCAAAAGAATGAATTTCTACCTGAACTACACAACGCACGATCGGGCAGCAACTTCGCGTTCCACAACTAACCTATCGCAGCCTCCAAAAGTGGTATTGAAAGAAAGAGCTTCACGAGAGGAGTCCAACGCTACCTCGAACGTGAAAAATGGTGGCCGAAAACGACAGGAATTCGCCGGAGAAACTCAAGATGAACAATGTTTAGGGTTAGAGAGAAAAGGTCGACAATCGGGAGAAATTTCTCTAAGTATGGAATCTGTTAAAATAAAGTGGAGACCAACCCTTCTCTTTATAACTTGCAGCTGTTCAAAAACTGGTGAATTAAATCCACCGACAAAATTCAGCAGTTGCACTGTTCCACAAACCAACGGCTGGATATGCTCTACAACAGATTCCTACTGCTAGACACTAAAACTGCCAACAGCTGAAAAACCCAACGGCTGGTTGATCACCGCGTGAAATCCTATGACAGCTGATGCCTAACAGAAAAATCAACAGCAGGTAAAAGTGCTCTACTCCAAAACGACGTATCTCAAAACCACGGAGAAGTCTGATTACTAAAACCAGACGCTGGAGAAATCTGAAACGCAACACACTGATCGTTGATCACTCGCGCGCCACAACAAACGACGATGTTTCCACTACGCGCTAAAAGAACGCTGACCCGCGTTGACATCTACTCTCAACGATACAACTAGGCATTACACAAGCGAACAGATCTCTCGCTAGCGGTACTCCCAAAACGGCGAAGTATTGGTGACATCTGAAAACCAGCGCTATACATTGTCCCGTGCACCAGCGATCACGCTCATCAGATCTCACAACCAAACGCTAAGCCAAACGACACCGTATTAACTTATCTAAACGAAATCGTATTGCGCTCAAAACAAAACACATGGGCAGACTCCAAATCAGATCCTAGTGCTAACGAAATATCAGATATCTCCTAAACGACAGCGTACAAGCTCTTACACTACAAAAAGCACGCCGCAACACAAAGCATCCATATTTCACCAAATCGATCAGCTCCCTCACGAAATCTTTTCAGATCTCACCCGATCACAATCTATATTTCTAACTCAAAAATACCAAAATTTCCAAATTGCTCCAAATGTGAAATCTGACCCAAAAATGCAAACGAAACCTTCAAATTGAAATGTGAACCACCAGAAATCTTTAAAAAACCGATTAATCCAACAATTAATCTTTAACACATTTTCAGGTCTCACATGTGCTGAGCTGTACGTAGGGTTGTATACAATGAAGAGGCCTGAACTGAGCTGAAACCACTGTAGCCATGATCTTTTGAGTAGTGAGTATAAATACCCTCTAGTTGAACAACACTTAGTGAAGACCACATTTCTCTTGTGCTCTCCACAGAGTTCCCCAGAAATATTTTCCAAACCCTAGTTACTGTTCACCTGACTTAGTATTTTCCAGATGTCCTGAGTTTGGTTGGTCGGTATTGAGTGAGGGTACCTCGATCAGAAACCCCTCTTTGAGCTCAAAGTTTCGTACCAGTTTGGAGTCGAGAGGAGGTCGGACCGAGGAGATCGGTGAGAATATTCATGAGCTGTGTTTCACGATTTTTGGCTGTGTTGAGCTTCGGTTCAGGTAACTGTGTTCTGCTAGTGTTAGTTTCTATTCCTAGCGTTTACCTATGAACTGGTTAGTGCTCTGTCATTAGCCTTAGTTGTTCTGAGTTTTGAGGCTTTCGGTCTTGAGCTATGTAAGCTTAGGAAGTGCTGATTTCTTAGGTATCTTGACATATTAGAGCCTCTCTTGTGGTTTTTTCCGTGAGCTGCTGGCCTGCACTATTGGCCGAGCACAGTAGGGAGTGCGGCTGCTGTCAGCTGTGAGCTGTGCTGAGGTATTTTGACAAGATCTTCGTAAGGTATGAATTCGAAGCTTGTAGTTATAGCTTTGAGATAATCATGTTGAACGTGGTGGCTGTAGGCTGAGCTGCCTTAGCCTTTTTGTGTGTATGTTGTGTGTTGTAACCTCTTGTGCTTGTGTTGAGTAGCATAGCTGATTTTCCTGAGTTATGCCTGTCGTGTCTAAGCTATTTACGTGCTGTGTTGCCGTAGTGGTTATGGATGAGCTGAATCACTGCGCTGCTTGTTATTGTCGTGCTTGCGGCTTTGAGATGAGTTTCTCATCCTAGGATCAAATGGTAGAGCCTGATCTGTGCTGACTTTATTATCTGCGTGCGAATTTATATAGTTGTTGTGTATTATGTGCTTCCTGTGAGCTGAGTCTGCTTAGCCGTGCATTATGTGATGACTTTCTGATCTGTTTATGCATGATTATTACATGAGGATTGTAAGCTGATACTGTCTTGCTATATGCATAGCATTTTGAGCCGATTCCTTTTGATACCTGAATTTAACCGATGATGGATAGTGCCAGCATACTGATTCGAAAATAAAATGAAATGAGGGGAGTCGGATAGCTACCGTACCCTCGACTCCCCCCTGCGAGATTGTGTTTAACCTGAGGTCCTGTGGGTAGCTCCCAGCCCTCAGGAAGCTGAACGGAACTAGTTGGGTTGAGTTTTGAGACATTGTGCTGCTGGTATTGCATGTGGGACGAATGGGTAGCTCCCATACTCTCACCTGCAATTTGGCCACTGATTCCTTGATTTGATGAATTATATCTGAGTCTGTTGTGATCTGTTTTACAGTCGATGAGTCTTCTCTATCCCTTGATTCCCGATAGTTCTTGTTAGCCTCATGCATTTCATAACATGACATGTTGCATGATTTATCTGATTAACTGTATTCTGTTGCTCTTCGTACTGAGGTTTGATATCGTTTGTTTTCCTTTGGGGCTGCTTTGGCCGTGTCTTCGGCCATTGCAGGTAAATTAGCTGGTTTGAGTGATGCATTAGCTGGTGAGGGTTGTGGGTGTTGAGTTCCCAGTTATATATATATGCAGTATCGAGTGATTTCCAGGGGATGCACAGTGTATTTGTTGTATTCTTGATTCGATTGAGTCTGTGCAGACTTTTTGATTCAAAGTCCTTATTTAAGTATGAGTATAATTTGAATGATAGATTTTCAGTCAGGCCAAAAAGAAAATTTTATCCACTTTTTAAGCTTCTGTGTTTTGTTTTCTTAATCTCTGATTTAGAGCACCGGGCCTGATATTTCGGTATCAGGCTTAAACTGGGATAAGATCGATTCTTTTCTATCACATTTGAGTCTAGGCACAGAGTTTGAACTTCCGTTTGTGCTTGACTCTGTGATTTCTATATCTTCCTATGTGTTTACCTTGTTAGTCTTTGTTAGATGTCGCCGAGAAGGATAGGAAGAGATATGAGTAAGGTAGTCGGGGATTATAGAGCCCCGGAGAGTGACGAGGATGTTGCTCATCCAAATGTACCTCTGCATCATCAGGCTGGACAGGCAGAGGCTGAGATGGAAAATTTGATTAGACAGATTGATGAGATGGAACTAGTGTTGGATAGATTCCAGAGAATGAATCCTCATACTTTTACTGGAGCCGGGGGTGGTTTGATGACGAAGGGATGGTTAGAGCACATGGAGGAATTGTTTGATACCATGAATTATTCGGATGAGAAGAGATTGAGGTTGGTTGTCCTTCAGTTTTGAGAGCATTCTCAGCGTTGTAGGAAGGTGCTTCCAGAGCCATGAGAGAGACCGGAGCCTTGGTTACTTGGGAGAGCTTCTGTGCCGCTTTTCGTCAGAAGTATACCGCAGAATTGTTTTTAGGGTAAATATCAGAAGTTTTGGTGATAAAAAATAGACGAGAAATGAAATAATAAAGAGATTAATTGAACCAAAGTAACAAGATCTAGACGAGACTTACTACGTTGGATGAAGAAACCAGATCGGAGCAGAGTCAAGCTGATCAAGGAAATACCAGCTCAGCGCGTTTGGTCAAAGGCTGGTCAGGACCTTAAGGAGTGATGGCTTAGTATAGACCAGCTGGACACTGGGATTTACAGGAACCAGCTCAGGATATTGAACTAGCTGAACATGCAGGTACCAGCTCAGTATTTTGAAACCAGAACGGGAAAACCAGCTTCGTATAGGACAACGTAAACCAGCTGAGTATAGAACGACATAGCAAAATGAATTTTGGAATGTTTGAAGCTACGTACAGTCTGAAACAAGACATTTGACATCTCTGTAGTAATTTGTAGTCGATGGAACTACTCTAAGCTAAAAAAAGATACGTAGAGATACGGTACAAACTGAAGACGATGCAAAATTGATGAAAAGGGCAATGCATTTAATGAAGCTGTACTTTCATCGTACAAGCATTTAAAGCATCGCAGGAAATTCAATTTAGATGCATTCAACGTGTCTACTGGTAACATTTACTACCGTTGCATCCAAAGAGTATATATAGAAGAGTAAAGCAGCTGTGAAGAGGTGACGGCACACAACGAGATTATTGAACATACGAGATACCAGTTCTTCACAGAAGCAGAGTTCATCTTGAACCAACTTATACAAGTGACACACGCACAGATTGTTTATTTCCTTTTCGGTGTCACAGAATCTTCTATTCACACACTCTGTAGTATTGAGCGATTGTTGTAAAACATAAACATAGAGTGCAGAGGTGCTAGTTTAGCACGACCAGCTTAGAGCTGAGATTGTTGTATTACGAACCAGATCGCGGGTCTGTGTTTCATCGGTGCTTGCTAGGAGTTCTCGTGGCTGCTGGTTGCGGGAGTGAGTTTGTACAAAGTGTTGTATAAATCAAAGTCTTCTAGTGTAAACCTTCCCATCGAGGAAGAAGGGAGACGTATGAGAATTTGCTCCGAACTTCCAGAAACAAATCTCTCGTCTCTACAACTTTTACATTCATGCAACTGATTAAATTGTTCAGCTGATTGAATTGTGTTCATTCCGCATAAAAATCATTTTATTACACGAAACAACGGTAGACACTGAGAACCTTCCTAGCTGGTTACTCAGCTAGAAGTTTGCTTCGAAGCTTTAAAATATTTTCGAAACAATTTTCAAATAAAAAATCAGCAAAGGAGTTCATTCACCCGGGTCTTTGAACTCCCTAGCTCTGTTTTCGATCCTAACAAGTGGTATCAGAGCAGGTTTCTCTGTGCCTGAACAATTTATTCATTCTTACTTTTTTAATATGTCGATCTCTCACAATAAAATTTCTATGTTCTCTAAGGAGGAATACGATGTCTGGAAGATCCGGATGTAGGCGCACCTAGCAGCACAAGATGATGATAGTGGTTTGTGATTACCAACGGACCAATGCAAAAATTGAAAGTAAATACTGCCATGGTAATAGCTGATGGTGCACCCCAATGGATCGAGAAACCCAGATCGGAGTGGACCTCCAAAGACAAAAGGAAAGAAAATCTAGACAATGTCGCGAAGGACATACTCTACAAGATGCTAGACATAAAGATGTTTAGCAAGATCCAGACCTGCACAACTGCAAAGGAAATCTGGGAGAAATTGACCCAGATATGCGAAGGGAACGAAGAGAAAGGAAAACAAACTGACCGTGGCCTTACAGAAATTTGAGCTGATCAAGATGAAACCCGAAGAGACCATGGACGAATTTGATGAAAGGTTTAGCTCCTTGGTGATTGAGCTGGCCAGACTAAACAAGACATATAGCAACAGTGAGCTGGCTCTAAAAGTGATGCGAGCACTTCCCAAAGAATGGGATATGAAAACTATGGCCATGAGAGAGTCAAAAGATTTGAATAAGCTGGAGCTACATGACTTGTTTGCCAACATAAAGGCATACGAGTTCAAACTGGAAACAAGAGCAGACGTTGAGCCATCTATGTCCCAACCAGAGCTCTCGCCACTACAATTCCAGAACAAAGCCCATGTTCCACTAGTAGCAGTTCAGCAGAATAAATAGCAAGGACGCTATGGCCTTGTTCATAAGAAAATTTGGAAAATTCATGCGGAAGCAAAATACTCAAACTTTTTCTTTTAATTCTCCCAAGAAAAGTTTCAAACTCCTTCTGACGACAAATGTTATAACTGTGGCAGGCCTGGTCACTTCATGATTGATTGCACAAAACCAAGAAGGGACGACAAGAAGCGACCAGATCGTAGTGCTAGCAAGGACAAGAAGGAGAATAAAGTATTTCTAAAAGGTACAACATAGAAAGCCATGGTGGCTGAGGAGAAAAAACGTGCTTTGGCTGATTCGAATTCAGAAGAATCCAGTTCCGGAACTCCTCATCAAGCAAAAGTGAGGATGAAGTAAAGTGTCTCATGACCGATGACACTGAGGAGGTATTCTATTTTTCTAATCTTGAATTTACACGAGAGGACCTTGTTAATGCTCTAAATGAAATGGTCCTCGAATACAAAAAACTTTCTAAATCATTCGAGGAAGTTAAAGCTTGAAAAGAGAGCGATGAAACGAGCGCTGAGCTGACTAGTTCAAGCAATATGCAAGCTGATCTAAGTAAGCTTGTAACTGAGAATGAAGAACTAAGAAACAAGTCTGAGGAGATACTCTATGAGAACCAATGATTGGCTGGTATAATAAGCTCCTGGACCAGGTCCTCTGCATCACTACACAAACTGCATGGAGCTACAAAGCCATCCGGTGATAGAACCAGATTTGGCTACAATAGCGATGAAGACAGTACAGCAGAAACCAGCAGCACTCCATGTCTGGAAAAGACAAAGTTTAAAACAATGAAACTTTGTAAAATCTAGCGCGAAACAGCCCATAGAGGCGCAATCTGGTGAAGATATGATAGTATCCAAGCCTCCGATCTGGAAGAGCAGACATTGCGGGCTGGGATATTCTGCTCCTGAGAAGTCTCGGGAAAGATGGTTAAACAAAAAAACAACACAGAGGCGGGATAAACCCAAATCTGGTGGTACAACACATGGCCACTTCACTCGAACTTCAAAGAAGGATAGACAATACAAGCCTCAATATCATAGGTTCAGATCAAATGACCCATATGTTACTTCTCACGCCCCATCCAAATCAAAGAACACACAAGGGGCACATAAGTATTTTGACGCACACACTGGTAAATGGATAAATATTATCCAAGTGTGGGTTCCGAAAGGTCTAATCAAATATGGACCCAAATGAATCAAAGGGTACCAAATTTCTTTGTCTTGTGACTGCAGGCACGACAGGCATCCAGACTGGAGCCCTCAACATGGTATATGGACAGTGGATATGCGAGGCACATGAGTGGAAATGCTGAGCTTCTCATAGATATAAAACCTCCGATGGATACTAAGTTTTCATACTTTATAAACACTTTAGGTCTCCTTGACTTGTCTTAATTGTGTTACGTATGCACGAATTCAGGGGGAACAAAATAAGTTAAACATATATCAAAACAGGTCTGCTGGTCCTCTTCAAGCTGGTATGCGACCTAGACCAGCTCGGGACACATACAATGTGATGTCATCATAGGGATTGCCTAAAATGTTTCCGTATTAGTGAATAAAATCTAACGATTGAGATTGGATTACTTTTGGAACATTTTAAATCGGATGGTCATCTGTGTGGCATTTCAAATGTCATTTATATATGATGATGACACGTGTCCAGTAAAACCCCTCTCTCTCTTAAACCATATATAAACGGTTTTAATTTACTTTTACCATGATGACACGTGTCCAGTAAAACCCCTCTCTCTCTTAAACCATATATAAACGGTTTTAATTTACTTTTACCTTAAGCTTTCAAAATTTCTCGCGTAATCATATTGTCTTGAAACTGAATCTATTACTGTTAGGATCGGATATACCCTCTATACACTTGTTATTTTTACAATAATCGGCATATAGAGGGTGTAACCAGATCGAATGATAAGACACATGATTCAGCAAGGCATTGAAGCCGGGTTGCGATAACCAAACTGGTTCCTGCTGGTTGTTGAAACCATCTTGATACAAAGCAAGCGCTATTCATGCGGGTTCCAACTGGATGCTTGTTAGGATCGGATATACCCTCTATACACTTGTTATTTTTACAATAATCGGCATATAGAGGGTGTAACCAGATCGAATGATAAGACACATGATTCAGCAAGGCATTGAAGCCGGGTTGCGATAACCAAACTGGTTCCTGCTGGTTGTTGAAACCATCTTGATACAAAGCAAGCGCTATTCATGCGGGTTCCAACTGGATGCTGAAACCAGCTCGACACACGGCCGAACGATCTGATTAACTTATCTTGAGCTGCAATAGCTCAATGTTCTTGAATATTTCTGCACTGAGATGCAGATTGAGTAATGTAAATAAAACATGCGGAAACAACTCAAACTGCACTCTAAATTCGAAAGCTCAATTAACCAGTTCTATGCGTTCGAGTAATATGCAATTCGTGAATATGCAAGTACTTGAAAATAGTAAATAAAGATACGCTGATTTGTTTATGGAAGTTCGGAGCTAACTCTCCTACGTCTCTCCTTCTTCCGCAACGGGAAGGATCCACTAGAAGACTTTGATTACAACGCCCCCACTGCAACCCACTCCTACGACCCGCAGCCGCAAGAACTCCTAGCCACACCACTGCACACCAGCCCGCAAGCTGCGTGTGTCTGACTCACTTCTTTACTGACTCAGTGAGAAAGGCGACACTTCTTTTATGTCTCAGTGCGAAAGACTACACATACTTATTTAACGTCTCAGTGCGAAAGACAACTAGACTTGTTTAACGTCTCTGTCCAAAGACTACAATGGAGAGTATTTGAATCACATTCACTCTTTATCTATTTCGCTCAACTCTCGAATATGAGTGAATGTGTGTGTGTGAGATTTACATTGTAAGCTCTCTCTCTTAATGGATTAACTTTCACACACTCTAGGAAGTGCTCCTCGTCCGAGATGGTTTTTCATGGTCTTCCCAGGTTCGGTGTTGTGCGTTTCTTGATTTTATATTTTAACTTCGCACAACTACTCTCTCTGTTTTTGCGCATGTTTTCTTCTGTTCCATTGCGCCTGTATATAAGCCTCTGCCTGGATTTATCCGTTGGACACAAAGTTGTATCCGTTCTGAAAAGTCTTCTGACGCATATGTACTTTGTGTCCTTTGAATTTTAATACGTTGCATGATTTATTTTACTTGAGCTCTTTTCATCGGTGATTCTGCAGCCTTTGCTAACTTCGAGCTCTGTTTGCTTGTGCCTGATGTGGACAAGACGAACAAATCAGTTTGAACTAATTAATTTGGTCTTTGTAAGATTGTTCAAATTGCTTTGTTTAACAAGATTGATTTGTCTGGATCTGTTCCTTCAGCTGGTTTCTCTGTCAAGCTTGTTGTTTCATCAGCTCCTGCAGAGCTCTCTCCTTCTCCTCACCAGCTTCTTTGTTCTTATCTTCGAGCTGATCTTCTTCTGGAGAAACATCTACCTATGCGCCTTTTTTGTCTGCAGCTGAGCTTGTTCTGTTCTTTCCTGCTCTGAAAGCTGCTTTGAGGCTCCATATTTGCTCCATTACCTGTTGGTCACCAACCATCTGGTTGATATATCTGTGAGATCAAGCTTCTCACAGATATCATAAGGCCAGTTGGTTTGTCTGCTCTTGGCTGGTCTCCTTAGCTTCAAGATGGTTTGTCCTTAACCAGCTGGGCTCTATTCTTCTCGTCGAGAGCCCCAGTTTTGCTTGCTTGTCCACTTGGTCCATTCAGACATCTCATCCAAATCATCAGCAAGCAAACCGTTAAGCAGTTCTGAATCAGTCTACCCAAGGACTGAGATCCCTTTGATGAACTGCTTATTGCCGTGTTCAATGATCAAGCGTGCACTTGATCACTACTCTTGTATACGGCTTTGCACTCAATCACTGCTCTTGTACTCTGCACTTGATCTGCTCTTGAGCCGTACTGCTCTTGAACTTCTGCTCTTCATTCCGCGCTTGATCTTCGTGCTGCTTCTGCATCAAGATGGTGAACCAGCTTGATGTTCCCTGCACTTCTGGAAGTAAACTCTGTTGTACCAGCTTGGGCGTCCCCTCACTGTTCCAGATAGATATCTTCCACCAGTCCAGCTTAGGCGTCCCCTTACTGTTCCAATTTGGATATCTTCACGTCTACTCCAGTCTAAGCAAGCTGCGCATGTCAAGTAGAGCGTTAGTACAATAGTAGCAGATTTTGTGTGAATCAAAACTTAGATTCTAATCTGTAAAACAGATCCAACAATCTCCCCCTTTTTGATTTACACAAAATCTGGATAAACATATGCATGTATGTTTATGCTCGAAAATATTTCTCCCCGTTTTGTTGGGAATCAAAAAGAGATTGAAATCTTGTCTCCTCCTTAATATTTAAAACAAAACTCCCCCTCAACAAAACAGGGGATTATCTTTTGAAGTAAACAAATTATGCACAGGGAGACAGTTTTAAAAATACATGTATGCATGAAATTTTGAAAACAGAGTTTATGCTACTCAAAAGTTCTCATCTATCCAGATTAAAGGATAAATGACCATTGAATTCACAGAATCTCTTCTGCTTCTCTCGAACACTGTTATAGTCGCAATTCTTTCAGATAAACCAGCGTAATAGGTCTTGGCATCAACGGATCTCACGCAATCCGTCTGCTCAACAGAAGAGATGTTGCCGCATCTTCCTTTTGAGAGTCCGCTATGCTATTCAATAGTCATTACTCCCCCTATCTATATAGAGTGAGTTTTGAAAGCCTTAAAAATTTTGTAGCACAGGCGGCTTTCGAACGGATATCAAAGCGAAGACTATTTTAAAACTGTTTAAAAAAAATTTCAAAGAAATTGCACTATTCAAGAACAACCTGCTCTGATACCACTTGTTAGGATCGGATTTACCCTCTATACACTTGTTATTTTAACAATAATCGACACTTTGAGGGTTTAAGCAGATCGAATGATAAGACGCCGGATTCAGCAAGGTATTGAAGCCGGGCTGCGATAACTAAACTGGTTCCAGCTGGTTGTTGAAACCAGCTTGTTACAAAGCAAGCGCTATTCATGCGGGTTCCAGCTGGATTCTGAAACCAGCTCGACACACGGCCGAACGATCTGATGAACTTATCTTGAGCTGCAATAGCTCAATGTTCTTGAATATTTTTGCACTGAGATACAGATTGAGTAATGTAAATAAAACATGCGGAAATAACTAAAACTGCACTCTAAATTCGAAATCTCAATTAACCAGTTCTATGCGTTCGAGTAATATCCAATGCGTGAATATGCAAGTACTTGAAAACAGTATAAAGATACGCTGATTTGTTTATGGAAGTTTGGAGCTAACTCTCCTACGTCTCTCCTTCTTCCGCAACGGGAAGGATCCACTATAAGACTTTGATTACAACGCCCCGCTGCAACCCACTCCTACGACCCGCAGCCGCAACGAACTCCTAGCCACACCACTCGCACACCAGCCCGCAAGCTGCGTGTGTCTGACTATCTTCTTTATCGAAATCTCAATTAACCAGTTCTATGCGTTCGAGTAATATCCAATGCGTGAATATGCAAGTACTTGAAAACAGTATAAAGATACGCTGATTTGTTTATGGAAGTTTGGAGCTAACTCTCCTACGTCTCTCCTTCTTCCGCAACGGGAAGGATCCACTATAAGACTTTGATTACAACGCCCCCGCTGCAACCCACTCCTACGACCCGCAGCCGCAAGAACTCCTAGCCACACCACTGCACACCAGCCCGCAAGCTGCGTGTGTCTGACTATCTTCTTTACTGACTCAGTGAGAAAGGCGACACTTCTTTTATGTCTCAGTGCGAAAAACTACACACACTTATTTAACGTCTCAGTGCGAAAGACAACTAGACTTGTTTAACGTCTCTGTCCAAAGACTACAATGGAGAGTATTTGAATCACATTCACTCTTTATCTATTTCGCTCAACTCTCAAATATGAGTGAATGTGTGTGTGTGAGATTTACAGTGTAAGCTCTCTCTCCTAATGGATTAACTCTCGCACACTCTGGGAAGTGCTCATCGTCCGAGCTGGTTTTTCATTGTCTTCCCTGGTTCGGTGTTGTGCGTTTCTTGATTTTCTGTTTTAACTTCGCACTGCTACTCTCTCCATTTTTGCGCATGTTTTCTTCTATTCCATTGAAGCCTCTGCCTGGATTTATCCGTTGGACACAAAGTTATAGACTTTCTGAAAAGTCTTCTGACGCATATGTACTTTGTGTCCTTTGGCTTTTAATGCGTTGCAGGCTTTATTTTACTTGAGCTCATTTCATCGGCGATTCTACAGCCTTTTCTAACTTTGAGCTCTGTTTGCTTGTGCCTGATGTGGACAAGACAAACAAATAAGTTTGAACTAATTAATTTTGGTCTTTGTAAGATTTTTCAAACTTCTTTGTTTGACCAGATTGATTTTTCTGGATCTGGTCCTTCAGCTGGTTTCTCTGTCAAGCTGGTTGCTTCATCGGCTCCTGCAGAGCTCTCTCCTTCTCCTCACTAGCTTATTTGTTATTATCTTCGAGCTGATCTTCTTCTGGAGCAACTTCTACATCTGCGCCTCTTTTTGTCTGCAACTGAGCTTGTTCTGTTCTTTCCTTGATCTTCGTGCTGCTTCTGTATCAAGCTGGTGAACCAGCTTGATGTTCCCTGCACTTTTGGAAGTAAACTCTGCTGTACCATCTTGGGCGTCCCCTCACTGTTCCAGCTAGATATCTTCGACCAGTCCAGCTTAGGCGTCCACTTACTGTTCCAATTTGGATATCTTCACGTCTACTCCAGTCTAAGAAAGCTGCGCATGTCATGTAGAGCGTTAGTACAATAGTAGCAGATTTTGTGTGAATCAAAACTTAGATTGTGATCTGTAAAACAGATCCAACAATTACATTTTTGTGAAATACCCTCAGTCTCTCAAATCTCCAACTATTTACTATCAGAAATGGCATCTTCTCTTTTTGTGAACACTTTGCAGGTGGAATTTGAATCTGTGCTCGCTATGGAGCACACTGGGATGACTCGCATGTTTAAATCCCTGGAAGATACTGGGCTGAGAGGTTTCTTGGAAGGTACCACCTTTGTATTTGAAAATGCTGTCTCTGAGTTCTTCGTATATGCAAAAGTCATAGCTGGGACTATCATTAGTACTGTGTGTAATCAAGCTGGTCATTACTGAGGATATGTTTTCTACAACATTTAAACTACCAACTGAGGGGATGACTGGTCTTGTGGATATTCCAAAAGAAACAATATTGAAATGCGTAGCAGGTTCTCTGCAATTGATGTGCCATTCAGGGCACCTAGCAAGAAAAGAGAAATGCAGATTGAATATCGCTTGTTTGCACGATATTGTCGCAAAGTCACTATGTGCAAAATCTGGATCCTTCGATACAGTTACATGTGATAAATTTGAATTTATGGTTGCTAACTCTGCAGGAATATCAGTGAACTGGGGCAGAATTTTATTTCAAAGGTTGTTGAGTATGGTAAAGAATCCCAAGAAACAATCTCAGGGATACACGGTGTCGGTCAGTATTTTGATGGCAACCCTAGTCAAGGCTGATCTCTGGACACTATCAAGTTGCACCCTCAGAAGGTGTTGACCAGAAAATCTATGCAAACATATTAAGAAAAATCAAGATATTACACCAGAGGGAGAATGCAACAAGCGCACCGAGGATACCGCCAGTAACACTGATGGCGGTGAGACACAGCCAGCACAACCAGCAGTAACAGAGACTTTAGCTGCAGCAAAAGAAAAGGGTGTGGACAAACCTAAAAAGAGAAAAACAACGGATGAAGGATAGAAGAAAAATACAAAGAAAGAGACTGAGATGGCAAAACATACAGTTGAAAGCCATCAGTGGAGGCTGGGATCCAAGTTTCTCCTACGAACTTTGACTCTGAGACAAGCTCAGACAAGGATCCTTGCCCACTGGTGACACGTTGATGCAAGCAGAAGCAAGTAGTTGAATCCTAAAATTCGGAATCAACCATCTCCTTACCTCTAAAAGATTTTGCAAAGAGAAGGAGAACACAGAGACAACAAAAACAAAAAGGATCGACTGGTGCCAACGTCAATTCTCAACCTGATCCAATACCAAATGTACCCACCAAAGAAGAGAGAATCTCCGGTGAGGATTACATAGCTATTGGCACATGAGGGAATGAGAGAACGAACATCGACCAGGGTGTGCAGCGGGGTGGTGACGATCGGAATGAAGAAAATCTGGAGTCTGATACTCAGATGAACCACAAATATTGGGTGAACAAGGGTGACATAATCGAGACAGAGGCAAGCACCTTTCAGCGTAAGCAGGTATTCGGTCCCAATGATAGGGCAATTGTGGTGATGCCTAAGCAACTAGATCTTCATACGATTGTGCTTATGGGACAGGGCATCTTTTCCCTTGTAAAAATTCGGGATTTCGATTGGGTAACATGTTTTCTGTCCAAAATCGATCCCACCTCCAAAGTAAAAGAGACCCTAGTTGTTATGAATAACCCTATCCCTGTTAAGGAGCATTGCCGGCTAATGCTAAACTCCTCTTGGGAAAACATATCTACAAGGATGAAGATTTTTGATGAATGGTTTCACTTCCGAAAAGAGGTACGCATCAAAGATGTATTGTCTTTTGATCATTTGGTCCAAATTGAAGAACAATTGTTGGCGTGGGGTGAGACGGAGCAGGTTTTAGAACTGATTGAGCGACGTTCATTTATTATGTATAAATTCTACGAGCTGGAAGTCCAGGAACTGTACAATGAGCATCTAGCTAATTTTAAGTTGGATGTCCCATCGGTCAAACATGATTATCTCTATATTCAGTTACTGAACAAAGATCTAAAGGAAATAGCTACGCTGCACAGAGCTCGACGAGTGATAGCAGGATTGCCAATTGTCGATCCAGAAGCTTCATTTATAGGATCCGCATCTGATCAACCACAACTTCTTGCCTTAGAATTCTCCAATCAGGCTGAACAAGAACGGGCCGTGAAATCTCAAGAGCATCAAGCTCACGAGAATGAGCCACCAATTCAATAAGATGAGCATCAGGCTCTGAAAAATGAGCACCTGGCTCATGGTGGATACGACAATGTACAAAAACATTCTTTGGTTGAGCAACAAGAACAACAGGGTTCGGTAAATTTTGTGGACACTGTAAATCATCCAGGAACACTCTCTAACTTTTACGAGCACGATACGATCTTTAGGGCACCTCTCCATCAAATCTCCGCATAGTTGCAAATACTGCAGATAGTGAAGAAGACACTCGCCTATCCTTCCTCGACAGCTCAGAATCCTCCCACACTGGTTCTCAACAAATAATCATATCCAGTCCTCCCGACAGCCCTCACGACAACACCAAGCTTGATGAAGTGGATAAAGTTGTAACTTCAATTGATTCACGAATGATTTATGGAGTCCAAGCTGACCTCTGTGGACTCAAGGACGCTCTCTATAGAATCGAAGATGCATTCTATGGAGTCTAAACTTCGTTCTATGAACTCTCACATTGAGCAGCTGATGGATACTCAGACATTTTTGAAGCTAGACTTTGGACGCTACAAGCATATATTTTGTGACAAGGTGGATAAACTGGCCGGCAATGTTACATCTTCCAAAACTGCATTAGAAATGGGCATTATCTGTCAGCTTGCCGGACAGCAACAACAGCTGACCACTGATGTCAGGCCTCGTGCTCACAACCGAGTAAAAACGAAACACATGCGGAAGCTTATCAAAAGGTGGGTAAAAATTTTGCTTTTAGGCCCGAAGGTTTAAAACATATAATTTAAAATAGGACGATACTCAAAATAAGTTCCCAGTTTACAAAACAAACAAAAGCAAGTATAGCATCAATACAAATAAACGTATCAGACTCCACATCAGAATACAACAACGAAGCATAGGGCATCCCCCTGGCTAACTGATACACACATATATATATATGAGGGAGCCAAAGAACTCAAAGCATAGCTCAATCAAATCTGCAACGGATAGGTGGCCACTGTGAGTGTAGGACATGTGGGAGTTACCCACTCACCCCTACTCTCTCAACAATACCAGTTGCATCAATCACTCAACCTGCTGTTGCCCAACCTATGAACTGTGGTAGTTAGCCACTCGGCGCATAGGGGCTAACACATCCTAGCAGGGAGATGAGAGTGCGGTATTTCCGCTCGCCCTCGCTACCTCGTAAGAAACAACAGCAAATACAACAAGGCATAACTGCCGAAGTACAAGGTACGATACAACTGAGATATGAAATGCGAGAGATGCAAATGTGTGTATGCATATAACAACAAGCAGTAAACACTGGCAGCCATACATGTAAACAACAAACAGCCATCACTGCATTTACTCATGCCAACCTCACGCTGTAACAAGCTCGAATCCGTACCTTAACACTGAGCAACAATTACCGAATACAAAGCCTGAGAATACTGACTCCAACCTGAAAAACATACGCAAGATACAGGGAATCATCAACCCAAAACTCACGGCCAACACATTAAGCTCACGGCTGGGAGTCCCACGCTCAACCAGCAAACACCACCCTAATACAACTTAACAGGGAGCTAAATCACAGCTAGGAAACGAGATCTCAACAACTAAACTCGAAAACTACCTGCACGCACAACTCACGACCGAGAGCAGTAGCTTCACGATCTTTCCCCAGCGAACACTAGCCTCTGAAACTGGTATAGGGTGAAAGAGCATTCCAAGAGGAGTCCAACGCTACCTCAAACGTGAAAAACGGTGGCCGGAATCTACCGGAGAAGCTCACGGTAAACAGTGCCAAGGGTTTGAAGAACAGAGAATAAAGATAAGAAATATTTGCTAAGTATGGGATCTGGTAGAATACAACGAAGCCAACGCTTCTAATAATAGGCACGAGAGATCTGTTTAATTAACCCACCGACAAAACAGATCTCACAACACTGGTGCGCTAAACCAACAAAATCCCCAAAAACGACGTCGCATCAATACCACGGAGGAATCTGGTCTAAACGCTGAAAGCTGGAAACTCTCTAACACTAACACAACAACGCACAGCGCCACGGTGAAGTCTGGAACACTAAACACAAACGCGGGAGAATTCTGAACACGTCATCAAATCTGAATCCAACGCTCCACGTCATCAGATCTGATCACAACTCTAAACGCTGGAACGTGCTACAGGAGAGTTGACCAATCGTTGACATCTGTTCTCACAACTCGCAATACACAACAGATCTCACGCAAATGCTATACCAGATCTCTCCAACTCGCGCTAACCAAAACGACACCGTTCTTACTTATCCAAACGACAGCGTTTCGATCCTTAACCAAAACACGCTAAAACCAGATCTCTACACCTTAGCGCAAAACAGATCTCATGAAACGACGGCGTATCAAGCAAAACACGCCACAACGCTAAGCGCCCAGATTTCACAAACTTCGAACAGATCTCTCAAACCAGCAACGCTTACGTCATCCACACAACGTTAACACGCGATGCTTACGTCATCAAATCTGCTACCAGATTTCACCAAGATTTCGAAATATCAAAATTTCCATAATAGTTCCAAATGTGATTCCCGACCCGAAAATGCAACCCAAACAATCAAAATGAAATCTGAATCACCAAAAATCACTAAAACCTGATTAATTCAACAATTAATCCTTAATAAAATTTCCAGGTCTCACATTTCTCCCCCACTAAAAAGGATTTCGTCCTCGAAATCAACAACAATTCAAATACCAAAACACAGCAGCAAGATACAAAACAGGAACTCGCTCAACACAGGCCAAGAGTTCAAGATAACTGAGCAAATAATTTACAACATCTAGGGAAGAAATACAAACAAAAGCTATAACCTCTGGAAAATATAGCCCAACGGCTACTCAAACAGATGTGGCCACTCACGCTGCATCTTTTATTCCAGTTCCCAAGTTGCTTCATCCCTTCCATGTTTGCTCCACTGCACCATTACCAAAGGAATGGTCTTATTCCTCAACTATTTCTCTTTTCTGCCAAGGATTTGCAAGGGGTATTCTTGATAGCTCAACGACTGATCTAGCTCTATGTAACGCCCCAAAAATCCATAGGACCACATATTTGAGCATTTTCTATTTTAAGGGTCTATTTGATATTGCAGTTTCAGCATTAAGTTAATTTTAATTGTTTTAAAAAGTTGATTTTCAGTTGTTGTTTTGAGGCATGACGCGAACGGTTTCCAAGTAGCTGTCGCCCGAGCACAAACACGAGCACATTTCAGCTTTTGGTTTGAAATGCCATCGGCTGGACAAAATAGTTCCTTTTAAAAAAAGGTTTTGGTAAAGTTTTCAAATGCAAAACAGTGGTAAGGAGTATTTGACAAATTTCTTTGAAAAGGACACGGGTTGGTAGGATCCCAAGCCTAATCGAGTGTTAATACCTACTACAATCATATCTCGTATATGATTGTTTTTGTAAGCAAGAAAGTTTCATTGTTGTCCAGAAAAATTCCTCTTTTTCTCTAAAAACTTCAAGGTGCTCGTGGTGGTGCTTGTCACTTCGTCGCGTCTGTTTGTATTCCAGCGATAAGTTCAGTGGGCGAACCCGATACTCAGTAAATGTTTTAAAGAAGTCTTAAAGAAATTTTAAAGAAAGAATTTCGGAAGCACTGTGAACCCAAACGTTGATTTAAAAATCTGATTTCAACCAGCTATGAGTTTAAAAGAAGAATGTTCAAACTTTAGGATTTATGGCGAAGATAACATACGGTCACCATGGAAGGGTGAGCAGCTGTTTATATAACAGTTGCCCCTTCACAACGAGCTAAATGATAAGGCTGATATCAGTAGTCATTTGATCAGGTGCACAACGGACCTAAGTAGAGCTTCTGAGCCATAAATCTAACGAAAATGTTAACGCTGGGATTTGAATTTTATTCCCAGAGCAGAATGTTATGATGTTATATGCCTTCTTTTCAAACTACGTTGATACATGTTTTACGCCTGCATATTTCGTGCCTTGTTACTCTCAGTTTTACTTGCTGAGCCCCTAGGCTCATTAGCTTTAAAATGGTGCAGGTGGAGCAGAGCTGGGGCAGGCGGGAGGCAGTATTTTAATCAGCTGTGGTGATTGTGTTTATCTAAGGCCGAGGTTTCCGCAGCAGCTGTTGTTGTTTTTGATCTCTTGTTAAGTCTGTATTAGATCCATTACAACAATAGTAAATTCATATAGAATTTCAGAGTTTGTAATATCGCACTTGCATTTTTGACATCTGATAACGAGAAATTGTTTCAGCTGTCTCAGTACTTGGAGCCATTTTGTTTTTTGAGTTTCGAATTTTTATTTTAGTCATAAGGGATACAGCTTATGACATCTCCATTCAGCCCTTCTTTTCTTTTTATTATTCATTCGTGACCCCATGAGGATTGGGACGTCACAACTTGGTATCAGAGCATGGTCATGAGATAAACACACGCACTTCCGGTTGGAACAGCTGTTGTCGACCGTTTCTCCATCGCTGTGGAAACGCCAGGCTTCTCAGTTTAGGAAGCTGAAGTCACCTAAGCAACCAAAGACTGGTCAGCAGGAGTCTCTAGAGCAGCAACCCCAACCGAGCAACTTAGCCCCCAGGATGAATATCAAACCGATTTGTCGTGCGTGTAACAAAAAGAATGCTGGTCAGTGTAGGGCTGGACAGAATGTCTGCTACAAGTGTGGATTGCCAGGGCATATCATAAAGACTTGCCCAAAGTCCAGGCAGCTGGTGTCCAGCAGGACATATGTAATGACAACTGATCAGGCCAATCCAGATCCTACTGCGGGGACAGGTGAGATTTTTATAGCTCGTTAGCCTTCTGTGGCTTTGTTAGATTCAGGAGCCACTCATTCTTTTATAGCAGTTAAGTTTGCTAAGAAGCCACCCATCGGACCTGATCGTGTAGCTGTAGGCCTTTGTGTAACAGTACCTTCGGGAGAAGATTTAGTATCCCATGATGTGTTTTGAATTTTAGAACTTAGGCCTCAAGGGCAGCTGATTACGGCTGATTAAATTGGTTAACCTAATAGGAAGTAGTGATAGATTTTAAGCTATGAACAGTAGTGGTTAACCCACCTAGAGGAGAATCATCCAAGTTGGAAGCTAAACATGTTTGTAGGGTTCCTAGGATAATATCAGCTCTTAAGGCTCAACGCTGTTTGAGGAAAGGTGGGCTAGGATTTTTGATAAGTCTGTTATCCCTAGCAGCGTCTAGCAAGCCCCAACATTTAGATGTAGAGGTGGTAAACGAGTTATACACATGGACCGCCACCAGATAGAGAGTTTGAATTTTCGATTGACTTAGTTCCAGGAGCTGAATAAATTGACCACTGAGAATAAATATTTCCTTCCTAGGATAGAAGATCTGTTTGACCAGTTGAAAGGATTAGCAGTCTTTTCTAAGATCGATTTAAGGTGTAGTTACCATCAGCTTTTATGGACCTGATGAATAGAGTTTTCCAACCCTTTTTGGATCAATTCATAGTTGTGTGCATAGACGATATCTTAGGGTACTCTAAGGCTAAATTCGAATATGTTAAGTAATTGAGGACAGTGCTTCAAATTTTAAAGACTAAGCAGCTGTTCGCTAAGTTGAGTAAATGTGACTTCTGGTGGGAGAAGGTAGCCTTCTTAGGTCACATTATGTATAAGGATGGATTAGAACTAGTACCCAGCAGTAACAAGCCAGTCTTAGCAGATCTCTCGGTAAGATCAAATTTGATGGAGAAAATAGCATCAACTGTTAGAAAGATGCGAGAAAGAAGGAAAGCTGCTCAAAGCAGACAGAAGAGTTACGCAGATAATAGAAGAAGAGAGCTGAATTCGAAATTAGCGACCATGTATTCTTAAGAGTTGCTCCAATGAAGGGAGTAATACGATTTAGAAAGAAAGGAAAGTTAAATCCAAGATATATTGGATCAAATAAGATTTTAAGAAAGAGTAGGAACGTTAGCTTATTGCTTAGCGTTTCCCCGCAGCTGATAGCTGTACATAGCGAGCGTTGTTCATGTATTAGTTTTGTAGGAAGTATATTCCCAACCCATCTCACGTATTAAGTCATGAACCTATTCAGCTAAGAACCAGATTTAAGTTATGAAGAGAGACTCGAGAGGATTCTTTTTCGAGAAAAATGGAAAGCTGATATTCCTATGGTTAAGATAGAATGGTTCAATTAATCTGAACGAGAAGTTATGTGGGAAACAGAAGCTGATATGCTTAGTCGTTACCCAGAATTGTATGATAAGTAAATTTCGAGGAAGAAATTTCAATAAGGAGGGTAGATTGTAACGCCCCAAAAATCCATAGGACCACATATTTGAGCATTTTCTATTTTAAGGGTCTATTTGATATTGCAGTTTCAGCCTTAACTTAATTTTAATTGTTTTAAAAAGTTGATTTTCAGTTGTTGTTTTGAGGCATGACGCGGACGGTTTCCAAGTAGCTGTCGCCCGAGCACAAGCACGAGCATATTTCAGCTTTTGGTTTGAAATGCCATCGGCTGGACAAAATAGTTCCTTTTAAAAAAAAAAGTTTTGGTAAAGTTTTCAAATGCAAAACAATGGTAAGGAGTATTTGACAAATTCCTTTGAAAAGGACACGGGTTGGTAGGATCCCATGCCTACTCGAGTGTTAATACCTACTACAATCATATCTCGTATATGATTGTTTCTGTAAGCAAGAAAGTTTCATTGTTGTCCAGAAATTTCCCTCTTTTTCTCTAAAAACTTCAAGGTGCTCGTGGTGGTGCTTGTGGAGAACTCCTGTTGAGACCGGCTGCTCTTGTGTTTCGCAGTAAAGGCATGTAAAGGCCGATTCTTTCTACGCCATTTTAAAGCATATATATTGTTCCAGTGCATGATTGTTGTATGTTTATGTTAACGATAAGTTATGTTCATGTTTAAACATGTTTAAGAAAATTAAATAATGACGAGTTCAAAGTTATGTTTCTGTTTCAAAGCTTTTACAGAGTGCTTCGATAAAAAGATGATGTTGTTTTAAAAAGAAAACGCTGAGCAGTCGGGTTTAAGTGATTCCATGTTCAGGAAAGTTCTTCTGGTGAATTTCATCTTTAAAGCAGTAGTCTTCACTTCGGATGATGTCATTTGCATCCAAGTCTCCCAGATGTTTTAAGAAAGTTAGATGTTTAAAAGTACGATGAAGTTAGCTTTGATTCCCGTATGTTTATGAATGTTCTTCCTTCTGCTGTAATATCGGGATTTGATGATTGTGTAATCGGTAGTTGCTAGTTGAATCAGTATAAAGTCTGGTTTAATAGGAAACGGCTGGTAGCGTGATCATTTTTTCGATATTACAAGAGTTTTCATAAAACCAGCAGGTGCTTCTTAGTGAAAACCAGCAGGTGCTTCTTAGTGGAAACCAGCAGGACAGGTGCTTCTTAGTGAGAAACCAGCAGTTTCTTCTTAGTGAGGACCAGCAGGTGCTTCTTAGTGAGGACCAGCAGGTGCTTCTTAGTGAGGACCAGCAGGTGCTTCTTAGTGAGGACCAGCAGGTGCTTCCAGCAGGTGCTTCTTAGTGAGAAAGCAGCAGGTGCTTCTTAGTGAGAAAGCAGCAGGTGCTTCTTAGTGAGAAAGCAGCAGGTGCTTCTTAGTGAGAAAGCAGCAGGTGCGTCTTAGTGATGAAGCAGCAGGTGCTTCTTAGTGAGAAAGCAGCAGGTGCTTCTTAGTGAGAAAGCAGCAGGTGCTTCTTAGTGGAAACCAGCAGGTGCTTCTTAGTGAGAAACCAGCAGGTGCTTCTTAGTGAGAAACCAGCAGGTGGTTCTTTGTGAGAAACCAGCAGGTACCTTTCTTTGTTAGAATCCACAGTGTACTGTTCACTGCGACTGGTTTTAAAGTTAGCGTATTTCTTGTGTCTTGCGACTGGTTTTAAAGTTAGCGTATTTCTTGTGTCTTTCGACTGCTTCCAGTGTCTTGTGACTGATTCATATATACCATCAGCTGAATTTGTTCATTCCCGTTGCGTCGACAGCTGAGTTGACCAACAACTGTTCACTTCTAAAGTACTATTCCTATAGTGTCAGCAGTCACCCGGTAACGCTAGTGTTCCAAAGTCACGTCTGTTTCACTGTTAGTATCCTTGCAGCTGTTTTACTATAACGATATTGTTTCCTCTACCAACAGCTGATTCCTTTTAGCGATAACGGTGAACGGTAAAGATCTGGTTTGTTTCCCAGTATAGTTCCACTTCGTCGTGTCTGTTTGTATTCCAACGATAAGTTCAGTGGGCGAACCCGATACTCAGTAAATGTTTTAAAGAAGTCTTAAAGAAATTTTAAAGTAAGAATTTCGGAAGCACTGTGAACCCGAACGTTGATTTAAAAATCTGATTTCAACCAGCTATGAGTTTAAAAGAAGAATGTTCAAACTTTAGGATTTATGGCGAAGATAACATACGGTCACCATGGAAGGGTGAGCAGCTGTTTAGATATCAGTTGCCCCTTCACAACGAGCTAAATGCTAAGGCTGATATCAGTAATCACTTGATCAGGTGCACAACGGACCTAAGTAGAGCTTCTGAGCCATAAATGTAACGAAAATTTAAACGCTGGGATTTGAATTTTATTCCCAGCACAGAATCTTATGATGTTATATGCCTTCTTTTCAAACTACGTTGATACATGTATTACGCCTGCATATTTCGTGCCTTTTTACTCTCAGTTTTACTTGCTGAGCCCCTAGGCTCATTAGCTTTAAAATGGTGCAGGTGGAGCAGAGCTGGGGCAGGCGGGAGGCAGTAGTTGAACCAGCAGTGGTGATTGTGTTTATCTAAGGCCGAGGTTTCCGCAGTAGCTGTTGTTGTTTTTGATCTCTTGTTAAGTCTGTATTAGATCCATTACAACAATAGTAAATTCATATAGAATTTCAGAGGTTGTTATATCGCACTTGCATTTTTCACATCTGATAATGAGAAATTGTTTCAGCTGTCTCAGTACTTGGCACCATTTTGTTGTTTGGGTTTCAAATTTTTATTTTAGTCATAAGGGATACAGCTTATGACATCTTCCATTCAGCCCTTCTTTTCTTTTTATTATTCATTCGTGCCCCCATGAGGATTGGGACGTCACACTCTACCTCGTCAGTCCTAAGAACATGAGACGGATCTGGCTCGTATTTCCTCAACATCGACACATGAAACACATCGTGAAGAGAAGACAACTCTGACGGAAACAACAACCGATACGCTAAAGGGCCAATCCTCTCAACAATCTCATACGGACCAACATAACGAGGGGCTAATTTTCCCTTACGTCCAAAGCGCATCACACTACGAAACGGAGAAAACTTGAGAAATACACGATCACCAACCTGAAACTCAAGAGGTCGACGCCTCTTATTCGCATAACTGTCTTGGAGATCCTGGGCAGCTTTCATCCTTTGTCGAATAAGATCCACATGATCTTTCATTTGCTGCACAAAGTCAGGGGCAGATAGCTGCTTCTCCCCCACTTCTTACCAACATACCGGCGATCTGCACTTCCTGCCATACAAAGCCTCAAGAGGCTCCATACCAATCGTCACTTGGTAGCTGTTATTATACGAAAACTCGACCAAAGACAACGCGTCTTGCCAGCTACCTCCGAAATCCAACACAACAGCACGCAACATATCCTCCAACGTCTGGATAGTTCGCTCAGATTGGCCATCTGTCTGGGGGTGATACGTGGTACTCATCGCCAATCTAGTGCCCAAAGCTGCCTGAAAACTCTTCCAAAACCTGGAAGTAAACCTCGGATCTCGGTCAGAAACGATCGAAACGGGCACACCATGCAGTCTAACAACAAAATCAACGTACAGCTTCGCCATCTTCTTCAACGAGAAGGTCATACCATAGGGAATGAAATGTGCAGACTTCGACAAACGGTCTACAACCACCCAAATAGCATCGCATCCTCTGCTGGTACGAGGCAGATGCGTCACAAAATCCATAGCAATGTGCTCCCAATTCCATTGGGGCACCTCTAAACTCTGCAACAGACCACCGGGTCTCATCCTTTCGTCCTTTACCATCTGGAAATTCAAACAACGAGCGACAAAACCAGCAACGTCACTCTTCAGGCCATTCCACCAAAAAGTGTGGCTTCAAAGCATGGTACATCTTCCGTGCACCAGGATGAACACTATGCCTGCTGCAATACGCCGCACGAAGGATCTCCTCCTTAAAATCAATCAAATTGGGCACAACCAACCTGTCCCAGAAATGCAAACAACCATCGGACGAGACAGAATAGTCCTCAAGTTCGCCAGCCCTGACTTTCAACTTTAACTCATGGATGGAAGGATCAGTCCTCTGAGCTGCTCGAATCATTGAAACAATCTGCGGTTCTACTTGGAACGATGAAACCATCACACAATCCTCAGCCGGATAGAATCTCCAACCCGTAGTGTTAAGATGCTCTTGATCCTTAGAGATATACAACGACCCAAGCATCTCACTAGCCTTCCTGCTCAAAGCATCGGCCACTACATTCGACTTCCCAGGCTGGTATTTAATCTCACAATCAATGTCCTTAAGCAGATCCATCCACCGACGCTGTCTCATGTTCAAGTCAGGCTGCGAAAACAAATACTGAAAACTTTTGTGGTCGGAGTACACCACAAACTGCTCGCCATACAGGTAGTGACGCCAGATCTTTAACCAAAAACCACCGCTGCTAACTCCAAATCATGAACTGGGTAACGAGTCTCGTGCGGTTTCAACTGCCGCGAGGCATACGCAATGACTCTACCATTCTGCATCAACAAACAACCCAATCCATTAAGCGAAGCGTCAGAACAAACCACGAAACCACCTGAACCGGACGGCAGAGCCAACACAGGCGCAGTAGTCAAATTTTCCTTAAGCAGTTGAAACGCATTCTCACACTTCTCAGTCCAAACAAACCGCTTATCCTTCTGGGTCAATTGCGTCATCGGATTTGCTATACTTGAGAATCCCTCAATGAAGCAAAGATAATAGCCAGCCAGACCTAAGAAACTACGAATCTCAGACACATTTCTCGGTCGCTCCCAGTTCAAAACAGCATCCACTTTGCTGGGATCCACGGAAATGCCATCCGCTGAAATGACATGACCCAGAAATACCACGCGATCTAACCAAAACTCGCACTTGGAAAATTTCGCATACAACTGCTGCTCTCTCAACCTCTGAAGAACCATTTCCAGGTGCTCCTTGTGCTCCCTCGGAGTCTTCGAGTAAACCAAGATGTCGTCAATAAAAACAATCACAAACTGGTCTATGAATTCTCTAAAACCCGGTTCATCAGATCCATAAAGACTGCAGGCGTGTTGGTCAACCCAAACGGCATCACCAAAAACTCAAAATGTCCGTACCTCGTACGAAACGCAGTCTTCACGACATCTTGTTCCCTCACTCTAAGTTGATGGTACCCGAAACGAAGATCGATCTTCGAGTAAACAGCGGACCCTTGAAACTGGTCAAACAGATCGTCGATCCTCGGTAACGGATACTTATTCTTAACAGTGGCTTTATTTAACTGGCGAAAATCAATGCACACCCGCATTGAGCCATCCTTCTTCTTCACAAACAATATGGGCGCTCCCCACGGTGACATACTAGGGAGAATAAAACCTTTCTTCAGCAAATCATCTAACTGTACCTTGAGTTCTCTCAACTCCGCAGGCGCCAGAAGATACGGGGCACGCGAAATTGGAGCTGTGCCAGGCACCAGCTCTATACTGAAGTCAATCTCCCGCCTCGGAGGAAAACCAGGAATCTCCTCCGGAAACACGTCGGGGAAGTGTCGCACCACGGGAACGTCACTAAGCTGAACACTGGAAGAAGAAGACACATCCAAAGCATAGATCATAAAGCCAGCATTTCCCAGAGACAATAAGCTAAACATCTCCATCGCGGAAACCAACGGAATCTTCGATAGCGAATCCTGACCGTAGAAGTCCCACTTCTCGCCAGACAAAGGCCTAAAGCGCACAATCCCATGGAAGCAGTCCACGGAGGCCCTATAGTTGGACAGCACATCCATTCCAACTATGCAATCGAAATCCCAAAGCATCAAACGGATCAAGTTTGCTACCAAAACATGCTCACCAAACTGCAACACACCATCCAACAAAACCTCCTGGGAGAACAGGCTCACACCACCAGGGGTAGAAACAGAAACGGCATCGCGCAAAGGAATGGTACACAGACCATGCTCAACAATAAACGAATCAGAAATAAACGAATGCGATGCACCGGTGTCAAACAACACACGAGCAGGAAAGTCAAAGACAAGACATGTACCTCCAATCACCCGGATCGGTGTCTCCTCGGCCTTCTCCCTCGTGATAGCGTTAACCTGGGCATGCTGGGGTCCTGGGAAAAAAGGTTGAGACGACTGCCCAAAGCGCGAAGGACCAGGCTGCTGAAACGGTCTAAATGGAGTCCCACCCATACGGGGCTGCTGAAACTGCTGAGAACGGCCCGTAGACTGACCTCCACGACCCTGAGGCTGGGCCGCGGTCTGCTGTGATCCAGCTGACGGACACACTCTCGCAAAATGCCCGTACTGACCACAAAGGTTGCAGGAGCCCTGCACACCTACACACTGCATGGAAGGATTCTTTCCACCGCAAAAGCCACAAAACTCAGTCTGAGATCCACTGCTACTCGAACTGCCAGAACCAGAAGAGCCAGAACCAAACTTTTTCTTGAATTGCTGACCGCGTGGTCGAAACCTCTGGCGGCCGGACTGCTGAGCCACCTGCTGCTGCTGGGGCTGATAGCCAAAACTGGGAACCCTGAGACGACTGAGCTCCCTGACCAACAGGTCTACCACTCTGCACTGCCTGCGCTACCTGCGCTCTACGCGTACGACGGCTCCTCATGCCCTCCTCAATGTTGATAGCACTATCAACGACCTCAGCATACGTCTTGGACTTGCTCGTCAAGACACTCTGGTACAACTCTTCATTCAAGCCCTCCACGAATCTGGTACTCTTGGCCCCCTCCCAGCCAACAACGTGCGGAACATAAGCCAACAACGTAGAAAACTTGCGAGCATACTCGCGCACAGTCATCGAGCCCTGCTCCAAAAACTCAAACTCCCGCTCACGGGCAGCCACATACGAATCGGGGATATACTCCTGCCCGAAGGTCTCACAGAAACTGTCCCAAGTGATACCAACTCCAGTCTCCACTAAGGTACTAGACGCGCCTCGCCACCAGCGCTCTGCGGCCTTCCTCAGCAACAAGGTCACTAACCTCAACCGGAGTCCATCTTCATACTGAGCCCGATCAAAAAGATGAATGACGTTATGGAGCCACGAATCAGCATCCTCACTCGACTCGTCGCCATTAAAGACAGGAGGGTTCATCCTCTGAAACCGAGCTATAACAACATCCATCCTCTCCACCGGAGCCGACGGAGCCTCAGCCTCCCCTTCTTCGCTACTCTCATGAGTACGACTAGGAGCACTATACTGATCCTCGTTCTGACCTCCTGACTCCTGGAACTGCCCCCTACCTCTACCACGACGTCTAGGCGGCATCTAAAATAAACTCAACAGGATAAGGAAGAACAGAACAGATACAACATAGAAAGCATATAACACAAAATATGCAGCACGTAGTCACATAAGTCAAGCACATGCAACACACAACACTGTGCCTAGACTCAAGTGTGATCAAAGAAATTGAGCTTATCCCAGCTTAATCTCTGATACCAAAAATGTCAGGCCTCGTGCTCACAACCGAGTAAAAACCCAAACACATGCGGAAGCTTATCAAAAGGTAGGTAAAATTTTCGCTTTTAGGCCCGACGTTTTAAAATATATAATTTAAAATAGGACGATACTCAAAATAAGTTCCCAGTTTACAAAACCAACAAAAGCAAGTATAGCATCAATACAAATAAACATATCAGACTCCACATCAGAATACAACAACGAAGCACAGGGCATCTCCCCGGCTACTAGACTGATACATACATATATGCTATATGCTACTGTACACTCAACCACCTCCTGGGGCACCGCCAGCTGGGTTACCTCCTCGACCAGCTGTATGACCTGGACAACACAACATGCAACATACAAACCAAGCCCCAGAGGGACATGGGGTCAAACCCCAGTACGGAGAGCAAATAAACAGCAAAGATACAGCATAAATAAAATGCAGATGCTATGCATGAGACACCGGATAACAACAGGAGGCTACGACCAACAAGGGACCCAAAGAACTCAAGGAATAGCTCAATCAAATCTGCAACAGATAGGTGGGCACTGTGAGTGTAGGACATGTGGGAGTTACCCACTCACCCCTACTCGCTCACCAATACCAGGTGTATCAATCACTCCACATGCTGTTGCCCAACCTATGAACTGTGGTAGTTAGCCACTCGGCGCATTGGGGCTAACACATCCCAGCAGGGAGATGAGAGTGCGGTATTGCCGCTCACCCTCGCTACCTGGTAAAAAAAACAACGGCAATACAACAAGGCACAACTGCCGAAGTACAAGGTACGATATAACTGAGATATGAAATGCAAGTGATGCAAATGCGTGTATGCATATAACAACAGGCAGTAACCACTGGCAGCCATACACGTAAACAACAAACATCCATCACTGCATTTACTCATGCCAACCTCACGCTGTAACAAGCTCGAATCCGTACCTTAACACTGAGCAACAATTACCGAATACAAAGCCTGAGGATACTGACTCCAACTTGTAAAACATACGCAAGATACAGGGAATCATCAACCCAAAACTCACGACCAACACACATAAAGCTCACGGCTGGGAGTCCCATGCTCAACCAGCAAACACCACCCTAATACAACTTAACATGGAGCTAAATCACAGCTAGGAAACTAGATCTCAACAACTAAAATCGAAAACTACCTGCACAACTCACGGCCGAGAGCAGTAGCTTCGCAATCTCTCCCCAACGAACACTAGCCTCTGAAACTGGTATAGGGTGAAAGAGCTTTCCAAGAGGAGTCCAACGCTACCTCAAACGTGAAAAACGGTGGCCGGAATCTACCTGAGAAGCTCACGGTAAACAGTGCCAAGGGTTTGAAGAACAGAGAACGAAGATAAGAAATATTTGCTAAGTATGGGATCTGGTAGAATACAACGAAGCCAACACTTCTAATAAATAGGCGCGAGAGATCTGTTTAATTAACCCACCAACAAAACAGATCTCACAACACTGGTGCGCTAAACCAACAAAATCCCCAAAAACGACGTCGCATCAATACCACGGAGGAATCTGGTCTAAACGCTGAAAGCTGGAAACTCTCTAACACTAACACAACAATGCACAGCGCCACGGTGAAGTCTGGAACACTAATCACAAACGCGGGAGAATTCTGAACACGTCATCAAATCTGAATCCAACGATCCACGTCAGCAGATCTGATCACAACTCTAAACGTTGGAACGCGCTACAGGAGAGTTGACCAATCGTTGACATCTGTTCTCACAACTCGCAATACACAACAGATCTCACGCAAACGCTATACCAGATCTCTCCAACTCGCGCTAACCAAAACGACACCGTTCTTACTTATCCAAACGACAGCGTTTCGATCCTTAACCAAAACACGCTAAAACCAGATCTCTACACCTTAGCGCAAAACAGATCTCATGAAACGACGGCGTATCAAGCAAAACGCGCCACAACGCTAAGCGCCCAGATTTCACAAACTTCGAACAGATCTCTCAAACCAGCAACGCTTAAGTCATCCACACGACGTTAACACGCGATGCTTACGTCATCAAATCTGCTACCAAATTTAACCAAGATTTCGAAAATATCAAAATTTCCATAATTGTTCCAAATGTGATTCCCGACCCGAAAATGCAACCCAAACAATCAAAATGAAATCTAAATCACCAGAAATCACTAAAACCTGATTAATTCAACAATTAATCCTTAATAAAATTTCCAGGTCTCACAACTGATCTTGATATGGTCAAGATGCAGCTTGCCAAACTAGTTGAGCATCTCAAACGGGTTGGTGATGCCAAAAAGGGGGAAGGAGGGCAGAGTAGACCAGTGGAAGGATCCAGTAGACCGGGAGGGGAAGGACCAAGCAGCGGAAAAAGTAGTATACGTGGTAGAGGACCAAGTCCAAGAGGAGGAAGAGGACCAAGAACAGGAAGATATAGACCCGGCGGTGATAGTGAAAGATATAAGTATAGTAAATGGTTCTAGAACAAGGGCGGTCTAAATTTTGAACTAGGAGCTAACTGTATCAATGTAAATTTATTATTGGTTTATCAAAATCTCATTTTACGATCAAGGTTTTGTCATCACCAAAAAGGGGAAATTGTTAGGGTAAATCTCAGAAGTTTTGGTGATGAAAAATATATGAGAAATGAAATCCATAAAAGAGATTAATCGAACCAAAGTAACAAGATCTGGACGAGACTTAATACGTTGGATGAAGAAACCAGATCGGAGCAGAATCAACCTAGTCAAGGAAAGACCAGCTCAGCGCGTTTGGTCAAAGGCTGGTCAGGACCTTAAGGAGTGATGGCTTAGTATAGACCAGCTTGACACTGGGATTTATAGGAATCAGCTCAGGATATTGAAGCAGTTGAATATGCAGGTACCAGCTCAGTATTTAGAAACCAGAACGGGAAAATCAGCTTGGTACAGGACAACGTAAACCAGCTGAGTATATAACGACATAGCAAATTGCATTTTTGAATGTTTGAAGATACGTAGAGTCTGAAACAAGACATTTGACATCTCTGCAGTAATTTGTAGTCGATGGAACTACTCTAAGCTAAAACCAGATACGCAGAGATATGGTACAAACTGAAGACGACGCAGAATTGCTAAAAAGGGCAATCATTTAATGAAGCCGTACTCTCATCGTACAAGCATTTAAAGCGTCGCAGGAAATTCAATTTGGATGCATTCAACGTGTCTACTGGTAACATTTATTACCGTTGCATCCAAAGAGTATATATAGAAGAGTAAAGCAGTTGTGAAGAGGTCACGACACACAACGAGATTATTGAACATACGAGATAACCAGTTCTTCACAAAAGCAGAGTTCATCTTGAACCAGCTTATACAATTGACACACGCACAGATTGTTTATTTCCTTTTTGGTGTCACAAACTCTTCTATTCACACACTCTGTAGTATTGAGCGATTGTTGTAAAACATAAACAGATAGTGTAGAGGTGCTAGTTTAGCATGACCAGCTTAGAGCTGAGATTGTTGTATTACGTACTAGATCACGGCTTTGTGTTTCGTCGGTGCTTTCTACGAGTTCTCGTGGCTGCTGGTTGCGGGAGTGGGTTTGTACAAAGAGTTGTATAAATCAAAATCTTATAGTGTAACCTTCCCATCGAGGAAGAAGGGGAGACGTAGGAGAATTTGCTCCGAACTTCCAGAAAAAAATCTCTCGTCTCTACAACTTTTACATTCATGCAACTGATTAAATTGTTCAGCTGATTGAATCGTGTTCATTCCGCATAAAAATCATTTTATTAAACGAGACAACGGTAGACACTGAGAACCTTCCTAGCTGGTAACTCAGCTGGAAGTTGGCTTCGAAGCTGTAAAATATTTTCGAAACAATTTTCAAATAAAAAATCAGCAAAGGAGTTCATTCACCCCCCTCTGAACTCCCTAGCTCTGTTTTCGATCCTAAAAATGGATTACAACAAAAGAGAGGGAATTTGATAATTTGGTGCAAGGAAATCTGAATGTAGTGGAGTATGCTAGACAGTTTTCCTCTCTTCTTTCGTATGTTCCTCATGTTGCTAACCAAGAGAGGACGAAGCGGAACAAATTTTTTTGTGAGGTTTAAGACCAGATTTATTTCAGTTGTTTCTAGCTGGTTCTCCTTCGACTTTTACTGAGGCGGTGGATAGGGCGGTAGACACTGAGTTGTTTCTAGCTGGTTCTTTTATCAACAAGAACTGTTTACAAATGTAAACCAGAAGATATCTCGAAAAGTAAATCTATGAAGGCTTGAACTTGAGTGTTCTTCGAGATTTGAATACCAGGACTTGGAAAATTTTGCGATGAAAGGTTCCCAGTGAGTATACAAGAGCGTTATGATAGAAGAGAATACGTCGTGAATGGTAGAGAGCTTCTTCATTTGAATTCTTCAGCTATTTATACTCTTTGTCCTCATGAAAGGTTCCCAGTGAGTATACAAGAGCGTTATGATAGAAGAGAATACGTCGTGAATGGTAGAGAGCTTCTTCATTTGAATTCTTCAGCTATTTATACTCTTTGTCCTCAACGGTCAATAAATGTAGCCAGAATAAATAAGCTCCTTTGCATATATTCATCGTATCATAGCATTTAATGCTCCATTAATGCCAGGAAAAAGGTAATATGCGCTTGTCAGGGCTAAATTGACTTATATTCCAAAGCGGGTAAACATCGTATCAATCACTCTGCATACTGTGCAACTTTACCCAAAATAGCTCTGATTTTGTCTCCTTAATTCCATGCTTTTATACGATTAAATTATGACCGTTGATTCTTTTCAAATAATACTTTGATAACATCTGAAGAGATTCGAAGCTCACATCTGAAGGTTCACTCTGTTAAACGAATCTTTCCATCTTTATGTATGTTTGCAACTTTGTCATATCTGAATGCTTTGAGACATCTGCAAGAACACTGTACCTACCTGAGTTGCTCATATCTGATAACCTTGGATCTGATGTACAATGATCATTCTGTAACCATATCTGAGATACTGAGATCTGAAATACCTTATGTTGATACTGTTCACATCTGAAACGCTCGGGTCTGAATTATAAAAACTGAATAAACAAATCGGATCTGTTACTGTAGCTTCTGAATCAAATCTAAATGCCCTCAAATCTGAAAGACTGTCCCGATAACTGAAAAAACCGATTACTAAAATAACCAGATATCTGAGAACTTAAATCTGAATTCCGAAACCCGATAACTGAATACTTGACTCGATATCTGATCAATTCCCAAATAGTCAACTCAGATGTCAAAGCAACTTAACTCAGAGCTCTCGAATATGAAATCTTCAACTCAATGGCATGACGTCATGATCTGAAATGTTCCCCTCTTGACCTCTGCGAATACTTATGTTCAGTTCTCAGTCTTATTTTGTTATCACCAAAACTTGTAAATTTTATCTTAACAATTTCCCTCTTTTTGGTGATGACAAAATTTAGCAGCCTTTGACTTAAAAGAGACAAAAAATAAATTGGTCCAAGTCTGCTATATATATTCAATTTGAAGCACAGTAAAAAATATTGTACAAAGAACTGAAAAACCAAAAACTTGCAACTATCCAGATCCAGATCTATCCATTTAGCCAATATGTCCAATATCTTTGTCTAGAACCACTGCTTCCTCTTCTTCTTGAAGGATCACTTTTGCTACCACCACTACCACCATCTACAGATCCAGATTTGATTCTATCTTCAGGAGGTGGACCTCGGCCTTGGCTGCTACCCACTTCCCCCTATTTGTCATCACGGCCCCCATTGAAGAAGGCTATGAGTTCAGCAAGGTTATTACGAAGGGTAGCGTATTGTTCCTGTGTTTCCACGCAGAATTCAAGCAAATCATTGCGAATAGCAGCCAGTCGATCATCGAAATCAGCCTTTAAATCTTTGACCTCATTCTGAACATCAGTCACATCTGTAATTAAAATGGAATTCTGAGCTCGAACTCCTTTCTTAAATTCAGATATTTCAATCGACAATGCAGGTTTTTGATTCTGGACTTCCTGGCGGACACTTTTAACAGTACTGCGATTGGCTTGGTCCTGCTGAGTGTGAGTTTCTACAAAAGCCTTTTCAAGATGATCAATCTTTGATAAAAGATGGTTCTGCAGATTTCCAATGCTGCTTTGAGTCCGCAGCTACTTAATCGAAAGCTGAGAAACTGAAGTCCTTAACTGTGCTAATGATTCGAAGATATCTGTTCCGGGAATATTAGTGGCAGGCAACGATAGCTGATCAACAACTGTCTCATCATCCAAAGGAATATCAGTAGTAGTGAAGAGCATACGAGAGTCAGAAGAGGTACTCAGATTTGGAGACTGCAAGGAGATATCTGGAATGCTCTGAGAGAAATTATCAGATCCTGTAGGATCTGGTCGTTGATCTACTTCCGTCTGTACAACCTGATCTGCAAAAGCTGAATCTACATCTTCCTGTACAACGGGATCTACAAGAACTAAATCTACAATCTGAATACGGTATGAAATATTATCTACAATCCTTCGCGGAACACTATGATCACTCAAAACTGGTCCAACTGGCACTAAATCTGTACAAAAATTAAAAATTCCAAATGGCCTCAAACAACCAAACATATAATACCGCAAAAATTCTGTACACACTCTGTACCAACCCCATGTCTTAACTATAGGCGGTGTCGAAGTACAAACACTGAGCTGGCTCAATAAAAAAGCCAATCTGTGCCAGAGTGTTTAACGCAATCCGTTGAGGCAACTGCTCCCAGAATTGAGAAACAGGAGCCTCACAACCGCATACCCACCGATCAAATCCGTCTTCTACCAACCATGAGCCTCCAAAAAATCTCAAATTTCAAACCCAGCAAGTAGAAAAAATGGTTGAATGGTTTTTGGGAATGTAAAAACCTCGATCAATATGGGCTCTTTCGAACAACGTTGCACAACACGGCCTAGTCCATTCTAGCTTGTGTTCTTGCTTCTGCGCAGCAAATTTTTCATAGAAGTACTGTGAGCCGCTGATAACAAATCTATGATTTGAAGCGCCATAGTTGACCAAGGTTGGCTAAAACTGAAATATGCTCGGTGTGCCTCCAAAAATTTTCGCAGCAACAGTTCCCTATACTTTGCAACTATATAAAATCTCCTTTGAAGAGCAACTTGAACGGAGTCTGTCTCAGCCCAAGTTAACACTTGCTCTTCTCTGACAGCAATATCTTCAAGAGATTTCAGAACCGCTAATCGTCGAAGACTGAATGAATTAAAGAATGCAGCAACTTCATCTATCACCTTTTCTATCAACTGTACAAGAAACTCCATGTCCCCGCAAATTAGTTGAACCATCTCACGAGCCGGATTCCCTTTAACTATGTCTGTCTCGACAAGGGGCGCCTTCCCCTTATCAGCTACATCAATCTTAGGGAGACTTTCCTTGTACCAGTCTCCGTCTGTGACTCCTTTAATTGTAATTCCATGTCCAAATTTTATTTTCGTTGGCTCGGCAGTAGTTACTGACGGAAGCATCATATCCGCAGGAATACACTTCAATAACTCCTCTATGGACAGTGACTCCTCAACTGACGGAATTTGTCCCACATCTGCCACCAGCTCTGGATCAATCTCCTTCCCGGTTTCTGTCTCTATACGCTGAATATCCGTCTCCTCATTCTTCACAGAGTCTTCCTCCGTATCAATTATCTTACTTGGTTGCTCAACCCCAGATATGTCGTCATGCTCTCCGATCTCAAAGGCTCTTTAAGAAACTGTTTCGGTGCAGTAACAGATGCCATTGTCCTAGAAATTTCATTTTCAGCTCCATCAAGATTATCATCCTCATCATTGACAGCAATCGAGCGCTCAGAGATCTCAAATGTTATATCATCATACCTTGTTACCACTGGTTCTGCCAAATCTGTCTCCAGCTGTGCGGTTTCGGCAATCACCTGTTCAATAATATTATCGACATCATAAACAGTTGTCTTTTCCCTATGTTTCACTAAAAAATTCTCCACATCTGGCTCCTTCTCAACAATTTCATCATCAGAACCTGTTGACAGCCTTAGCTTTCTCTTCGGTTCTTTGCGCTTTTGATCATGAGGACGCTCAGTTGGCACAGCTGAAATAGGTTCAACAATTTGGATCGGTACGTCATCTTGTGCTACTGTTACAAGTGCCAGATCCTTCTCTGCGGGAGCAGCTCTCCCCGTTTCCGTCCTCTTCTTCTTAACAGCTGGTGCAACTATCTCCACCTGCAACTCATCTGCGTCCTTGTTAGTAGTTGAAGCAGATCTATTTTTAGACACAGATTTCCTTTTTACAACTGCTACTTTAGTCACTTCGGGCTCATCAGATTCACCACGAGCATCAATAGTTTTGTTCGTTGTGACATACGTACTCACAGTCTTGGTAGAGAGAATTTTGAGAGGAGGAAAGGTCTTCGCCTCTCCCAAAGTCACAGCTGGATTTCCCTTCAACAGGACACTGATTTGAGCCGCGTAGCCCTTAGCTCTTTTAGAGGATTTATCACCATCTCCTTAAGAATATCGAACAACATTTTGCTCCAGTTAACTTTCAGTCCAAAATGAATCGTCGTCATCAACACAAAGCGTTCATGGGTGACAGTATCAAACGAACCAGCCTTGACCGTCACAGAATTTGCCAGTATATCGTTCAACAAACTGAATTCATATAGAATTTCCCTCTTTTTGCAAGAGGTTTTGACCGGCTCTCCAGACCTAGAAAACAAACTCCTCGCATCAAACACCAAGTTCTTTGGTACTTTAGACAAGTAAGTCAATCTTTCAGTAGGCAGTCCGAAAACACCTGCAAACCGATCCTCAGTAATCACAACAACCTTGCCATGAATGACACAGAGAACTTCATTATCTTTCACAAGTGCAGTGTCGAAGAACTGTTCCAACTTCTGTTCGTAGAGAACTGACGGACATCCAGAAAGCCACGAAGTCCAGTAGATTCTAGGGCTCTGAACATCTTAAACATTCCATCGTTATATGGGATACCCAAGATAGAGTTGAAATTGATTTGAAGAGCATTCACAATCAGATAAGATGACATTTCAGATAGTAGATAGAACGAGAGAACTCCTGAAAGATAGATAATCTTAAAACAAGAGAAACTAGAAAGCAAGAATGCAGTAAAGCTTGAAGATAGTTTGCGTAAAGTAAGGGTTAATGAAAAATGAAATGTCGTAATGTGAAGGAAAGTGAAACAGTGAGAGAATGTGGATGTGACGTTTCGTATGATGACAACACGTGTCAACCATTCGACGGCGCGATCAAGATTTTGAAAAGATTTTAAATGATTTCGAATTTTAACCGCGAGGGTGAAAAAGTAAAAACTAGCGCCAAATACTTAACACGTCACAACCATAGAATCTGTTTTGATGTGTCAACAGGGGTATTGTCAGATCTGATTCCAGATAAGTATCAACTGTGTATATATGACATCTGAGTGAATCCAGATTTCACATATTCAGCTGACTCAGCACTTATTAATTCAGATCTCTCGTTCCCACTAAAGCTGAGGTCCTCCCAATTCTGAAATTTTACCAGATTTGAAAATCCACAAAGTTCCCCCTAAACTGTAGACTCGGATCTGAAAAACACGATAGCTGTTCAACCTGCAATTGTTAGCACATAGGCAAATCAAGGCAATTCTAAGAGACCAAGAATGTTTCTGAAATAAGAAAACTTAGCATCTGGTAGAGGCTTTGTGAAGATGTCAGCTACTTGCTGGTCAGTCGACACATACTCCAGCCAGACGTCCTTCTTGAGCACATGATCTCTTATGAAGTGATGTCTGATGTAGATATGCTTTGTTCTAGAGTGCAGCACTGGATTTTGAGTAATCGTGATGACACTAGTATTGTCACAGAGAATAGGAGCTTCAGAAGAATCAATGTCGTAGTCCTTTAACTGGTGTTGAATCCATAAGATTTGAGCACAGAATCTTCCAGCCGCTATGTACTCTGCTTCAGCTATGGATGTTGCAATAGAGGTCTGCTTCTTACTGAACCAGGAAATCAATCTATCTCCTAAGAATTGATGAGTACCGCTTGTGATTCTTCGATCAACTCTACATCCTGTGTAATCTGCATCACTGTAACCGATTAGTTGAAAGCTAGAGTCTTTGGGATACCAAAGACCCACATTAGAAGTTCCTTTTAAATATTTTAGTATACGCTTTACAGCAATATAATGAGATTGCTTTGGCTCCGCTTGGAATCTAGCACACATACAGACAACAAACATGATTTCTGGTCTGCTAGCTGTTAGGTAAAGCAGAGAGCCTATAATTCCGCGATATAAAGATACCTCAATGGCAGTTCCAGCTTCATATTTATCCAATTTGATTGAAGAGCTCATTGGGGTCGCTGCTGCTGAGCAGTTATCCATGCCAAATTTCTTCAGCAGTTCTTTCGTATATTTTTCTTGATTAATGAAGATCCCATTGTGAAGCTGTCTCACTTGTAATCCCAGAAAGAACGTGAGTTCTCCCATCATGCTCATCTCGAATTTGTCCTGCATCAACTTAGATAACTTTTGGCAGAGTTTGGGGTTAGTTGACCCAAATATAATATCATCAACATAGATTTGAACTAACAAGACATGATCAGATTTGACAAACTTAAATAGTGTCTTATCAATAGTGCCTATTGTGAAATCATGATCGATAAGAAATTTAGATAGTGTATCATACCAAGCTCTGGGTGCTTGCTTCAACCCATATAGAGCTTTATTCAATTTGTAAACATAATCTGGATATGTATGATTAACGAAGCCAGGAGATTGTGCAACATACACTTTCTCAGATAGGATGCCATTAAGAAATGGACTCTTAACATCCATTTGAAAGACTTTGAAGTCTTTAAATGCAGGATAAGCAAGAAACATGCGAATGGCTTCTAGTCTAGCTATTGGTGCAAATGTCTCATCGAAATCTATGCCTTCCATTTGCCTAAATCCTTGAGCTACCAGTCTGGATTTGTTTCTAATCACTATCCCATCTTAATTTAGCTTGTTCCTAAAGACCCATTTAGTACCTATTATTACTAGGTCGAGGAACTAATTGCCATACACTATTTTTTTTAAATTGATTTAGCTCTTATTGCATTACATCTATCCATCTTGGGTCTGCTAAGGATTCTTTTATAAGATTTGGTTCTATATGCGAAATAAATGTTGAATAAAAGTGATCATGCATAAGCTGGCCTTGTGTGCGAACAGGAGAGTGAATGTTACCTATGATCTACTCGGGTGGATGATTTCTATTCCACCGAAGATCAGATCTGATTGGATTTGCTCCCTGTTCATCTTGAATGTTTGGATGGATGGTCGCATCTAGATTATCTGACGTCAATTGATGGTTCGCGTTGTTAGGTTGTGCATCAGATTCCAGTTGATGTGTTGTAGGATCTGGTTGCTCAGCCTCTTGAACATTTCTTGTTTCAGCTCCAGCAGCTGGCACGCTTGAAGAGATCTGTTCCTGCACCCGATCAACATTAGTCAACTAAATTACTACTGGGTTACCTGTTAGATCTGCTTGAGCATTGTCGTGTGGTGTGTCCAGCGCTGGTTGTATCTCAGCTGAGTTTCTTTGTTGTGGAACGTCATCATCTGATTCATCAAGGCTGGATGATTCCAGACGTGTGCATAAATCATTGAGGCTCGCAGCTGATTTGGATCTGAAACTTGTCTAATCAAAGACCACATGTCTTGATTCTTCAACTGTCAGACTTCGATTGTTGAACACTCTGTAAGCTTTGCTCATAGCTGAATATCCTAGGAATAGACCTGCATCAGATTTAGCATCAAAAGCTGTTAGGTGCTTCTTACCATTATTGTGAATGAAGCATCTCACCCAAACACCCTGAAATATGAAATGTCAGGTTGCTTGCCACTCCAGATCTCATGTGGGTTTTTGCCGTGCAACTTGTTAATCATAGATCTGTTCTGAGTGTAGCAAGCTATGTTAACTGCTTCTGCCCAGAATTTTTGAGAAATGGTGGAATAAGCAATCATGGATCTAGCAGCTTCTTTTAAAGTACGGTTTCTCCTCTCAACAAGCCCGTTCTGTTGAGGAGTTCTAGCTGTAGAAAGCTCATGCTTTATCCCAATGTCATCCATATAAGAAGATAATTTTTTATTTAAAAACTCGATACCACGATCACTTCTTATGCAGTTGACTGTACAAGATCTGTCATTTTGTAAATGTTTTAAAAGCCGAATCAGTTGGTCAGCGGTATCAGATTTTGATTTTTAAAAACAGCACCCAAGTGAATTTTGTAAAATCATGCACAACAACTAGGATGTAATTCGTTCCCCCTAAGCTCGTTATGGGAATAGGACCAAAGAGATCCATATGTAAAAGCTCTAGGCTTCGGGAAGAACGTTTACCACCTTTCTTTTTAAAATTAGAACGGATTTGTTTACCAAGCTGACATGCGGCACAGATCTTGTCCTTAGAAAAATTGATTTTGGGCATACCAGAAACCAGTTCATGCTGACTCAATTTGGCAAGTGTTTTGAAGTTCAGATGGTTCATCCTCTGTTCCACAGCCAGATCTTGGAAGAGTCAGCTACAAGGTAGATCTGTTCAGATACCATTTGCTCTGACCAATTGATAATGTAGGTATTCCCTGATATTTTACCTACCAATACAGTCAGAACTTCTGGACTCTAAACTGTGCAAGTGTGCTTTTGGAAGCTAACTATGTAACCCTTGTCACACAGCTGACTTATACTAATTAAATTGTAGCACAAGTTCTCAACAACTAAAATATCAGATAAATGTTACCGTGGGTAAGCTTACCCTTACCCACAGTGTTACCATGTGAGTTATCGCCAAAAACGATTTTCGCTCCTTTGTGAGGAGTCACATTTTATAGCAGCTTTGTGTCTCCTGTCATGTGTCTTGAACAGCCGCTATCCAGGTACCATATGATTGACTCATCTGCAGATTTGTACCTGTTATCCTGCAAACACGAGAACAAATTTTGGTACCCAATTTTACTTGGGTCCAGATCGGATTACCCCTTTCGGGACCCATACTTGAATTACCTTAACAGTTTTCCCAGTATTAAAGTCCATAAGGGTGTGTGCAGAAATATGGTGAGATCTGTTGAGCTTTGGTTTAGTATGTGGACCATTCAGATCTCGTCGGGGCTGAACCTTTCTCCAAACAGATTTTACCTTCGTCGAATTCCACCTAGTATGGTGAGGAACAGATGACTTAGAGCCAGCTTTCGCTTTCTCTTTATCAAGTCTGTTCTTTAACCATCTTGGCTTAGAATTCTCAGGTCTGATATATCCGATACCAGCTTTGACCATTTGGTTCAGTTGCCCAGAGGTCTGGTCATCATACTTTACCGACTCACAAGTGTTGTGTATCACACTGGCTTTGACAAAATTCATCTTTTTTAACTTGTCATAGTACTTGTCTCTCCGGAGCTGCTTTCTCCACCATTGAAATCTAAGCCAGATTTATCGTTTAACGGCTTTTGAGTTTCTTGCAGCTTGCTTAGAGAGACAGAAGACTGAGTCCAGGAGCTCATCACCAGATTTAGCGTTTCGTTTTCAGATTTGAGATCACAAGATCTTAATCTCAATGATTCATTCTCAGACTTCAGCTTACTTAACTCGGTTTGTAATCTGTCAGTTTCCCCAAGTAGAGAGGTGCTTGGTTCTACTGAACTATTTTTCAAACCATTGTTTTCAGACTTGAATTCCTCGAATTTTTGAGAAAGCTTTTTGTACTCATGGACCATTTCATTGAGTGTGTTAATTAGGTCCTCTCGTGTGAATTCAGTGTTGGATAAATCAAATACCTCGTCATCCGAAGGTTGATTAGCCGTCAGGCAGTGAACTTCCTCCTGTTCACTATCGCTAGATGAGGAGATGCTTGATGAGGAATCGGAATCTGAATCCGCCCAGTTTTTGTTGCTTTCTTCTGCAACAAGTACTTTACGATCATTCTTTCTAGTTGGCCTTTTGTCAGATCTGGTTCTCCTTCTTTCCATGGATCTTATTTCATCCTTCTTAGATCGATCATCCTTTTTGCTTTCATCCTTCTTTGGCCTATTTCAGTCTGCTGCAAAGTGCCCTGGACGACCACAGTTATAACAATTCATATCAGTTGAAATCTTTTCAGATTTTTTGGCATTATTATAAGAGAAAGAAGGGTTATAGGATCTTCTCAGGAATTTCCCAAACTACTTGACGAAGAGGGACATTGCATCATTGCTTAGTTGTTCGGCGTATTTGCTCGGTGAGCACTATTCAGATGTATTTGCCGCTAAAGTTTTAGTTGGTTGAAATGTCGACGGTCCTGCCTCAAATCTGGTTTCTAACTAAAATTCATACTCTTCAGGTTCGAAAACAGATCATGAAGTTCCAACTTGTTTAGATCCTTAGACTCCCGCATGGCCATTGTCTTGACATCCCACTCCCTGGGCAGCGCTCGCATCACTTTAAGTGCCAACTCTTGGTTGCTGTATTCCTTGCCCAGGCTTGTTAGCTCGATCACCACAGCACTGAAATGCTCATCAAACTCTGCCATTGTTTCTCCGTCTCGCATCTTCATGGACTCTTATTTCTGCTGGGTTACAGTTAGTTTGTTCTCCTTGGTTTCATCATTGCCCTCACAGATCTGAATTAGCTTTTCCCAAATTTCCTTGTTAGTGGCACAGGTCTTGATTTTTCTGAACATGTTTTTATCCAGCGTCTATACAGAATATCTCTGGCCACATTATCCAAGTTTTATTTCTTCTTCTCCTCAGTAGTGTATTCATATCTTCTCTTTTCTACCCATTTCGGTGCTCCAGCAGATATGGCTATAGCAGTGTTGGCCTTCATTATCTTTATGGGTCCATCTGTAATGACCGACACATATCATCATCTTGTGCTGCCAAGTGTGCTTGCATCCTTATCTTCCAATCATCATAGTCTTCCTTCGAAAACATAGGAATCTTGTTATGTGAGGTAGACATATTGAAATATATAAAACGTAAACGACAAACTGTTCAATAACTGAGATTCGCAAGCTCTGATACCAATTGATAGGATCAATAGGATCGAAAATAGGCCTAGGAGTTCAGAAGGGGGAGTTGAATGAACTCCTTGTATTTTAATTTTCGAAACATTAAAAACGATTTTACAAGCACCTAGCTTAACTCGAATCTTTATTACCAGATCTGAGGTATCTCAATCCTAAATATGATTTCTCGACTAACAAATATTGTGCAGAAATAAGTCGATTGATCAGTGAACAGTATAATGTAAATAAATGCGATGCAGAAAGTAAAAGTGCAAGGGTCAGAGATTTGTTTCTGGAAGTTCTGATCTGAAGATCCTACGTCTCCACTTCTTCCTTTGCAGGAAGGTTTCCACTAGAAGACTTTGATGTGTACAGACTCTGTAAACACCCAATCACCGAGCCTCACTCCAAGTGAACTCCTAGCAATCACCAATACACGTAGATACAACTGCTGAATTACAAACAACTTGATTTTTAAGACTGCTTCACACAACAAGTCCTTTACAGACTCAACACTGGATATTACAAGGAAATACGATATAATGAGTACTATAAATCTTCTGGTTCTTTTATCAACAAGAACTGTTTACAAATGTAAACCAGAAGATATCTCGAAGAGTAAATCTATGAAGGCTTGAACTTGAGTGTTCTTCGATATTTGAATACTGGGACTTGGAATATTTTGCGATGAAAGGTTCCGAGTGAGTATACAAGAGCGTTATGATAGAAGAGAATACGTCGTGAATGGTAGAGATTAACCAAGAGCTTCTTCATTTGAATTCTTCAGTTATTTATGCTCTTTGTCCTCAATGGTCAATAAATGTAGCCAGTAGAAATAAGCTCCTTTGCATATCTTCATCGTATCATAGCATTTAATGCTCCATTAACGCCATGCAAAAGGTAATATGCGCTTGTCAGGGCTAAATTGACTTATATTTCAAAGCGGGTAAACATCGTATCAATCTCTCTGCGTACTGTGCAACTTTACCCAAAATAGCTCTGATTTTGTCTCCTTAACTCCAGGCTTTTATACGATTAAATTATGACCGTTGATTCTTTTCAAATAATCCTTTGATAACATCTGAAGAGATTCGAAGCTCACATCTGAAGGTTCACTCTGTTAAACGAATCTTTCCCTCTTTATGTATGTTTGCAACTTTGTCATATCTGAATGCTTTGAGACATCTGCAAGAACATTGTACCTAATTTAGTTGCTCATATATGATAACCTCGGATCTGATGTACACTGATCATTCCATAACCATATCTGAGATATTGAGATCTGAAATACCTTATGTTGATACTGTTCACATCTGAAACACTCGGGTATGAATTATAACAACTGAATAAAAAAATCGGATCTGTTACTGTAGCTTCTGAATCAAATCTAAATGCCCTCAAATCTGAAAAACTGTCCCGATAACTGAAAAAACCGATTACTCAAATAACCCGATATCTGAGAACTTAAATCTGAATTCCTCAACCCGATAACTGAATACTTGACTCGATATCTGATCAATTCCCGAATAGTCAACTCAGATGTCAAAGCAACTTAACTCAGAGCTCTCGAATCTGAAATCTTCAACTCAATGGCATGACGTCACGATCTGAAATGTTCCCCTCTTGACCTCTGCAAATACTTATGTTCAGTTCTCAGTCTAATTTTGTTAACACCAAAACTTGTAAATTTTATCTTAAAAATCTCAACAGATTTTATGAAGTCAGAGCACTAGCAACCAGCTCAGGTCTGCCGCCTTAAAATCTCACGGCGAAGCTTAACAAAAGCTGCCTAGAAGCTCAAATCTGTACAAGGTATCTAGCAATCAGCCCTTATCTAAGCTCAATGAGCCTACTGTCTACGGTCAAGGAACCCAGACCAACCACAACTACTCAACGCAGGCTCAAACAGCTCTAACGAAGCTTAGAAAGAGAGGAATCACTTACTCGAAAGCTCAAATCTAAACGAAGGAACTATCAGCCTCAATTCGCGAAATTGTCGAACTCTACAACAACTTCGCAACCTCTCTACGCATCGATCTAAAGCTCCAAACTGATATCAATCGAAAGGTCTAGAGGAGACGAACTCAGCGCCACCAGCATTTCTCCAAACAACGGCGTAAATCGACGACAATCTCAAGAGAAAGGGTTCGAATGAACAGTACTAATCAAGGGTTCTCGAAGGATAAGATAAGAAAATTTTGGGCTCGAAATTACTAAGTGTTGATCGACACTTGTATTTAAATCCTCCGGTCAAAGCTAATGTGAAATTCAATCATCGACATATTCAGAACTTAGCGCTATTCAGATCTCAACGCTCACTCAAATCTAGTTCCGTTATCTCAGATTTGTCTTTGCTATGCTAAACACGCGCTACTAATCAAAACAGCGTCGCATAGGGGTTCCCGTTTACTAACGCTAAATGACGTCGTGCTACTTCAAGATCTGAAGCAGATCTCATGAACTCAGACCCGCTAACGCTCATCCAAATTTGAACAAATCTGATATCATTAAACCACACCGGTCTACCCCAACTCACGAACCGGATCGGTCCACACAGTACCGTTGACTAACACTTGACTTCTCTTCGCTAACCAAATCTGTTTCCTCTCGCAACACCAGATCTGATATGTACCAAACGGCCTCACATCACCTATACTCAATGCATGCACACCCGGGTGATCCAAAATGGCATCGTACCGCTTCCAGCTCACGCAAACTCACTCAACACGCAAGGAACGGATCTGGACACTCAGATCTCGCCCAAATCTGAAAATCCAAAATTTATCAACAGAAAAACCAAACCCTTCAAATCTGAAAACCTGATGATTAACGTTCCCATTAGCTAATCCTTGCCCAATTTCTGATTAGTTAATAAATTACCAATTTAACAATTATATTCCTCACAATTTTGGTGGTCATAAGCTGGATGGAGCATCCTGAGCTATTTAATAGGGTGTGATTTGACATGAGGCTACGCAATCTATTGGTGGTACTATGCAGATTACCCTGGACTGGTGTGATCTGATCTGCTGGCGTGTCTTGTACTACTGTGCGTGGCACAAGCTGTCAGTGCGGTCAGATCTTGATGAAATCTGATGGAGAACAGCATTTCTGATTTGGAGTATGGTTTCAAGCACTGATTAGTTGGGACAGATCTGGTACAATTTCTAGGTAAAAGGCTATTGCTGTATTCAGCTATGATGAGGTTGTGAGCTGAACCATTACTGTTGTGGTGTGATCAGGTCCAGTGTGCTCTGGTTCCAGCTTAGAGGTTTTCTGGTGGATTTTGATGTGAAACCAAGACCAGCTTTGGTGTGAGTTGGTTGGGCAGAATAGTTCTAAGCTGAACAGCAATTTTGAGCGCTGAGCTGAATTGTATCCTATGAGCTGTTTAGCGGACGCAGTGTATTAGAGATCAGCTTAGGAGAATTGGTGTAAGATGTTGGTAACCTTTGGGTTTGGCTTAGATCAGATCAGGCACGAGCAGATCTATGTGGAGCAGTTCTGAGCTAAACTGATCATTTTGCCTGCTTGAGTTCCTGCCGCAAGCTTTTTCGGGACAACAGCTGAGAGGTGAACAACTATGGAGTTTTCTGTATGAGCGTAAGCTGGATTCAATTTAGAGATGTTCTGGGTGCCCTGAGCTGAGGTATCAGATTACGGGTGATGTGTTGTGCTAGTTGATGAAATCAACTTGGGCGCAAACTGATGGTGACGCACAGTCTAGACAAGAGCTGTTCCTGGTTTTAAAATTTGGACTAAAGCTGTTAGTGAGGGTCAGCTTTAGTGTGAAATGATCGGTCCTCCTATGCTGGAGCAGTGGATGAGAGCTGACCTGTATCTGTGAGAGTGATCTGATATGATGTGCGAAAGCTAATTGTGGTTGTAAGCTGAAGTGTACGCGAGAGCTGAACAATGTACGAAAGCTGAATAGATGAGAGCTGATTTATATGTGCATGTTGAGTTGCTTTGCCTGTGCTAAAATGCGGTGAGGAGGTCTGATCAATCTGATATCACTGTAGTCGTAATCTGTTGAGAGCATGGTATGTAGGGCGTGCCGTTGGATGCGAGAGATGGGCATATGCATGCTGAGCTGTACGCAGGGCTATATATAGTAAAGAGGCATGAGCTGAGCTGAAATCACGGTAGCCATGATCTGTTGAGTAGTGAGTATAACCATACAAAGCTTCAAATGGTGCCATCCCAATCGTGACCTGATAGCTGTTATTGTAGGAAAACTCAACCAAAGACAACGAGTCTTGCCAGCTACCACTAAAATCCATCACAACAACTCTCAACATATCCTCTAAAATCTGAATAGTCCTCTCAGATTGTCCATCTGCCTAGGGATAATACGCTGTACTCATCGCCAATCTAGTACCCAAAGCTGTTTGCAAACTCTTTCAAAACCTGTAAGTAAACCTTGGATCATGATCTGAAAATATGGAAACCGGCACACCATGTAATCGCACCACGAAATCTATGTACAGCTTCGCCATCTTCTTCAAAGAATAGGTCATACTGTAGGGAATGAAGTGCGCAGACTTCGACAATCTGTCTATCACAACCCAAACCACATCACAACCTCTGCTGGAACGAGGCAAATGCGTTACAAAATCCATAGCTATGTGCTCCAAATTCCATTGGGGCACCTCTAAGCTTTGTAACAAACCACCAGGTCTCATCCTCTCAACCTTGACCTGCTGACAATTCAGACAACGGGCTACAAAATCAGCAACATCACTCTTCAAACCTGCCCACCAGTAATGTTGCTTCAAGGCATGACACATCTTTCTCGCACCAGGATGGACACTAGTTTACTGCAGTGCCCTTCTCTCAAGATCTCCTCCTTCAAGTCAATCAGATTTGGTACAACCAACCTGCCACGAAATCTCAAACATCCATCTGATGAGACAGAGTAGTCCTCCAACTGTCCAGCTCTCACTCTCAGCTTCAACTCATGGATGGATGGATCGGTTCTCTGAGCTGCTCTAATGCTAGCAACAATCTGTGGCTCAAATTGAAAAGAAGACACTACAACATAATCCTCACCCGGGTAAAACCACCAACTAGTAGTGCTAAGATGCTCATGGACCTTCCAAATCTGCATCGAATCCAGCATCGCCACTTGAGCCTTCCTGCTCAATGCATCAACAACTACATTCATCTTCCCAGGTTGATATTGGATCTCACAATCAAAATATTTTTAGCAGCTCCATCCATCTACGTTGTCTCATGTTCAAATCTGACTGACAAAATAGATACTGGAGGCTCTTGTGGTCTGAATACACCACAAACTGCTCACCATACAGATAGTGGCGCCAAATCTTCAAAGCAAAAACCACTGCTGCCAACTCCAAATCATGAACTGGGTAACGAGTTTCACGCGGTTTCAACTGACGAGAGGAATATGCAATGACTCGACCATTATGCATCAACATACAACCCAATCCATTCAAGGAAGCATCCGCACAAACTACAAAACCACCCGAACCACACGGCAAAGCCAACACAGGCGCAGTAGTTAGCATCTCTTTGAGCAACCAAAAGCTGTTTTCACACTGCTCAGTCCAGACAAACCTCTTATCTTTCTGAGTCAACTGCGTCATAGTCTTAGCTATACTAGAGAATCCCTCTATAAAACTCCTATAATAGCCAGCCAAACCCAAGAAACTACGAATCTCAGCAACACTCTTAGGGCGCTCTCAGTTAACAACCGCCTCTAACTTACTGGGATCCACAGAAATACCTTCAACAGAAATAACATGACCCAGAAATACAACTCTATCCAACCAAAACTCGCACTTGGAAAACTTAGCATATAGCTGCGAGTCTCGAAGCGTCTGAAGAACCAACTTCAAATGCTCTTTGTGCTGCATCGGAGTCTTAGAATACACCAAGATGTCATCGATAAACGCAATCACAAACTGATCGATGAACTCTCTAAAGAATCGATTCATCAAGTCCATGAAAACTACGGGGGCATTTGTCAAACCAAAAGGCATAACTAGAAACTCATAATGCCCGTACCTCGTACGAAACACAGTCTTCGCAACATCCTGCTCTCGAATGCTCAACTGATGGTACCCCGAACGCAGATCAATCTTAGAAAACACAGCTGAACCCTGAATCTGATCAAAAAAGTCATCGATCGTAGGCAAAGGGTACTTATTCTTCACTGTTGCCTTGTTCAACTGTCTAAAGTCGATGCACATCCTCATCGATCCGTCCTTCTTCTTGACAAACAAGATAGGCGCTCCCCACGGAGACATGCTCGGCCTAATGAATCCCTTCTCCAGCAAGTCGCTAAGCTGAATCTTAAGCTCCATCAATTCAGCAGGCGCTAAACGATACGGAGCTCGAGAGATCGGAGCTCTACCAGGTATCAACTCAATGCTGAAGTCTATCTCTCTCTTCGGAGGAAAACAATCCGGGAAATGGCGAACAATGGGAACCTTTATAAACTGTACGCATGAAGAAGAAGACGCATCCAAAGCATAGATCATAAATCTAACGTTCTTCAACGACAACAGGCTAAAAATCTCCATCGCAGAGACTAAAGGAATCTTAGACTGGGAATCTTGGCCATAGAAATTCCATTTCTCGTCAGACTGGGGCCTAAAATGCACAATGCCATGGAAACAATCCGCAGTGGCCATATAGCTAGACAACACGTCCATTTCCACTATGCAATCGAAATCCCACATTACTAGCCTGATCAAATTAGCTAACAACACGTTCTCACCAAACCTAAGAATGCCATTCAACAAAATCTCTTGGGAGTATAGGCTCGCGCCGGCAGGAGTTGCAACATACACAATATCACACAAAGTAGTGGTATGCAAACCATGCTCAACCACAAATGCATCAGCAATAAACGAATGTGATGCTCCTGTATCAAACAACACACGCACAGGAAATTCAAAAACAAAGCATGTACCTGCGATCACTCCTCCTCCTGGCGTGCCCTCTGCTTGCTCCGTAGTCATGGCATTCACCTGGGCAAACTGAGGTCCTGAAAACTGAGGATGGGAAGACTGTCCAAACAGAGAAGGACCAGGCTGTTGGAACGGCCTAATCTGAGGCTCCTCCAACCTCTGCCGCTGAACTGGAAAAGAACGACCTCTAGACGATCCACCTTGACCCTGTGGTGGAGCGGCGGTATGCTGAGATCCAGCCAAAGGACACACTCTCGCAAAATTTCCATACTGACCACAGCTGTTACACGAACCTTGCACACCTACACACTGTGCTGTAGGATGCCTTCCTCCACACTGACCACAAAACTAAACCTTGGAACTACTACCACTGCTAGAACTACCCGAGCCAGAAGAACTAGAACAAGAATTCTTCTTGAACTAACGACCACGAGGCCTAAACCTCTGGTGTCCAGGCTGCTGGGCTACCTGCTTCTTGGGTGGCTGGGACGACTGCACTGACTGGGAAGTTTGCACCCCGAAACCACGGGACGGTAAACCTTGCACCACTTGAGGTCTAACACGCGACCGACTGTTCTGCAGTCCCTTCTTAATGTCTATAGACCTGTCCACCGCTTCCGCATAGCTCGTCGGTGAACCCGCCAACACAAAAGAATACAACTCTTCATTGAGCCCCTCCAAGAACTTGTTCCTCTTCGCCTTATCTTGGCCAGAAACATGCGGAACATACGCAAGAAGAGAAGAAAATCTCCGGGCATACTCCCCCATGGACATAGATCCCTGCACCAAGTTATCAAACTCTCGCTCCCTGGCTTTCACAAACGATTCCGGAACGTACTCCTGACGGAAGGCAGTACAAAAGCTGTTCCACATGATCCCTACACTTGTATCCTCGAGAGTCCTCGAAGCTCCTCTCCACCAACGCTCGGCACCTCTCCTCAACTGAAACGTAGACAAACTCAGCCTACGCTCGTCATCATACCTGACACGATCAAACAACCCGGTAATATGCTGCAACCAGGACTCAGCATCGGAACTAGTCTCATCACCGTTAAACGTCTGAGGGTTCATCCGCTGAAACCTCACCATCACCAGTTCCATATCGTCCACACGGGCTGCCAGCTCATCTACCTCAATCTCAACCTGTCTATCACGTCCACGACGAGGAACACTACGCTGCACTTCCTCATTCTGACCTTCAGACTCTTCCTGAAACTGCCCTCTACCTCTACCCCTATGTCAAGGCGTCATCTACGAAGGCACTAAGAGGGTAAGGTCACGCAACAACAGATATATCACATAGCACATAAATCACATAGTCAAGCACATGAAACAAGCAACACTGTGCCTAGACTCAGGTGTGATCAAAAGAAATTGAGCTTATCCCAGCTTAAGATCTGATACAAAAAATGTCAGGCCTCGTCCTCAAACACATAGTTTAACCACGCAAACACATAGCGGAAGCAATAAAATAGTGGCTAAAAGTTTCGCTTTTGGCCTGACTGATAAAACATAATTTAAAATATTACAATACTCACAATATCCCAGTTTAAAATAACTCAGTAGAACAGTACATCATTCAATAGATACAAGCACCACAGAATAAAACTGGAAAACAAAAGAGCACAGGGCATTCCTCGGCTAAGAGTGCTTATACATATATGCTATACGCTAACTGGGACACTCTAACCACCTCCTGGGGCACCTCCAGCTGGGTAAACTCCACGACCAGCTGAGTAACAATGGTAACCTGAAACACTAACACAGGCAACAAATACCAGCCCCAGAGGGACATGGGGTCAAACCCCAGTACGGAGAGCAATAGAAAAACAGCAAATGGAAAGCAACAGATAAAATGCAATGCTATGCTTGAACAGCTGAGAACAAAAGAAGGCCACAACCAAAAGCAGGGAGCCAAGAATCTCAAAGGCAACTCAAAGCTGTTCAACAATCGAAAGAAGATAGCAACGAGCAGATGTGGCCACGGGGTGTGTGAGTATATGGGAGCTACCCACTTGTCTCAACACACGGCACCAGATGCAAACACAACACTCAACCTACTGTTGCCTAGCTCATGAGGTGTGGGAGCTATCCACTCCACTCATAGCGGCTAACAGATCCCAGCAGGGAGAAGAGGGTGACGGGAGTTACCCGCTCAGCCTCAAACAAGCATCCTGGTACGCACAGATCAATACAACAAGGATCAAAAGGTACGACACCAATAGATCTGAGCTCAATATGTCAATGTGTGTATGAAACAGATAAAATGTCCAACACAAAACATATATAACTATGCAAGGCATAAGCAGCAGCAAGAATAATCACCCATGCTCAATCCAAAGCTGTAAAACAAGCTCACATCCGTACCTCAAGTCTGAGCTATAATTAACACAACGAAGTCCCAAGAAACACAGATCTGAAAACCTGCTAAGCAAACAACAACGCTAACTCAGGGACGCAAAGCACAGAACTCACAACTGGGAGCTACAAGCTCAACCAAATCTGTCCTACCCTTCTAACACAACAAAATGCTCTAAACAAAGCACAAGGTAGGATCTTTACACTTACCCAACGAGCTACCTGAATGGCAGAAGCAAAGCCATGCTTATGCTAACAGACTACACAAGGGAGATGTCTCGCGAATCTCTCCAGCTTAACACAAGCTTCCAAAAGAGGTATCAAACGAAGCGTCTCAGCAAGAGGAGTCCAATGCTACCACTCTTACTTCAGACAGAGCTGTCTACCGTCGGAAATCGAAGAAGATAAGGTTCGGTGAACAGTAGCTAAGGTATCACGACAGAGTTCGCTATCGGGAAATATTCTAAGTGTCGGGGAACAATAATGGACAAAGGGTCAAAGTCCTCTTATTTATAACTCAAATCTGCTCATGTTTGCTGAACAAATCCCACCGACAACTTAAGGTACAAAGCTGATTTCCCAATCGGATCTGAATCTCACAACAGATAAAACTCTACGCCAAAACAGATCCTGACTAACTCAAACGACGTCGTAGAAGTCCACTCTCGCAACTGGACACATCACCTCGCTACTCGAATCTGAATTGCTAACACGACTGGAATCTGAAACACAAAACGGCGTCGCTCCCTAAACACTCAAATCCCATTGAATCTAAAGACCAACACTACTCACATCTGAGTCTTGTCCCTAAACCAAAACGTTGTCGTTCCAACTAATCCAAATGACGTAGTTTAGCTAACCGCTACAGAAACACGCTAGCGTACTCACATCTGCTTAGCGAAAACATATTCCATCACCACTGCTGAACACGATCACTCGGCGCTGATCAACACACATCTGATCAGATCCCGCAGAAAATCTCCAATTCTCCAGATCTGTTACAAGGACTTATTCAAACCCGATAGCTTCGCTAAGCATACTAATCAAAGCTGGTCATCCAAATTTGCTCGCTCAATCTGAATCTCATAAAATCCGATTAATTAACTCAATTAATCTTTCTAAACTTTCGGGTCTCACACCAGCTTTGAGTTGGTATTCTTGGTGGAGTAATCGGGTCAATATTAGTCCCTGGAACAGCTCTGGATTGATTGAGGGTTTTGCGTGATAGTGATCAGATCTAAGAGTTGGTTGGTATAGTCGGTGTTAGTGCTGGTTGATGGTAAATTGTGTTGGTGGTCAAATCTGGTTGTCACAAGCCATTCTTGGTACGCTAGTTGAATTTTCTGAGCGAGTAGCAAAGCGACATCGTTTGGGAGAAACCAGATTTGAGATGTGCGATTTGTTTGTGGCGCATGGACCGGTTCGGTTCGTAGTTCGAATAGCACTGTGTAGACCGGTGCGGTTCAAGGGTTTCACATTTGACAGAAGCAGGTTTACGTACGTGCAATCTGAGCGTTCTGGTGTAGAGCGATGTGACGCCGTTTAGCGATATCAGATTTGGTGTTAGCGGGATGACGTGTACCAGTTGGGAGAGTGGACTTCTGTGCGACGTCATTTGGAGGAGTCCCAAATCTACTTTGGCGTAGGGTCCAGATCAGGAGGAGTACTCAGATCTGAGTTGGTGTCGGCTGTGAGCCTCGATTTGTCGGTGGCTACTGTTCACCAGATTTGAGTATATTTGAGTTATTTAATAGAGGACTTTGACCATTCTACGCCATATCTTTCCCCGACACTTAGAATATTTCCTGTAACCTTACTCTGTTGCGATACCCTAGTTACTGTTCACCGTAGTATTTTTCCTTTAATTGCCGGTGGTTGACAACTCCTATTGAAGCAAGAGTGGTAGCGTTGGACTCCTCTTGCTAAGACGATTCTCCCTATACCTCTTTCGAAGACTTGGGTTAGCTCGAAGAGGATCATGAAGGAAGCTACCTTGTGTAGTCTGTTAGCATTTCAGCCGAGTGGTGCTTTCGTTCAGGTAACGCGTTGAGTAAGTGCTAGATCCTCCCTTATGCTCCGTTTAGAGCTATCTGTTGTGATAGAATGGTAGGATAGAGCTGGTTGAGCTCGTAACTCCCATTTAAAGTTTATGTGCTTTGCGTCCCTGAGCAGTTGTTGTTATTGGCTTATCAGGTTTCAGGTCTAAGTGCTCGGGACTTTGGTTGTGGTAATTATAGTTCAGAAAGCTAAGGTACGGATTTGAGCGTGTTTTACAGCTTTGGGATAGGCATGGATATATGTGTATGTCTGCTGGTATGTTGTGCAGTGTATGTTGTTGTGTTGATTGTTGCAAGCTGTTATCTTGTTAGCCGTTCCTTGTTATGCTAATCTGTGAGTACCAGGATGCTTGTATTGAGGACGAGGTGCTCGGGACTTCGGTTGTGGTAATTGTAGTTCAGAAAGCTAAGGTACGGATTTGAGCGTGTTTTACAGCTTTGTGATAGGCATGGATATATGTGTATGTCTGTTGGTATGTTGTGCAGTGTATGTTGTTGTGTTGATTGTTGCAAGCTGTTATCTTGTTAGCCGTTCCTTGTTATGCTAATCTGTGAGTACCAGGATGCTTGTATTGAGGACGAGTGGCAATACCGTGCTCCTCATCTCCTTGCTGGGTTGTTTTTAGCCGCTATGAGCCGTGTGGATAGCCACCACATCTCATGAGTGGAAAACAGCGGGTTGAGTGATCTGTTTATGCATCTGGTACCGTGTGTTGAGACGAGTGGATAGCTACCATGTTCTCACACACCCCGTGGCCACTATCTTCGATTCGATATGTATCAGTTGTTAAGCTGATCTTGAGTTCCTTTGGCTCCTTGCGTCGGTTGTAGCCTGATGCTGTTGCATTCTACTGTTCTCATGCATAGCACGTGCATCTATATCTATTGCTATCTATATGCTAAGATAGGATCAATGGAATCGAAAAAGTGTTTAAAGTAAGCTTAGGTGTTCAAAAAGGGGGGGGGGTTGAATGAACTCCTTCGACTTTTGATTTTTTGAAACCTTCAAAAACTATTTTTACAAGCCTCGCTTAACTCAGATCTGAGTCTCTCAGTCCAATATTTTCTCTCTGTTAACAAATATTGTGCGGAAATAAACCTATTAAAAAATGAACATTAACAATAAATACGATGCAAGTAAGTAAAAGATAAGAGTCGAAATTTTGTTTGTGGAAGTTCAGATCTGAAGATCCTACGTCTCCCCTTCTTCCTTTTCAGGAAGATTCCACTAGAAGATTTGATGTGTACAGCCTTTGTAGACACCCGATCACTCAAGCCACGCTACAAGTGAACTCCTAGCAACTCCAAATACAAGGTAGATCCCGCTGCTTTTTACAATAAAATGATTTTTCGAACTTCTACAAGAAGCACGTTCGTTACAGACTCTAATCTGATTTTACAATGAATTCGAGATAAAAGAGTTCTGTAAATCTTCTGGTTTATTTTACAATGAAACTTGTTTACAAATTTAAACCAGAAGATATCTCGAAGATTATATCTGATAAGAACTAACGAAGGTGTTCTTCGAGATTTGAAAACAGGGATATCTAGAATGATAGAATGCTTCGTAAAATTCCCAGAGTGTGATTTTGAGAGATAAAAGGAGCTTGTAGTTTCGCAGAGAGAGCAAGAGGGCTTCAAAATCACCGAGAGCTTTTCTATTTGAAATCTTCAGCTATTTATACATCTCCATCCTCAACGGTCATTAAATGATCCAGTAGACACAAACTATGCTTGAATATCTTCATCTTATCAATGCATTAAATGCTCCATTAATGCTATGCAAAAGTTTGTCTGTGGTTGTCAGAGCTGTGTTGACTTATATACCAAAGTAGGTAAACATCGGTTGTACCAACTCTGCATGCTGTGCAACTATACTCGAAGTAGCTCTGATCTTGTCTCACTTCAATCCATTTTGTCTAACAGGATTTATACAATGAAATATCGATCGTTGATTCCTCTGGAATAAATATCTGATAAAATTTGAAGCTCAAATCTATAAGCTTTATTTACTTTTTATCTCGCACATCTTCCCCCTTTTCTTTTATATAACTGTATAACTATCATATTTGAGTTCTCTCCTTTACGAGTCTTCCTCCTTTATCTTTTCTAAAACATTAATTCTGCCAGATCTGAATACCCGCAAATAACTGAATACCTGAAATACCTTGTTCTGAACTGACTTTCTGTTTCTGAAATCTGATAAAAAATTTCTGAAAAACTCTGAGTAGAATCTGTTCAAATCTGAGTCTGTTAATTAACGTATCTGTTAACGTAGCCTCTGTACTGAAACTAATACCCTCTGATCTGATCTGTTCACATCTGATTTGATATGCTCGGTTCTGATAATCTCTATTCCCAAATCTCTCGAATCTAAAATTCTTAACCCGATGACTGAGAATACCCGAATACCCAAATATGATATACTCTGATCCAAAATCTTCAACCCAAATAACTGACATCTGAAATCCTCTGTTAAATACTCTCCGCTATCTCTGATCTGATATACTCATCTTGATAGCATGATGTCCAGATATGAAATTCTTTCTTCCCCCAAAAGCACGATTTACTTAAAATCCAGATCTTAGTCTGAAATTCAGTTCTTAGTCTAGTTTTCGTTATCACCAAAACTTATAAATTTTATCTTAACAATTTCCCCATTTTTGGTGATGACAAAACTTAGCAGCCTATGACTTAAATAGAGACAAAAATAAATTGCTCCAAGTCTGCTATATATTCAATACGAAACAGCTAAGTAAAAAAGATTTGTACAAGAACTGCAAAATATCAAAATCTTCTCAACTTCCTCCAAGACAATATCAAAATCCTCGAGAGCTAGTACTTTCTCCTCCTCTATTAGATCCACCACCTCTTTTCCTTTGAGGTTCGCTCCTACTTCCACCACCACTGGGTCTGCTTTGATCGTCAAGAGGCTGCGGACCTCGTTGCTGCTCATTTCCCCTTTTTTTCATCACGACCTCTATTTATGTAGGCAACGATTTCGGACACGTGAGCAGTAAGGGTATTGAAGTTTTCCTACGTGTCCACTCGGAATTCAAGGAAATCATGCGCAAGAGCAACCTTTTGGTCCTGTACCTTCTTACGGATAGCATTCTTCTTCAGAAAGAGCAGCCTTCTGAGTCTGTGTATCCTAACGGACTTCATTGAATAGACCTTGATAGATCAAGTTCTGACGATTAAAAGCCTCTGCAAACCCCAAATCAAGACCTGTAATTTTCGTTGAAATTGTATATTTGAGGTCTTCTACATCATCTCTGGTATGCACCTGTTCGAATTGAATCTTATTAACAGTGGCTCAGAGCTATGCAAATGCTTCTATATAATCTGTTGAAGAAACAGCAGCGGCTGGAAAAGAAATCTGAGTAATGGCAGCAGTTGTCTCTTCGATCTGATGAATATCATCAGTAGATGGAATCTCAGGAATATCATCAGTAAAATCGATCTGAGGACCACTGGAAGCACTAGAGCTGGAAAAACTTGGATTCATAGACTGTGAAGAACTAGAACTGTCAAAATTCGGATATGCATCTGGACGTCGCCGAAAAATACCTAGAAATTCTGTCGGGTCTCTTTCTAAATCTACAACTGTACCTACAGCAACTATAGCTCTGCACGGATTATAAGATCCAACAGGCAGCAGATGACCAAAAAGATTGAACTGTACAATATCTACACAGATTTTTGCCCAGCGCCTATGATCAAACCGATAGTCTGGATCTTGTACTGGCTCGATAAATATGCAGATGGGGGCTAATGCATCCACAAACGGCGTCTGAGACAACTGTTGCTTCTTGCAAGAAGTAGTTGTCACGCACTCATGTATCCACTTATCTACGCCCTCTATAACTATCCAAGCCTCGTCAATTAAAATCAATCGCCTTATCCAGCATATAGACTTGATGGTTGGATGAGATCTGGCAATAAATGCACCACGCAGTACATTAGCTCCTTCAAACAGTTTTGAGCTATATGGTCGTGCCCACTCCAGTCTGTGCTCTCTCATCTGCTTCAGCAATTTTGTCAAAGAAAGCTGATGAGCATCTGAGAGCATATCCAAGACTTGAAGATCTATTGCTGTAATGGGTGTGCCAGATTCAAAATTGTTGCGCCGTGCCTCTAAAAATTTCCTTATCAACATCTCTCTATACTTCGCTATTATATACATGCGCCTCTGAACAGCTGTTTGTAACGAATCAGTTTCAACCCACTGTAACATCTGTTCTTCCTTGGCGGCAATATCTGAAATCGATTCCAAAAATGCCAAGCGGCGTAGACTGAATGAATGAAAGAATGAAATAATTTCCTCTATAACTTTTTCCCAAATCTATACAAGGGAATCAATATCTTCACAAATAAAAGTAAACATCTCATGGGCCGGATGCCCTTTTATTTCCTCTTTCTCTACAAGGGGCTCCTTCCCCTTGTCAGCAAAATCTATTTGTGGAAGGCTGGACTTGTACCAGTCGACTTCCCTGTTATGAATGCCACGACCAAATTTGATCTTGGTTGGCTCTGCAGCGGTAACAGATGGCAACATCATATCTTCTGGAATCTGTGGCAAAATCTCATCGATAGTCATCGACTCCTCATCAGACGTGGATGTTTCTGTAAGCTCCAAAACCTTGCTCAAGGACTCTGTGTCTTCAGAGTCAGTAACTTGCTTCTTATCACTCTTCTCCTTATTAGTAGCGACCGGCTCTGGTTCTTTCTCCTTCTCCTTCTCCGTCTCCTTCTCTTTCTCCTTCTCCTTCTCAACCAGAGGTTCTTATCTATTGGATAACACCTTGGAACTGAAAGCAGCATCATCATTATTCATAGCTGAAATGTCAGGCCCCGTGCTACTAAATAGAGATTATAGCACAATTAAGCACATAAAAGCGGAAGCATAAAACAGGGCTTAAAAATATTTCGAAATCATTTGGTCCTGAACTCAAAATCATCATTCAAAATATTCATAATCAAAATACGAGTTGACTCAAACTCATATAAAACAGGTAACATCAAATCTCAAATCAAATATAGATCCCCAATACAATAAAACACGGGGCATCCCCCGGTTTAATACATATCATAGAATAAACTGGGACTCAAGGGAACGGGGATCGACCAGCTGGCACTCCACTCAGTCAGCTTGGTTACCTGAAGATCCTGCAAATGGGTAACACAGACCCAAACAACACAAAAGCAGGAAAAGAAATACGAGGTCAAGCCTCAGTACGAAGAGCTATCAAAACACTAATCATGCAACATGCTATAATCGATGCTATGCAATGCATGAGGGCTATCAAGGATCGGATAGCTAGACCAGTGTATCAACTGGAAAATCATCTCAGTCGAGCCTCTATACCACGCACGGTGTATCAACCGGGGACATCATCGGTCCGTGATCTTCAGAGCCCGTCAGCCCATCACAGCTTGATGGTAGACGCTCGAATCCGGCAGTCACCACTCCGATGATAGCGTTGGACTTCTCAGGAACGACACATCTATCGGCCAGTCACAACGTGGCTCTCAATCAGGTCATCTATCAATCTGTCAATCAGTCTCAAGATGTACGCATGTATGCCAAATAAATATCCAATTCTCAATGCATACAATTCAATACGTGAAGACAGAATGTAGAACTCAAACAATTCAACAAAGTGTATCACGTAAAAGCACAGAATCATATCAGCAGATTTCATAACATCAATCACAGCCATGTCCATGCTCAAAGCTGTTAAATCCACTCAATTCGTACCTTCAAGCCTCAAATACCTCAACAGAGTTCTCACAAGTCGCTGCAACTCACGGCCTAGGCAACCAGATCCCTCCTGGCTCGGCAAACACGGCAGAGACTCCCTGGAACTGAAAATCTGTACCAGGTATCTAACAATTCAGTTAAATTCGAACTCAACAGCTAAGGTTCTAAGGTCCAGTAGCATAACTCAGCTACCAAATCCTACAGAGTACTACAGAACTCTTAAACGAGGCTTAAATTGGCAAGGAATCACTTACCCAAAAGCGTACAACAATCAAAGAACGCTCAATCAGATTTCTCCAGGAATCCTCGTACACCAGCAGCTTCACGCTCACTTCCACAAGTCGTTCCACAACCTCTAATGAGTAGCAATCGACAGAGCAACTCACAAGGAATCCAGCGCCACAAAAATCATCGAAAACAAAGGCTGGAATTGACAGAAATCTAGGGAAGAAACGTTCGGTGAACAGTAGCTAAAACGAGGGTTTGAAGTTGGAGATAAGAATTATCGGGTTCAAAATAATTCTAAGTGTCGATCAACACTTATCTATATAACTCCAATCAACAGCTGCTGATTCAATTTATCAGAAGTCGATACAGTAGGAATCTTACAACAGAAACCAGCTTTTCCTCTCAACAAAACCAGCAGCAACCATCATACGTTGCATTCACAAGGAACATCAAAATGACACGATTCCAACTAAATAAAACGACGCTGCATCAACTAATCAAAACGATGCCGCAGCGCTCCAACAGCTGACGACAGATTCCTTTCGAAACAACCAACAGCTGAAATACGCTTATTAACTCAAAGCTTAACTACACAAAACGACGTCGCATCAGGGATACGTCATCCTCGCTGCCAACAGCTGATCAAACCAACGTCTGGTCACGCTAAACAATTCAAACGACGACGTATCAAGAACACGTCACCTTCGCTGTCAACAGCTGATCAAAAGCGTTGCACCCAAAACGCTGCGTTTCAACTTATCAAAACGACTTCGTCTCACATCAACGACTGGTTCCTCAAACCAACAGCTGAGAGCGCTACAATCAGCAGTCAACACTAAAAGGTTGACCAACACGTGTCGTGTTCTCGTTAATCCTCGCACCCGCGCCTCAGCTGCCAGCAGATTCCTCTTCAAGCGCTACTACTGAATAGCAAAACGACGACGCATTATTCACTCGCTACAGTACCGTTGACTTGCGTTGACGTCTGAAATGCGCTACGTCTGATTTCCTTGCATTAGCGCTACGTCTGATTTTCACGAAACGACGGCGTATTACTCCCGCGCCATCAACGACTGATCAGACTTCACCAACTAGCGCTACAGCTGAACACTAACGCCTGAATTCCACTGGAATCAGATTTTTGTCGTAAAACCCTCAAAATTCACGCGACTAATCCCAAATCAAATCGATTAATCAAAAATCTAAAATCTGATTCCTCACATGAAACATCTATACTGCTCTCCGTCTCCACAGGTTCTGATCCAGCAATATCCATCACCACTGGTTCTTCCAAATCTGTCCCCTCTATCTCAACCGAAGATGTCTATTTAATCAGCTATTGAATAATATTTTCAACAGTTTCATCATAAGATTCATTTTGTAGCACCAATTTCCTCTTCAATGCTTTGCGTCGACGAACGCTAGGGCTCACAGCTGGTATTACAGAAATGGGTTCAGGATTTTGTACCACTGGTACAATCGCCAAGTTTTTGTCTGGGGGAGTAGCTCTCCCCACAGTTGTCCTCTTCTTCTTAGCAGCAGGCTCAACAACAGCAGGAGCTGGTCTCCTCTTTGCTGCATCCTTTTTGGAAACTTTCTCCACTTGCGCCTCTTATGTCTCCTCGTCAGCAGTGATATTTTTATTCTTGGCAACGTACGTGCCAACAGTCTACACTGTAAGGATTTTTAGAGGTGGGAAGGTCTTGGCCTCTCTCAGAGTCATATTTGGATCACCCTTCAACAAAACACAGATCTAAGCCACAAAACCCTTGGCTCGCTTGGATGATCTATTCGCCATTTCCTTAAGAATATCAAACAGAATCTTGCTCCAGTTAACCTTGAGCTTAAAGTGGATGGCTGTCATTAGTAGAAAGCGTTCATGAGTGACTGCGTCAAATGAAGCAGCCTTGACAGTCACAGATTTTTCCAGTATATCGTTCAACAGACGAAATTCAAACTTCATTTCCCTCTTTTTGCAGGAGGTCTTAACTGGCTCTCCAGACGAAGAAAATATACTCCTTGCATCATAGATCAAATCTTTTAGCACCTCAGATATATCTGTTAACCCCTTGGTGGGCAATTCGAACACTCCAAAAAACTGCTCTTCAGTAATCTCAACATATTTCCCTTGAACACAAGTAATCACTGCATTGTCCCTCACAATACTGTGTGCAAAGAAAGATACCAAATCATCTTCGTACAGAACTGAAGGACATCCCAGAAAACCTCGGAGTCCAGTCGACTCTAGGGCTTTGAAAATTTGAACCATGCCCTCATCTTCCATACTGAGAACTGAGTCGAAATTCACTTGTAGAGCGTTCACAATCAATGAAGCGGCCATTTCTGTTGGTGGATTGAAGAAAATATCGCCGAAGATCGAATATAATCTGCACAGAAAACACTGGAAATCAAGAGAACACGAAAATAATTTTTGCGCAAGGTAAGAGTTAGAGAAAATCAAAAGGTTGCATAAAAGAGAAACGGAATTCGAAACGATACGGGAAATAATGTGGATGTGACGTTTTTGAATAATGACAACACGTGTCAATCATCCAATGACATGATCAGATTTTGAAAAGATTTTCAAAGGATTTTAAATTTTAACCACGAGGGTGAAAAAGTAAAGAACGAGCGCCATTTGTAGAATACGTCACAACCTTAGATCTGTTTTAATGTTCCAGCTGGATTACTTGAAGATCTGATCACATATAAGTATCAACTGTATATACACGAAATCTGGATAAATTCAGATCTCACGCATTCAGCTGCTCAGCACTTATTAACTCAGATCTGTTATTCCCCTGAAGATGAGGTTCTCCCAACGCAATAGTTTATCAAATCTGAAGTCCTCCTCGTTGTTCCTGTCAGGCCTCGTGCTCACATCAGAGACAAAACATGCAAAACAAGCGGAAGCAACTAAAAAGTGGTTAAAATTTTTGTTTTTGGCCTGACTGGAAGATAACATAATTTAAAATACACAATATTCAAAATAATCCCAATTTATAAATACACAACAGCACAAATATTCAAGCACAACAAATGTCCAACGGCTAAATACAACACCAGTACAGATGGTCTACCAACTATAAAAGACTAAGCATCACACGAAGTGATACCAGTGTATACAAATACTATATATAACTGGGACACTCTAACCACCTCCTGGGGTACCACCAGCTGGATCATAACCTCGACCATCTGCAAATCCTGGAAAACCTGAACAGCAGACAGGCAAACAAACACAACAGCCCCAGAGGGACCTCGGGGTTAAACCCCAGTACGGAGAGAAACTATAAAACAGCAAGGAATAGCAAAAGATATAATGCTAATGCTATGCATGAGGGAAAATGCAACCGTCGAAGGCTACAACCAAGGAAGGAAGCCAAAGAATTCAACAGCTGACAGAAGATTCTGCGAAGAAAGGGTAGTGGCCACTGGTGTGTGTACAAGCACACGGGAATTACCCGCTCATCTTTACACCACACCTGAATACCAGATGCATCAACAACTCAACCTGCTGTTGCCCAACCCATGAACTGTGGTAGTTAACCACTCGGCGCATGAGGGATAACAGACCAGCAGGGAGATGAGAGTGCGGTATTGCCGCTCGCCCTCGCATCCTGGTAAGAAAACAGAGCAACAACAAAGAACGGCTACAACAGCTGAAATGAAAATGATCATGCATATGCAATGCAACAGCTGAACATCATATAAAACTACAAGCAATGCACACACAGCAATCAAACATAATATCCATGCCAATTCCAGCCGTAATACAAGCTCAACATCGTACCTCACCAGCTTCTGAGCTATAATTACCACACACAGCTGCTACAACGAAATCCGAGCCACACAGATCTGTCACCTGCTATATCAACGCAAGCCACTGCTCAAAAGCCGAAACGTAAAATAACAGCAGCTGGGAGCTACAACTCCACCAGCTCTTATCTACCTTCCTAACTCAACGGAAAGCTCTAACAAAGCTTGAAGGTAGCATCTTTACTTACCCCAACGAAACTACTGGCACGGCAGGGAACGCTTACGCTAGCAAACTACACAAGGGAGGTGTCTTAGCGATCCTGCGATCCTCTTCCAGCTCTTCCAAAGCCTTCTAAAGTGGTATAGAACGAAGAGCCTTAGTGAGAGGAGTCCAACGCTACCACTCTCACTCTCGTCGGAGTTGTCTACCACCGGAAATTAGGGCGGATAAGGTTACTGTGAACAATAACTAGGGTTCGCGACAAGATTTGCTATCGGGAAATATTTATAAGTATGGGATCTGCTAAACAATAGAAGGCCAAGTCTTCTCTTAAATACACTAATAAATCAGCAGATAGAAACATAACTAGATCCACCGACAAAATCATTCGTCACAACTAATATTCCCCAACCAGCAGGAATTTCGCATCAGCTTTTGCCCTTCGCTATTATATTAACCAGCAGTCGAATCTTTCAAACAACGCTAAAGCTAAACGGCGTCGCACCAACTTAACCAAACGACGTCGCAGAGGAACACATCACCTTGCTACCAACAGCTGATTCACAAACCAGCAGTCACAACGCATGAGATCTCCCAACAGCTGGTACAAAGCACTTCACTCAAAAATGCTGTCGTGCTAACTAATCCAAACGACGTAGTTTCCCTACCCGCTACGAAACACGCTAACAAACCAACAACTGGTTCCTGCTCACAAAACGTCTTCGCTTCAGTCCCTTAGCGCTCTCTGCTGATCATCGCAACTAACATACCAACAGCTGATCACTCGCAACAGCTGGATACGCGCTAATACACCAACGACTGGAATCCATGTCAGCATTGCTGCTGCTTATCAAAACGCAACGACTGAAATATCAACTACTGATAACGAAGCACTAATGCTCCAATTAATTCCTACTGCTACTGTCGGAACGCTCATATACAACAAATGTCTCCCACGCAACGTCTGATATCTTTCCAACTGCTGATTCCAACACTTAGGCAACTTCGATGTCTATGCCAAACACATCGACCAACTGCTGGTCCAAACCCGACCAACACCTGATAGTGAAAATACAGGTCTCACATATACTAAAACACGATTGCGTCCTCGAAATCAACAAGTCCAGGAACACTCAACTGAACCCAAGAGTTCAAGATAACTGAGCAAACAATTACTGAAATCTGATGCAACACTCACGCAAACAGATGCGGCCATTCACGTTGCATCTTTTCCTCCAACTCCCAGGTAGCTTCTTCCCTACCATGTTTGCTTCATTGCCATTACCAAAGGAATGGTTTTATTCCTCAACTGTTTCTCTTTTCTATCTAGGATCTGCAAAGGATACTCAACATAACTCAACGCCTTATCTAGCTCAACCTCGTCAGTTCTCAATACATGAGAAGGATCTGGCTCGTACTTCCTCAACATGCAAACATGAAAGACATCATGTAGAGAAGATAATTCTGGTGGCAACAACAGCCGATATGCCAAAGGGCCAATCCTCTCAACAATTTCATAAGGACCAACATAACGAGGGGCTAACTTTCCCTTGTGTCCAAAGCGCATAACACTGCGAAACGGAGAAACTTTAAGGAAAACGAGATCACCAACCTGAAACTCTAGAGGTCGACGCCTCCTATTTGCATAACTGGCATGACGATCCTGGGCAGCTTTCATCCGCTGTCGAATCAGATCCACATGATCCTTCATCTGCTGCACAAACTCTGGGGAAGACAGCTGCTTCTCCCCCACTTCTTCCCAACATACTGGCGATCTGCATTTTCTGCCATACAAAGCCTCGAACGGCGCCATACCAATCGTCACTTGGTAGCTGTTATTATAAGAAAACTCAAATAAAGACAACGCTTCTTGCCAGCTACCACCAAAATCCATCACAACAGCTCTTAACATATCCTCCAACGTCTGGATCGTTCGCTCAGATTGGCCATCTGTTTGGGGGTGATACGCTGTACTCATAGCCAATCTGGTACCCAAAGCTGCTTGCAAACTCTTCCAAAACCTGGAAGTAAACCTCGGATCTCGGTCCGAAACGATTGAAACAGGCACACGTGCAATCTAACCACAAAATCCACGTACATTTTTGCTATTTTTTTCAACGAAAACGTTATACCATAGGGAATGAAGTGTGCTGACTTTGACAATCTGTCGATAACAACCCAAATCACATCACAACCTCTGAGGAATGAGGCAAATGAGTCACAAAATCCATCGCTATGTGCTCCCAATTCCATTGGGGCACTTCCAAACTCTGCAACAGACCACCAGGTCTCATTCTTTCAGCCTTAACCTGCTGACAGTTCAAGCAACGAGCAACAAAACCAGCCACGTCGCTCTTCAAACCAGCCCACCAGAAGTGCGGCTTCAACGCATGGTACATCTTCCGTGCACCAGGATGGAAACTGTGTCTACTGCAGTGCGATTCTCTAAGAATCTCCTCCCGAAGATCTATCAAGTTGGGTACAACCAACCTACCACGGAAACGCAAACAACCATCAGACGAAACAGAATAGTCCTCAAGCTGTCCAGCCCTAACCTTCAACTTCAACTCGTGGATGGAAGGATCTGATCTTTGAGCCGTTATAATGCTCGAAATGATCTGTGGCTCAACTTGGAAAGAAGAAACCACTACATACTCCTCAGCCAGGTAAATCTCCAACCCGTAGTGCTAAGATGCTCACGGTCTTTAGAAACATACAACGATGCAAGCATATCTCCTTGAGCCTTTCTGCTCAACGCATCAACCACTACATTAACTTTCCCAAGCTGGTACTTGATCTCACAATCAAAATCCTTCAACAGCTCCATCCACCTACGCTGTCTCATATTCAAGTCAGGCTGTGAAAACAAATACTGCAAACTCTTGTGGTCCGAATACACCACAAACTACTCGCCATACAAATAGTGGCGCCAAATCTTCAATGCAAAGACCACAGCTGCTAGCTCCAAATCATGAACTGCATAACGAGTCTCGTGCGGTTTCAACTGTCGAGAGGCATACGCAATGACTCGTCCATGCTGCATCAACACACAGCCCAATCCGTTAAGCGAAGCATCAGAACACACAACGAAACCGACTCGTCCATGCTGCATCAACACACAGCCCAATCCGTTAAGCGAAGCATCAGAACACACAACGAAACCACCTGAACCAGACGGCAAAGCCAACACAGGAGCAGTAGTCAACTTCTCCTTGAGCAATTGAAAAGCATTCTTGCATTGCTCAGTCCAAACGAACCGCTTATCCTTCTGAGTCAACTGAGTCATCGACCTAGCTATACTAGAGAAATGCTCTATAAAACGACGGTAATAGCCAACCAGACCCAAGAAACTACGAACCTCAGACACATTCCTAGGTCGCTCCCAGTTCAAAACAACATCTACTTTACTGGGATCCACAGAAATGCCATCCGATGAAATCACATGACCCAAAAACACGACGCGATCCAACCAGAACTCGCACTTAGAGAACTTGGCACACAGCTGTTGTGAGACATGGAAATTGTATTAAGGATTAATTGTTGAATTAATTGAGTTTTGGTGATTTCTGGTGATTCAGATTTCATTTTGAATGTTTGGGTTTTATTTTCGGGTCGGAAATCGCATTTGGAACAATTCTGGAAATTTCGAGATTTTCGAATTTCGGGTGAAATCTGGTGGCAGATTTCATGACGTCAGCAGCGTGTGTTGTCGTCGTGTGGCTGACGTAAGCGTTGCTGGTTTGAGATCTTTCGGTGAAATCTGTTAGCAGCTTTGATGACTTCAGCATCGCGTGGTTGCTTAGCATGGATGATGTAAGCGTTGCTGGTTTGAGTCTTGTGGGAGAAATCTGTAGGCAGATCTCATGAAGTCAGCAGCGTGTGTTGTCGTTGTGTGACTGACGTAAGCAGACCTGTCCGTGGTTTTGGCTCTGTGCGTTGTTGTTAACGTGTTTCCAGATCTCAGCGCCTTTCGATCAGATTTCTCCGTTGTCAGGCCCCGTGCTAATTACTAACAATTAACACATAATAGCGCATAACACGGAAGCTAAAAATCAGGGATTAAAAACTTTTCGAAATATATGGGCCTGAACTTCAAATCATACATTCAAATAATACATACTCAAAATAGGATTTACTCAAAATCCACACAACAGACAGGTAACCAAATAAATCCCAATACAGATCCCCAATATACATAGAACTCAGGGCATCCCTTGGTTCAATACATAATATAAATACACTGGGACTCAACCAAAAGGGGATCTACTAGCTGCGGCTCCACTCTGCCCAGCCAGATTACCTGTAGCTCCTGCAATGGGCAACACAGATCCAAAAACACAAAAGCAGGAAAATAAATACGACGTCAAACCTCAGTACGAAGAGCACTAAGATAACAGCAACTCATAAACATGCAGTATATCAAAACATGAATGCATGAGGGCTATCAAAAAATCGATCAATCTAGTCCAACGAGTCAGCTGGAAAATCAAAGGTGAGCCTCTATACCACGCACAGCCAATCATCCGATGGAAATCATCGGTCCGTGCTCTTCAGGGCTGGCCACTCAATTACCCATCAACGTGGCACCCAATCAGGTAATCAAATCAATTATCAATTCAGGCTCAAGATGTATGCAATGAATGTCGTTCAATTTCAATAATCTATGCATACAGTTTACAATACATGAAACAGAACAGAACACAATCAATTTCATCATCTAAGTTCACGTAATTCATATAGCAGCAGTTCACAACATCTAAGAACAGACATGTTCACGCTCAAGCTGCTAAGAGCTGCTCAATTCGTACCTTTCTTCTTCAATTTACCTAACAGATTCTCAACGAAGACACGTCCAGCAACAAATCAAGCTTACTGCCTTTGAAGTTTCCTCGACAATTACCCTTCAAAATTCCTAGAAGCTTAAATCTGCCAAAGATACCTAATGTCTTAGCTCAAACCAACGAAAGAAAGCTCACCCAAAGGATAGAAATGCACGGCGCAACTTACTGCTCAACTCAGCCGTTACTCGTTCTCGCTCCAGCTCAATACAGCCTCCAATATTGGTAGGAAAAGAAAGGTCTTTTCGAGAGGTTTCCAACGCTACCAAGAACTCTAAAAACGGAGGTCGGAATCAACGGGAAATCGCGATAGAAAGAGACGGTGAACAGTACTCGACGAGGGTTTGGAGAAGAAGAGATAAGATATGGCTGGTTCAAAATATTTCTAAGTGTCGATCAACACTTCTATAAATACCTCTTCAAATCTCTCCTGCTGATTCACCAAGATCTATCGAATAAATCAGCAGAAGTCTATCAGCAGCAATCCTCTCCTTTCCCTTCGTAAAATTCAGCAGCAACAACCAACAAAAGCAATCGCACAAAACATTTCAAAACAACACCGTTCCAACTTATCAAAACGACGCCGTAGCAGACACCAGCTGCCAACAGCTCTCGCCTCAAAACAGCTATCTGCTGGTCGCGAGAAAACTCTCAAAACGTTGTCGTCGTGTGGCTGACGTAAGCTTTGCTGGTTTGAGAGATCTTTTGGGTGAAATCTGTTAGCAGATTTGATGACGTCAGCATCGCGTGGTTGCTTAGCGTGGATGACGTAAGCGTTGCTGGTTTGAGTCTTGTGGGAGAAATCTGTAGGCAGATCTCATGAAGTCAGCAGCGTGTGTTGTCGTTGTGTGACTGACGTAAGCAGACCTGTCCGTGGTTTTGGCTCTGTGCGTTGTTGTTAACGTGTTTCCAGATCTCAGCGCCTTTCGATCAGATTTCTCCGTTGTCAGGCCCCGTGCTAATTACTAACAATTAACACATAATAAGCGCATAAACACGGAAGCTAAAAATCAGGGATTAAAAATTTTTCGAAATAATATGGGCCTGAACTTCAAATCATACATTCAAAATATTCAATACTCAAAATATGAGTTAACTCAAACTCATACAACAAGTAACCACATAATTCAATTCAAAATACAGATCCCCAAATACAATAAAACACGGGGCATCCCCCGGTTCAATACATATCATAAGTAAATTGGGACTCAGGGATGAGGGGATCGACCAGCTGAACTTCCACTCTGCCCAGCTTGGTTACCTAATGCTCCTGCAAATGGGCACGCAGACCCAGCGAGACAAAGTAGGAAACAAATACGAGGTCAAGCCTCAGTACGAAGAGCTATCAAAGCAGGTAAACATGCAACATGCTATAAATCAATGCTATGAATGCATGAGGGCTATCAAGGAATCGGTTAGCTAGACCAGTCAATCAACTGGCAACTCAATTCAAGCCTCTATACCACACACAGCCAATCAGCCAGTGGAAATCATCGGTCCGTGATCATCGGGGCCCGTCAGCCCATCACAGCTCGGCGGTAGACACTCGCATCCGGTAGTCACCGCTCCGACGATAGCGTTGGACTTTTCGGACACGACTCAACAGTCGGCCAGTCGCAACATGGCACCCAATCAGGTAATCAAATCAATTATCAATTCAGGCTCAAGATGTATGCAATCAATGTCATTCAATTTCAATGCTCAATGCACACAGTTTACAATACGTGAAACAGAACAGAATTCATACAATTCATTCATCTAAAATCACGTAAGCCACATAACAGCAAATCACAACACTGAACAGATAGACATGTTCACACTCCACTGCTAAGGGGCTGCTCAATCGTACCTTTCCTCCTTCGAATTACCATAACAGATTCCTCCTGGCTCAATTCACGCAGCAGGACACTTCCTGGAATCTGAAATCCAGACACCAGCTGCCAACAGCTCTCGCCTCAAAACAGCTATCTGCTGGTCGCGAGAAAACTCTCAAAACGACGACGCATCTACTAAACCAAACGACGCCATTTTACATACGTAAGCAAATCTGCTAACAGCTGATCTTCAAACACAAAGCTCCAAAACGCAGCGTTTTCACTTAATCAAACGACGCCGCTTCTCAACGCTCTTGCAAAAGCGCGCCTGCTGATCAGCAGCAACCAATACAACGCAATTACTACCAGCAGCAATGGATACGTCACGCCTACGTCATCATATCTATCGACAGCTCTTGCGAATAGTTCTCAAACCATCTGCTGATCTCTTTTCACAAGCGCATATGCTGAAACTAATAGTCAACGCTCCAAAATGTTGACTAACACGCGTCACTTCCTCGCTCAATCTCACGCTACGCGCGATGTCTGCCAGCAGCAACTTCAATCCTTACGCAAATTCCTCAAAACACACGTGATTAATCCCAAATCAAATCAATTAATCACTAATCTAACTTCTCAATTCTCACATTCTCCCCAACTTAAGATATTTCGTCCTCGAAATCAAAGGCAGACACAGGGAAGAACACATCAATCATGCAAATCAGCACCAAAATTCGAAGCAAAATCAAAGATTTACCTGGAAATTATGCAATCTCAGCGCTCAAACAGGTGAGGCCATTCCTACCTCATCTTCTCCTCAACTTCCCAGGTTGCTTCTTCTCGGCCATGCTTGCTCCATTGGACCATCACCAACGGAATAATCTTGTTCCTCAGCTGTTTTTCCTTTCTATCCAGGATCTGCACCGGATATTCAACATAACTCAAGGCAGAATCCAGCTCAACTTCATCAGTTCTCAAAACGTGGGACGGATCCGGCTCATATTTTCTCAACATTGACACATGAAACACGTCATGCATCGCGGCTAACTCCTCAGGCAGCCTCAATCTATAAGCCAACTGTCCAATCCGCTCGATAATCTCAAAGGGACCAACGAATCTAGGAGCCAATTTGCCTTTAAATTGGAATCTCATCACGCTCTTGAAAGGAGAAATCTTGAGAAACACACGATCGCCCACCTCAAACTCTAACGGTCGACGTCTACGGTTCGCATAACTCGAGAAACGATCTTGAGCAGCCTTCATTCTACTCCGGATCAAATCAATTTGATCTTTCATATGGTGAACAAACTCCGGTGTAGAAAGCTGTCTCTCGCCAACTTCTTCCCAACAAATCGGGGATCTGCACTTTCGACCATACAAAGCCTCAAACGGAGCCATTCCAATAGTGACTTGGTAGCTGTTGTTATACGAAAACTCCACCAAGGAAAGCGAATCCTGCCAGCCACCGCTGAAATCCATCACTACCGCTCGCAACACATCCTCTAAAGTCTGGATAGTCCGCTCAGACTGTCCGTCTGTCTGTGGGTGATAGGCTGTGCTCATCGCCAATCTCGAACCCATTGCTGCTTGCAGACTCTTCCAAAAGCGAGAAGTAAACCTCGGATCTCTGTCAGACACTATCGAAACCGGAACTCCATGCAATCTAACCACATGGTCGATGTACAATTTTGCCATCTTTTTCATCGAGCACCTCACATCATAGGGAATGAAATGGGCTGACTTCGAAAGTCTATCAATAACAACCCAAATCGCATCACATCCCCTACTCGATCGAGGTAGATGAGTCACGAAATCCATGGCGATGTGCTCCCAATTACATTGGGGCACCTCTAAACTCTGCAGCAAACCACCAGGTCTCATCCTCTCAGCCTTGACCTGCTGGCAATTCAGACATCTAGTGACAAAAGCAGAAATGTCGCTCTTCATAACTGCCCACCAGTAGTGAGACTTCAAGGCATGGTACATCTTTCGCTCGCCTGGATGCACACTGTACCGACTACAATGTGCTTCATTCATGAGGGTCTCCTTCAGATCAATCAGGTTCGGAACTACTAATCTACCTCTGAATCTCAAACATCCATCCGAAGCAACAGAGAATTCATCAGACTGACCTGACTGCGCCTTAATCCTCAGCTCATGGATATAGGGGTCGGTCCTCTGCGCCTCCCTGATGTTCATCACAACCTGCGGTTCCACCTGAAGAGACGAAATGAAGAAATACTGATCACCCGGCTGGAATCGCCAACCAGAAGTACTCAACTCCTCATGAACTTTAGAAATACTCAAGGATGCTAACATATCTGGATGGGTCTTTCGACTTAGAGCGTCGGCTACCAAGTTCACTCGCCCAGGCTGATACTGAATCTCACAGTCAAAATCCTTAAGCAATTCCATCCAGCGTCGTTGCCTCATATTCAAATCCTACTGCGTGAAGATATATTTCAGCCTCTTGTGGTCGGTGTACACCACAAACTCTTCACCATAAAGATAATGCCGCCAAATCTTCAGGGCAAACACTATCGCAGCCAACTCCAAATCATGAACCGGGTACCTCGTCTCGTGAGGCTTCAGCTGTCGAGACGCATACGCAATCACGTACCCGTTCTGCATCAAAAAACACCCTAATCCACTCAGAGAAGCATCAGAGCACACAACAAATCCACCGGAGCCAGACGGTAGGGCCAAAACAGGAGCAGTAGTCAACTTCTCCTTCAACGTCTGAAAACTGTACTCGCACTCATCAGTCCATACAAATCTCTTATCTTTCTGAGTCAACTGCGTCATAGGCCTGGCTATCGAAGAAAACTTCTCAATGAAACGTCTATAGTAGCCGGCCAACCCCAAGAAACTACGGATCTCAGAAACATTTCGAGGTCTCTCCCAGTTCAGAACTGCTTCGACCTTGCTAGGATCCACCGAAATTCCTTGTGCCGAAATCACGTGACCCAAAAAGTAGAAGCGCAGAAAACCGCCTCGCATACTCGGCCACACGCATATACCTTGCTTCAGGTTATCAAACTCACGTTCCCGACTAGCGAAGTAGGACTCTGGGGTGTATTCGCGTCGAAAGGCCTCGCAGAAAACATCCCAAGTGAGCACCACTGCACTGTCTCGAAGCATCCTCGAAGTACTCCTCCACCAGCGCTGAGCATCATCTCGCAGCTGCAGCACTGCCAACTTCAGTTTCTGGAGCACACCATCCGATATAGGTCAGGTCTCAAGCCCTTCAAAAACTTATTCCTCTTTTTGTTCGCTCTTGGTTCGCCACAGCTGGCATGTACACTAGAAGCGCAGAAAATCGCCTCGCATACTCGGCCACACGCATATACCTTGCTTCAGGTTATCAAACTCACGTTCCCGACTAGCGAAGTAGGACTCTGGGGTGTATTCGCGTCGAAAGGCCTCGCAGAAAACATCCCAAGTGAGCATCGTCCCACTATCTCGAAGCATCCTCGAAGTACTCCTCCACCAGCGCTGAGCATCATCTCGCAGCTGCAGCACTGCCAACTTCAGTCTCTTTTCTGGGGCGTACTCCAGGGTATCAAATAGCTCCTCCATCTTAACAAGCCACGCCTCAGCCCTAGCGCCACCCTCAGTACCGGCCAACGTCGGTGGGTTCGTCCGCTGAAATCGGGCTAAGACTAACTCCATTCCACCTATCTGCCTAGTGACGTCATCCACCTGAGCGTCATCATCACTACCTGCTCTAGACTCCTCCTCAGAACGTCTAGTCCTCCTACCTCCTCCACGTCTCGGCGGCATCTAATCAAGCCTAGGGGTAAGATCTCACAGCAGATATAATAACAAGGCAGATAATAGATCACATAAGTCACAGAGGCAATCAAAATAAAATCAAAACGCTGTGCCTAGACTCGAGTGTGATCAAAAGAAATCGAGCTTATCCCAGTTTAAGCTCTGATACCAAAAATGTCAGGCCCCGTGCTAATTACTAACAATTAACACATAATAAGCGCATAAACACGGAAGCTAAAAATCAGGGCTTAAAAATTTTTCGAAATAATATGGGCCTGAACTTCAAATCATACATTCAAAATATTCAATACTCAAAATATGAGTTAACTCAAACTCATACAACAAGTAACCACATAATTCAATTCAAAATACAGATCCCCAAATACAATAAAACACGGGGCATCCCCCGATTCAATACATATCATAAGTAAATTGGGACTCAGGGATGAGGGGATCGACCAGCTGAACTTCCACTCTGCCCAGCTTGGTTACCTAATGCTCCTGCAAATGGGCACGCAGACCCAGCGAGACAAAGCAGGAAACAAATACGAGGTCAAGCCTCAGTACGAAGAGCTATCAAAGCAGGTAAACATGCAACATGCTATAAATCAATGCTATGAATGCATGAGGGCTATCAAGGAATCGGTTAGCTAGACCAGTCAATAAACTGCAACTCAATTCAAGCCTCTATACCACACACAGCCAATCAACCGGTGGATATCATCGGTCCGTGATCATCGGGGCCCGTCAGCCCATCACAGCTCGGCGGTAGACACTCGCATCCGGTAGTCACCGCTCCGACGATAACGTTGGACTTTTCGGACACGACTCAACAGTCGGCCAGTCGCAACGTGGCACCCAATCAGGTAATCAAATCAATTATCAATTCAGGCTCAAGATGTATGCAATGAATGTCGTTCAATTTCAATAATCTATGCATACAGTTTACAATACATGAAACAGAACAGAACACAATCAATTTCATCATCTAAGTTCACGTAATTCATATAGCAGCAGTTCACAACATCGAAGAACAGACATGTTCACGCTCAAGCTGCTAAGAGCTGCTCAATTCGTACCTTTCTTCTTCAATTTACCTAACAGATTCTCAACGAATACACGTCCAGCAACAACTCAAGCTTACTGCCTTTGAAGTTTCCTCGACAATTACCCTTCAAAATTCCTAGAAGCTTAAATCTGCCAAAGATACCTAATGTCTTAGCTCAAACCAACGAAAGAAAGCTCACCCAAAGGATAGAAATGCACGGTGCAACTTACTGCTCAACTCAGCCGTTACGCGTTCTCGCTCCAGCTCAATACAGCCTCCAAGATTGGTAGGAAAAGAAAGGTCTTTTCGAGAGGTTTCCAACTCTACCAAGAACTCTAAAAACGGAGGTCGGAATCAACGGGAAATCGCGATAGAAAGAGACGGTGAACAGTAGTCGACGAGGGTTTGGAGAAGAAGAGATAAGATATGGCTGGTTCAAAATATTTCTAAGTGTCGATCAACACTTCTATAAATACCTCTTCAAATCTCGCCTGCTGATTCACCAAGATCTATCGAAGAAATCAGCAGAAGTCTATCAGCAGCAATCCTCTCCTTCCCCTTCGTAAAATTCAGCAGCAACAACCAACAAAAGCAATCGCACAAAACATTTCAAAACGACACCGTTCCAACTTATCAAAACGACGCCGTAGCAGACACCAGCTGCCAACAGCTCTCGCCTCAAAACAGCTATCTGCTGGTCGCGAGAAAACTCTCAAAACGACGACGCATCTACTAAACCAAACGACGCCATTTTACATATGTAAGCAAATCTGCTAACAGCTGATCTTCAAACACAAAGCTCCAAAACGCAGCGTTTTCACTTAATCAAACGATGCCGCTTCTCAATGCTCTTGCAAAAGCGCGCCTGCTGATCAGCAGCAACCAATACAACGCAATTACTACCAGCAGCAATGGATACGTCACGCCTACGTCATCATATCTATCGACAGCTCTTGCGAATAGTTCTCAAACCATCTGCTGATCTCTTTTCACAAGAGCATCTGCTGAAACTAATAGTCAACGCTCCAAAATGTTGACTAACACACGTCACTTCCTCGCTCAATCTCACGCTACGCGCGATGTCTGCCAGCAGCAACTTCAATCCTTACGCAAATTCCTCAAAACACACGTGATTAATCCCAAATCAAATCAATTAATTACTAATCTAACTTCTCAATTCTCACATGCAGAATCAGGTTGCGCTGATTTGAAGTAGAATGAATACTGCACAAGATCGTAAATCTAGTTATGATAATAAGAGGCGTAGAACTTTGGAATTTCAGGTTGGTGATCGAGTTTTTCAAAAAATTTCTCCATTCAAGAGCGTGAAGAGATTCAGGCTTAAGGGTAAGTTAGCTCCTAGGTTCGTTGGTCCGTTTGAGGTTATTGATAGGATATGATCTTTGGCGTATCGATGGCAACTGCCTGCTGAGTTAGCAGCGGTGCAAGATGTGTTTCATGTATCAATGTTGAGGAAATATGAGCCAGATCCGTCCCATGTGATGAGGACTGATGAAGTTGAGCTGGATTCAACCCTGAGTTATGTTGAATATCTAGTGCAGATTCTGGATAGAAAGGAAAACACTTGAGAAACAAGGATATTCCATTGGTGATGGTCCAATGGAGCAAGCATAGCAGAGTAGTGGCTACCTGGGAAGTTGAAGAAAAGATGAGACAGGAGTGACCTCATCTATTTGAGCTTACGCAGTATTGATTCAGGTAATCTTCTGGGCTGCTGATTTATGCGTTGAATTGTTTTTGTGCCTTGGTGAGTGAGTTTTTTAAGCATTTAGATATGCTGGAATGCTACATATTTTATTTTTGGTGTTCCTCTGGTTTCTTAAAATTTGATCTATACCTAGGGTTGATTTCAAGGACGAAATCTTTTAATGTGGGGAGAATGTGAGGAATTTAGTTAATCGATTTGATTAGTGGCATATTATGATCAGATTAGAGGAAACAGCAGGACTTAATCGTGTGAGCTGTTGGATGAGGATTAACCAAGGGAAACGTAAACTATCGGGTATTCAGTTAAGGAGAATTGGTCTATGCTGGTGGTGATTTTCTGATTTTGGACAAGAGCGGTGAAGGTTTCAGCTTTGGAGAGAAATGTCCAGTACGTGTAAGCTATCTTATGCGTGATTTGTTCTAATATCCCTAGCGTGAGCTGTTTTGGGACGGAACCGCTCCGAGCTGTTGGATTAGCGAAGAGATGGAAAACGGCTTACAGGTGCGTGAGCGGGTGGTAATCTGTGACCGGCCCGGTTCGCGATTTTGGTGTAGACCGGTACGGTTATATTTTCCGTATTAGGCAAGAGCTGGTCTATTTATGCATGATCTGCTTGTCGCGAGCTAGAGGCGGTGCGACGTCGTTTAGCGACATCAGCTTACACGCTGGTTGGTAATAAGCGGAGCATGATTTGTTGATGTGGCGTGATCTGCTGAGTAGCATGACCTATCGACGTGGCGTGATCTGATTGGATCAGAGAATTGATCCGTGCTTATGTTCTGAGTTGTACGTTGGGTACGGGTGATCTGTTCGATTTGAGCTGGACTCCTGTGCGACGTCGTTTGGTGGTCATGAGCTGGTATAGAGTAGAGGAGTCAGATCTGGTGTATTCTAAGGTATGAGCTATTTGACTTTCTGTAATGCCCATCATCGTTAAGAAGGGGATTAGTTTAACGTTCCAACATTTACGAATTAATGAAGCTTGAGTATGAGCTCGGATTTCTTCTGGAAGTGTTGGGTGATTTAGGAACTGTGTATCGTTAAATCGCACAAAATGTGAGAACCAGACGAAGTAACCAGGCGAAGCGATTTGATAAAATCAGCAGCAGGTTAATGTAGCTCGCGACTGAAGGAATTTTGAAATTCAGTTGAGGTGTGAAGCGTGAATTGTTTGGCTCAGCTGGAAACAAACGCGCGAATACAAGAGTTAATGCGAGAGCGCCACGTGTTGGTTACTGTTACGCACAAGGAATCAGCAGCAAGAGTTTTTCACGCATCTGCTGGTTTATGAACCTGCTGGTTATCGATGTGTATCTGCCGATTATTGATGTATCGGCTGATTGATGATGACGTAGGTGCGACGGCGTCGTTTTGATAATAAACGCAAACTAGTCGAAGGGAAAATGGTTCCAGCTGAGAGAATAATACGATAGCGTTTTGACTTAGGAACAGGAACCTCGATACGATGTCGTTTAGCAACCAGACGAGGAATTGGAAATCAGTCGAGAGATTTTGGTATCTGCTGGTTATCCAGTCGAGGGAACATTGCGACAGCGTTTTAGTTATAAACAGGAAATGTTGATACGATGCCGTTTTGACTAATGTTGCGAAATCAGCTGTTGGCATAAGAGTGCGACCAGCTGCTGGTGTCTTTTAATCAAAGTAGTACCAGCTGAGGATACATAATGACGTCGTTGAGATTAGTTGTAACGACATCGTTTTGAGTTTTGAAATGTTGCGACTGGATTTACGTTGCGACTGGATTCCTGTTGTTGCGAATGGTTACTACTACAGCTGATTATTGCGTCTGCTGAAGAACAACGATATTCGAACATCGACTGAGGACGATCAACAGCAGTTGAGGAATCTGTTTATCGTTATCCACTTTCGAAGCGGTGGGAGTATATCTTGTTTGAATACGCAGCATGACACGTGGAACTCGAATTGAATACGTTGGAAATGCTGCAAGAAATACAGAGATCGTTGTCTATAAATAAGAGTGAATTTGAAATGCTGAGAACATCTTGATTTCAGTTATAGACCTTTGAGCTTGCAAGTATCTTCGGAAGTGAGGAACAGAGTATAAGAACACTGATTGAAAGAATTGAAAACAGAGGAATAAAGGTATAATCTGACAGAAGACTCAGGAACTAGATTACTCAAGAATGATAGTTCTTGAGTATTCCGCTGAAATCACATACGTATTTGATTACTTTTTTTGATTTAGAACTTGAACTATATGTGTGTCGATCCATCACAGGTAGTGGATCTTTTATATTTGCATGAGTTTGCATATGGAAGAGAATTGAATTGATTCTAATGCCCAGGACTGAGTTGGCCTGATTTTCGAAGCCGGAGATGGTTTCGATAGATGAATATTCATGTCAAGATCGGATACGAATATTGATGGCGTCGAACTGATATAGAATCAATTCTGAGATCGAAGAAGAAAACTTGAATCATTTCATGACAATGCATTTGTTTTACAGTTGATAAATTGTTGTGCATTTTATTGTTATTATGCGTACTTGCTGATTATATTGAGATGATTCTCACCGTAGTTTATCCGGCTGTTGTTTTGTTTTGTATGTGTGCATGACAACAGGAAGAAAGAACTAGTGGGGAGCAACCATGGGTAACGAGAGATAACTAGCTAGACGCTGGATCAGCAGCAGGAAGACTAAACACCAGCTGATAGTCTAGGTGTTTGGATAGTTGGTTGTATGTTTCTCAAGTCTGGTTTTGTATATAAAACATAAGCGTGTACTAGTGAACCTAGTTTGTAATCGTTATGAACCATGAAGCATTCGTATAAATGCATACGATTTTCGATACAAACGTTGCTTTGTTGCTTCTGCTGGTTGAAAATTTTTTTTTTTTATGTATAAACCAGATTAGATTGTTAAACTTGTTTAGTTTACATTAATAACCCACTGATTAAGATTAGAAGATTAATTGTGAGCAGAGAGCCTCACACTTTCACTGTAGCATTGACTGGGAAATAAATATAAGTGTTGATCAACACTTAGCCAATTTCAGATCCGATATTCCTTATGTTCTTTCCAAAGAGCCTTCGATACGTGTTGTTCCCAAACCCTTACTGTTCATCATACTCGATTTATTTCGATTATCGTTGATTTACGTCGCCGTTTGGAGCAAGGCTGGTGGCGCTGGGTTCCTCTCACCAAGACCTTTCGTTTTGTACTACTTTGGAGCCTTGGTTCAATTTGTCGAGTGGATGCGATGTGGTTGACGCATTTGATTATTTTCACGATTACCAGCCGTTAGCTCGTCTGTTCTATTTGAGCTCTTGGATAAGCTTTGGTTAGTAATTTACATTTCGTTTAGAGCTGGTTCTCGTGTTTGAGGGACCGGTTTGAGTTGGGTGAGTTGGTAACTCCCAGCTCTGTTCTGTTGAAGTTATCCTTGAGCTGTTATAGTTCGCTTGAGCAGGTTTTAGAACTCTGGTTGGTTGGGCAGCTTCTATTGAGTTCGTCGGGAGCTGCTGGTAGGGAATTAGACTAGCAAGAGCTGTTGGTGTTGTTTTATTTTCCTCGTGTGATATGTTGAGGTAGTACCCGTGTGAGATTGAGGTACGAGTGAGCTTATACTAGCAGCTTTAGTATCAGCTTGAGAATATTTCTATTCGTGTTTGAACTGCTGTGATTTTGTGTGATCTTCTTGGTTGGATAGATTAAGATGAGGATTTGTGTGCTTAATTGTCTATGTGTGTGTTTTATATTCCTTGTTGAGAATATGATTTTACATGGCATTCATGCATAGCATATTGAACCTATATTCTGTGAGACCCGATAATCGTCGAGTCACGATCTGTCGGCTGAGTCGCCGTGCTGAGAATCAAATGTCTTTGCTGAGTCGCGTTAGCCAGCAGAGTCATTGTGATTTGGATTATGATTGATGATTGAGATTTTATTGCACAGCTGAGTCGTTGTTCCTTGCTTACAGATGATTCATGGTAGCCCTCATGCATCGCACGTTTGAAATATTGCATGTCTGATATGATTTCTGCTTTATCGATGCTCTTCGTACTAAGGTTTGACCTTGTTTTATTTTCCCTTCTTAGGCTGCTTTGGTCTGTGTTGGCCTTGGCAGGGTCTTTGGGTAATCCAGCTGGTCAGAGTGGAGCGTCGGCTGGTTGATCCCCGTTTTGAGTCCCAGTTATATACATATGTATTGACTAAATAAACCAGGGGATGCCCTGCGTGGATTTTGTATTTGGGCATCTGTATTTGTCGCATAATTGTATATGTTATGCTATTGTCATAGTTTGGATTTAGTTAAAATTCGTATTTTGATTATGTTCTTATTTTCAGAGATGATTTCGTTTCAGGCCCAAAACGAACAATTTTAGCCCATATTTTACGCTTCCGTGTAATTAAGATTAATTGATTAATTAATCTCCGATTTAGAGCACCGGTCCTGACACTTCTAGACTTGTATTGTGCACAGTTTTGGTGAAAAATGACCAGGTGATCGCTTACGCATCTAGGAAAATGAATGTGCATGAGAAGAATTGTCTGCTGCATGATCAGGAATTGGCTGTATTGGTATTTGCGCTGAAGATCTGAAGGAATTACTTATATGGCTTGAAGTGTAAAATCTACACTAATCACAAGAGGCTCAAGTATTTCTTCACACAGAAGGAATTGAATATGCATTAGAGGATGTGGTTAGAATTGGTCATAGACTACGATTATGACATTAGCTACCACCTGTGGAAGGTAATGTTGTCGCTGTTGCATTGAGTAGGAAGACAGTAGTAGTGGCATAGATATCCATGTAGAGGCTAAATTGAAACATAGATTCAGAGATTTGTCCTGAAGATTTTTATTAGGGGATGTGGCCCTAGACTTTCTGCCCTCACGGTGCAGTCCATTTTGAGACATCGCATACGCAGTGGGCATGCGACTGACCAGAAGTTGCAGAAGTGGAGACAAAGGGATGAGTCCAAGGGTTAGATACTATATACCGTGGAGGATGGCTTATTAAGGTACAGAGGTCATTTTTCGGTCCCTATAAGATATTCATTGAGGCCTGACATTATGATTGAGGTGCATATGTCTCCGTACTCTATCCACCCATGGAGTACAAAGATGTTTAAGGATTGGTGTACTGGTGGCCAGAGATGAAGAGATACATGGCTTTCTTTGTAGTAGAGTGCCTTACTTGATAGCAAATGGAAGGAAAAAATCAGAGCCTGACAAAGATTCTTAAACCACTGCCATTCTATAGTGGAAATGGGAGAATATCACGATGGACTTTGTAGTAGGATTACCAAGGACAGTGATGGTACATACTATTATTTGCGTGATTGTGGATCATATCACCATGTGAGTGCATTACCTACCGATGAATATGACTTTTACTATGACGTAGTATGCAGAGTTGTATATCTTAGAGATTGTCAGACTGCATGGTGTACCAGTCTATAGTGTCGGACAGAGACTCGAGGTTCACATCTTCCTTCTGGAGAGCTTGCACTCTACTATGGGGACGAAGTTGCTTTTTAGTACAGCGTTCCACCCTCAGACGAACCGGTATATGTAGAGAGTGATACAGATTCTGGAGGGCTTGATACGGGCTTGTGTGATTGATTTTAAAGGAGGATGGGAAGCGAGATTACCAATAGTAGAGTGGGATCAATGACTTATCGGGTGACGTTACCACTTTACCTTACAGGAGGGCATAATGTATTCCACGTGTCTATCCAAGAAGTACTTATTGAAACCTTTTCACATTATGAGTCTTGAGCCATTGCAGCTTTCACCAAACTTGTCCTATGGGGATAGGCCCAACCGCATCCTAGGTAGATAATAGAGAAATCTGCAAAATAAGGTGATAAGATGGTCAAAGTCAAGTGGCTGAATCATTCGTAGGATGAAGCTACTTGGGAGACTCAGATCAACATGAGGAGTCGCTACCTTGAATTGTGTGGTAAGTTTTAATTTCGAGGACGAAATTTAGTTTAAGGAAGGAGGAATTATAACAACCGAAATCTGATCACACAAACCACAGCATCAGATAAATATTTTAAATGATTTATTTGCATAGATGAGATTTCTAATTGTTATCCATGTTTTAATTATGAGTTTTAAATGTGTTTCTTGAGGTTTTGTGATTTCAGATGGATATGGTAGCGATTTGCGGAAGGGAGATCAAGGACGATAGAGGTGACTTTAAAATATTTCAAAATTTTATTTTAAAGAGATTAGAGGACAAAAAAATTTTTTAGTGCAAGTTTTGGTTGGATTTCGTAGGTAGGCAAAAATATGTCTTTGGAGCATTATTTCACGTAAGAGATTATTCGGGCAAAAGAGAGATAACAAAAATTATAATTTTTGAAATACTTTTTAGTTGTTGAGCCATGAAATAAATTTTATTTATTGAGTGTGACTAAGATTTAAAAGGGCTTGATACGTGAGGGATAAATTAAAGTCTAGCGGGCCTAAACCTTACTCAAAACCTATTGTTTACACCTTAAAACCTTAGGGCTGCATGCCACGCCTCCTTCTATCATATTTTCTCCCTAGAAGCCGACATCCATTTTCAAAGAAAAAATCTAGGAGCAGACGTGCATTTCAAGAGAAAAGGACTGGTATAAATCATATCCCATCTCACCCCGACGCCTCCGGTAACAAGTGTTCATGATTATACACGTAAAGGCAAGTTTTAATCATTTGTTCCTGCCACTTTCAGATCATATATGTGTGCTTATTTGACTTTATGCATGATAATTTTTTTTTTTAAACATTTTAAGGTCGTATGTTATAATCTTTCTGATGTTTATGCATCTTTCTATTTTTTTTTTTCTGCATAAATTTCACATTATGGTGTTGTTAGGATGAACAGGGTCAGCTGCTTTAGTTATAATGATTTACACAAGTCATAGGAAGGTTTGAAAGATTTAAACATGAGATAGAACACCTTGTCATTAGGTTTGGTGGCATGAACATCTGACGTATTCTGTGTCGAGGGGAGGGGTTAAGATATGATAAGTCATGATGGTCAGATTGAATCTCTGTTATGATCTGATAGGCTGTGATGGTCGGGTTATAACTATGTTCTGATTTGGTAGGCCTTGATTGTCTTATTTGTACCCCGTTACGATCTGATAGGCCGTGCTGGTATGATTTGAACTTTGTTTTTATCGATAGGTCGTGCTGGTCTGATCAAAACTCCATTTTGATCTGATAGGGCAAGCTGGTCTTGTGAGACCTGATTATGTAATAAGATTAATTGTTAGAATTAATCGGTTGTTAGTGATTTCTGGAATTCAGATTTCAGTTGGAATTCTTGGGTTGCATTTTCGGGTCAGATTACATATTTGGAGCAATTCTGGAAGTTTCGCTTTTTTTTGAGTTTTGGGGAGAAATATGTTTTTGGTGAAATCTGGTAGTAGATTGATGACGTAAGCTTCGCTGGTATGCGTTGTGTTGATGATGTAAGCCTTGCTGTTCAAGAAGTCTGGTCGCTGGTGTTATTTTCCTTCGCAGCGTGTTTTATTGGCGCGAGCTCCTTACGCCGTCGTTTCATGAGAGATCTGTTTTGCGCTAATATGTAGAGATCTGGTTCTAGCGTATTTTGTTAAGGCTTGAAACGCTGTCGTTTGGATAAGTAAGAACGGTGTCGTTTTGATTAGCGCTTGTGGGATAGATCTGGTATAGCGCTGGCATGAGATCTGCTCGTGAGCAGAGAGATCTGTTTTGTGTATTGGGGGTTTATACGTTGATTCCTAAACGCCGCCGTTTGAAAAAGTTTCTACGTCGTCGTTTTTGGGAGTAGCACTAGTGAAAGATCTGTTCGCAGCGATTAGGTCTGGTTGGATTATTGAAAACAGATGTCAAAGTTGGTCAACTCTCCTGTAGCGTGTTTCCAGCTTTCAGCGCTTTTTGACCAGCTTTCTCCGTGGTTTTGTGCGACGTCGTTTTGGGGTCTTGGTTGTGTTTTGCGAGCGTTGGATGTGAGATCTGTTTCTGTAGGTGAGTCTTGTAAACAGACTTCTCGCGCCTTTAAATAGGAAGCGTTGGCTTCGTTTTATTTTTACCAGATCCCATACTTAACAAATTTCCCGATCTTCGTTCTCTGTTTATCTCAAACCCTCGGGTACTATTCACCGTAGATTTTATCCGGCGATTCCCGTTGATTCCGGCCACCATTTTTCACGTTCGAGGTAGGGTTGGACTCCTCTTGGAAAGCTCTTTCATTTCGTACCCATTTTGGAAGCTATAGTTGGCTGGATCGAAAGCTCGAAGCTGCTGTATTTCGGCCGTGCGTGTGAGGTCGCAGGTAGCTTTCGAATTCAGTTGTTGGAATCTTGTTCTAGGCCTTGTTTTAAGCTTGTTGTTAGATTGTGTGGGTAGAAAGGAAGGTTGATTTTGTATGTTAATTCCAGCCGTGAACCTTTAGTGATTGGCCGTGAGATTTGTGGTATTTTCCCCTGATATCTGTGCACCGTGTATTTGGCAGACTTTGTGCAGGCCGTGATTTGCTACGTTCCTTCGAGGAATCTGTTTTGTAGTAATTGTTGCACAAAAGTATAAGGTACGGATTTGAGCTTGATGTAGCTTGGAATTGGCGTGAGATATTATGCGTGGCTGCTGGGATGTTTCGGTGAACCTATCTGTGTATTGCTTGCTGAGCATTGGTGTTTATGCTAGCTTTTTCATGTGAATTGCATACATGCATTTATTCACGCATATTTCAGATCCCTTCTGTATCGTATTTTGCAGCCTTGTATCTTGTATTGCTGTTATTGATTCTTACCAGGATGCGAGGGCGAGCGGCGATACCGCACTCTCATCTCCCTGCTGGGATCGTTATCCACCATGCGCCGAGTGGTTAACTACCACAGTTCATGGGCGAGGCAACGGCAGGTTGAGTTGTTTTATGCATCTGGTATTCGGGTGTTGTATCACGGAGAGTGGCTCATTACCACACTATGAACACACCCCGTGGCCACAGTTGTTGCAGATTCTTGGAGCTGTGCTTGAGTTCCTTAGCTCCC